>VXBZ01006256.1:1838-26292 GCA_013399135.1 Heliornis fulica | reverse complement strand
CGTTCACAAGCTTTGTGTGCCTTTCTCTTTCTTTGTACCTGCAAGGAGGGTGCACAGAGGTGGTTTTCTTTTCTTCCCCCCTTCCCCTCAAATTTATAGAGAGCCCCTGTGTGGTGTTTGGCTCTTGGCTGGGGTGAAACCATGACACTGGCCTATACCTTGAGAAATCATTTAGACTGTGCCATGCTCTAAGACAAGACCATATTGTAATTCTGGAAGCAGCAGCAGTACTTGTGATGTGAAAACGGAGCCTGCATGTGGCCTAAGCTGTATTTTGTCCCAAGATGTGCTCTTGAGGAACTACTCTTTTCATTTGAAAGCTCCTGAGCCATACCTGGCATGTGCTCTCCTGGCCTATCCCTTACAGCCTGTGAAGATGTTAACCATAACCTAAGAGCAACCAGTCCAGTGTTAAAAATCTCTTTCCATTTAAAGATTTTTCCCAAGAGATGTCACCTGAAGGTCACCCAGTGAGTCACCTCTCTATAACAAGCAGATCTGTGCCCCCTCCATTTCTAACCAGTCTGAAATTTTATCCCAGGGAAGTGACACGCGACTAATGAGTCACCTCCCTGAGTCCCTGATGGGCTTCACAGCAGTTTTGTTGGTTTTTTTTCAGAGAGACACTGGAAACTTGAGGAGACCAATATGTTTCTATATAGGATATGGCCATCACCTTCAAGTGACTGGATCTAGTCTCTCATCCCAGGAGAAGCCCAAACTCCACCCATGCTCCAATTGCTACAGGGTATTCCCAAGAGCATATTGAGGGAATGGGGACCAGGGTGCTGGCATCCCTGTAATGCCTAAGTAACCTGGCAAAGGCAAGGACCTGAATGAGCTCTTGACAGGTCTGAGGAGCACCAGAGCCTGTGCTCAGGGGAGAGTTGGCAGTGGGATTGAGGAGGCAGAACACACAGGGAGATGATCGATTCATTTTGCTGCCATGCAGGCACAATCATCACTAGCTGGTCATACCATTCCTTTTCCCACTGCTGCTGTTGGTTGCTTTACACAATGCTCCTACCTCCCCACAGCAAATAACAGGAGAGTCCTCACAAGTCTGTGGCGTGAGAATTAAAGCTCTGCAGGAATTTGCCATCAATCACAGCTCAGTCACAGGCTGCAACAGAGACTTTTCTTGTGAAAAGGGTCCCCAAGTGAGAGTTTTACCTTCTGCTACTTGGAGGCTTTTTCCTGACCCGTAATTCTAACTTGCTTTTCAAGAAAAGGACGAAGTTGTAGTACCAGACCATGAGGACACGTTCTTTCCTCCCTTGTGCTCTCTGGCAGTGCTCTCTGTGGAGAGAGCAGACAGGGTTTGGGTCCCTGCCCCCACCAGACCTGCTTTATTTCTGGCCTTTTGCTTGTGTTGCATCTCTGCTGTTAGGAGAGCAAACCCACTTGCTGATGTGTTCTGTGAATTGCCAGCCCTTCTCCATTCCCCAGCCAACAGCAAGTTTAGGTATTGAAAATCTGTTAGTTCCATATTTACATATGCAAATTGCCTTATCATGAGCCTGCCATTCCCTGATCCTTCCTGAGGTCCAACCAGGAGTGGAATATGAGTCACTACAGAGTAACCTGCAGAGGGTTCTCCCTTTTGCTGTGGTTGTGGCTCCCAGTCAGTCCCTAAATCAGCTCCCACGAGCCCACCCTACAGAGGAGTGGTTGGTTTGGCTTGGGTTTAAATCATTTTGGGCTGCAGAAGCTCTTCAGAAGCTTCTTCCCCTGCAGTGGTGAGTTAGGGGTGTCCTGTTTACCTGCCAAAAGAAGGCCATTATCTCCCCTGAAGAATCCAGACTCAAATCCTAATTCAAATTCACATGACACCCAGTAGCAGCTTGCTTCCCTCTGATTCGTTGTGTGGGCATCCAGGCCTACATCTGTGCACGTGAACAGCTCTTTGTGAATATTTGGCTGAATATCTAGGCTAATGCCCCTTTCTGCACTTCACACAGATCTGTTGCCTCAGGTGGCTGAGTTTTACCACTGCCCAGCATTCAACACCTGGGAATCAAAGCTCTTTCATCCAAAGGGGTTTAGACCTCATGACATTTCTTTCTAAATCATCTGTGTTATAACTTGCCAGCAGCCTGCTTTATGTTGTTTCTAAAAAATCAGCTGTCTGCCCTCTGTGTGTATGGGCAGATACCAAGTCCTCCATGGCTGGTGTTGCAGACCTCCTGGTATATGAGTCTTTTATTTCTGCCCTGATTGGAGTTTCCTGATGGCTCTTACACTGGCTGAATTTGGTTCAGACATAATAATTGTGCAAAGCTTTGTATTTTCTTACTTTCTCTGCACCTCATTCTTACCCTTGATTGCTTTTTCGTTTCATTTCTCATTTTTTAATTCAAGGTTATTCATTGCTCAGCAGTCCATGCCTCCCTCAGGCAAACTGTGGACTTAACCTCATTTCTTTGAGGCACCCTTGCCCTCCATTGCTTGCATCCATTTTGCTTTTTCATCAGCCCTGCAGATAGTCAATGTCCTTCCATGTCCTCTTTACTGAGTCAGTTTTATGCTTTACTTCTCAGGATGAAGACCCCAACATCCGTCTCTGTCACTAGCAGTTTCGTGACACTTCCCATATGAGCAAATACAGCCAAAGATGGGCTTTTCACAGTCCTATCTGGAAATCTTGAGCAGTCAACAGTTAGGAGGGCTTGAAAAAATGCTAAGAGGAGATTGTGTTGTCCCCTTCTGTGCCTAGAAAGAGGTGAGATCGGCCACTTCTGTGGCTGATACTGCATACAGATACAGGGACTGAAAATGGCACTTTGCTCATTGTCTACAGCACAAGTCCTCAGTGCAGATGGGACTTTGTGGTCATGTTTACACACAGGAATATGGTGTGGTACAGGCACACATCACCTGCTACTAAATATATTAGTTTTGGAAACATGAGATGCAAAGCAATTAGCTCGGTTAGATCTCTAATGCTGTGGAGCAACTGCTGATGCTGCACTGGGCTACCATCTCAAATGTCAGAATTTCCCTGTACCTTAAAATATTTGGGGTTTCCTGTGAGCCTCTGTGCTCGGGACTTGATTGGCCTTTTTTATTGGCAAGAAAACAACCCATCTTCATGTTAATTCATACTGTTGTGGGCTTTCTGTTTCCCCTAATTACTACAAATAATGAAACTTTAACTATGAATTGTTATTAAATATTGATTTCTACTGACTATCTATCAAGCCTTGGATGTCTTTCTTAAATCACAGATGAGAAAATCGTGTTATTTTGGAAGTTATCCTTTAATGGTCCTAATGTCCTAGTCAGTCAATTCTTCATCCCATTTAAGCAGACTAGTTAAAAGATAGTGTTGACTCTATTTGATCTTTTTTGGGAAGTTATTTTAGATTAGGTTTTGGGTTTGGTTTTTTTTTTCAGATATTGTGTGTGAATATCCAGTACAAGGTTTAACCCAAATGTGAAATACGCTCAAGAGAAAAATCTACACCTCTTTTCTATATAATAGTGGCTATAATCTAGAAGCTTCCCACCTATGTTTCCAGTTCTGCTCTTTGTGCTAGTCAAAATATACTCCTCCACCACTTTATTCATACCATTTCACTCTGAGATATAGGGCCAACCTTGTCCCTGGTCTAATACTGTATGGCCAAGTGTTTGGTGTTACCAGATGTGCCCCTTTCCCACAGCCTCCACTCATATTTTGCTTCTCGTGGGTTGGGTACTGTTTAATTTCTTCCCCTTGTTGTGAATATACCATTCCTGCTCTCCCACACATTTTCAAAACCTTTCCTAAGGGTTTTCTCCAAATCAAATGAGGAGAAATTGTCTCAGCATTTACCCACTGTCAGTTGACTTGGAAAACCAGAGGTCACTGAGGCAAAGGTTGGCCTCTCTTAATGCAGTGAGCAGAGTGTGTGGGTGAATGTATCCAGTTTAAAACTTACATTTTTCTAATTTTACTGGAGAAATAAGTATTTTTCTAAACCAGTCTGAAGTCTCTACCAAGCTGTCACCCACTGGCAGAGGAGGAGAGGACACGGTTGGGCAGGAGATGCACTACCCTACCACACTTCTGCCCATGTGTCTCGCCCTGCAGACACTCCAGTTCCTCTGCGTCACTGCCAGGCATCAAACAGATGGAAATGTGCACTCTATTAGCCCTGACACAGGGCCAAGGCACTTGCCAACCATCTAAAAGACCCCAAGCATCACCATCGTCCCTGTCAGCACTAATTCCTCTCACCATGTGGCCGGGTGGCCTCTCTCCAGGCTCTGGGGAGCCCTCCTGGAAATAGCCCACGGAGAACAAAATTAGATGTCAAAGAGCAGAAGGATTTCAGCTCTGGCTGAGCTCTGGCAAGTCCCCAGAGCTGGGAAGGAGAAAAGTCTTATGAAAACACTTCTCAGAAGGTGTTGAGAAATTAGATGTAGGTCATTTGAACTGCAGCCCGGAGGAAAGGGATCAAGCCCACAGACTAAAGCCCAGCTGGATGGGAAGAAGTCAGCAGAGTTCCTTTGGAGGAGGAACGGTTTGTTAATTTGATGACATCCCCATGGCTGAGTTTGGCCTCCACTTGTAAATACAAATCTCAACCCACTGGCTCTCTCCCCCCTCAGTGGGGATGGCCTCGCCCCTCCTGACCACACCACAGAGCAGCTCTTGCCCGAGTGAGATTCTTAGATTTTGGGCATGGGCCACCCAGCTGACAGCTCTATGTAGTATTTACTAGATGGAGCTCAAGAGCTGCTTGTCCATAGGATACAACCACTTTAAGCATTGGTGACATGGCCCAGGAGAGTAGGACCATAGATCTGGTCTAAGCAACTGGCATTATGGTGTGAATCTCCTTTTAACACAGGATTTTCAGGATTGCAGTGTTTTTATGACTGCTGTTTGACAGCCTCTCCCAGGTTACAAACTTCCACTTTCAAAACTAACTGATGTTTTAGGATATTGTCTTAAAGGGACTTTGTCTCCCAAGAGAAACTTCCCTTTGAAAACAGTTTCCTAATACTCTTGGGGCACTTGCAAGATGTTTTGATTTTATATTAAAATTTTTAAAGAGCCTTTAAAATAGGATATGCAGCAANGGAGGAAAGGGATCAAGCCCACAGACTAAAGCCCAGCTGGATGGGAAGAAGTCAGCAGAGTTCCTTTGGAGGAGGAACGGTTTGTTAATTTGATGACATCCCCATGGCTGAGTTTGGCCTCCACTTGTAAATACAAATCTCAACCCACTGGCTCTCTCCCCCCTCAGTGGGGATGGCCTCGCCCCTCCTGACCACACCACAGAGCAGCTCTTGCCCGAGTGAGATTCTTAGATTTTGGGCATGGGCCACCCAGCGGACAGCTCTATGTAGTATTTACTAGATGGAGCTCAAGAGCTGCTTGTCCATAGGATACAACCACTTTAAGCATTGGTGACATGGCCCAGGAGAGTAGGACCATAGATCTGGTCTAAGCAACTGGCATTATGGTGTGAATCTCCTTTTAACACAGGATTTTCAGGATTGCAGTGTTTTTATGACTGCTGTTTGACAGCCTCTCCCAGGTTACAAACTTCCACTTTCAAAACTAACTGATGTTTTAGGATATTGTCTTAAAGGGACTTTGTCTCCCAAGAGAAACTTCCCTTTGAAAACAGTTTCCTAATACTCTTGGGGCACTTGCAAGATGTTTTGATTTTATATTAAAATTTTTAAAGAGCCTTTAAAATAGGATATGCAGCAATGGATGGGACCCCATGAACAAATTATCAGTGGTCCTTGTGTTTTGGCTTTGGTTGTGTTTTTTCCCATAGAAAAATAATTAGTTTTGGATGGTTTGGTTTGGTTTGGTTTGGTTTGGTTTGGTTTGGTTTGGTTTGGTTTGGTTTTGTTGAGATAAGCACAGCATTGGGGAGATGGGAGAGAAGTACTTGCTGGTTTTGATGGTGGCATGTGTGAGTGTTCACTTAGAAACCCTGGCCTTGTGGGGATGGGGTAAGTTGATTCCTAATAGGATTCCACTTTCTGCCTGAAGTCGTCCTGAGGGAGTGTTTGTATTTAGACTGGACCTGTGCACAGCCCTGGAGACTCTCCAAGGACAGCATCTCCTTGGGCATCATTGGTACCTAGCAAAGTATTGCTCTGATATTTTTCCCTTACCAAAGCAGACAAGGACCGTCCTATTGATCTCTCCTATGCTGCAGTTTGGGTGATGAAGACATTTTTTACTGTACTGGCATTTTTCTGATATAATCCAGGATTAATCCCTGCTGGCCAAAGAAGAGCTCACAAAAAAGGCCAGCCCTCGGCCTAGCATCTGATTCAAAGGAAAATTCAGCTGAAAGCTGAGCATTGGAAAGATGAGTCAATACAAAGGCAAGTGGCAGCTCTAAGTCCACAGCATTTAACCTACTTTAGCAGATCAATGCAGCAGGTTTTTAATCATCACATTAATCCTAAAATAAAAATAATTACCCCAGAGATCCGTATTAAAGTCCCTTAATTATATCTCGTTTCATCATCCTTTTCACTCAGAATCTGGAGCTAGGGAGACCAGAGCTTCTCGATGTCGTGCTCCAGCTTCCAGTTAACTCTCTCTCTTTAGGACTTTAGCTGCCACTGTGGGGACGAGGCACTGGCCTTGCTGAGAGCACTCACATCCATCCCACATGGGGGGAAAAGAGGAAGAGAAAGGGGGCAAGATTCTGCTTTCCAAGGACATGGTACAAAATATCAGGGGAAGGAGAAGAGAGTATTATATGGTGGGTGAAAAAATGTGCAAATACACAGAAATTCAACCTCTACATTCTCCCCTTTTTCTAGCAGTGCCAGGAGCTCATTAATATCTCATTAAGGGGAAAGAGATAACTTGGAGGCTGGGCCAAATTTCACTGAGCATCCTCTCAAATTTCCTGGAGCATCCTCTCCTGCCTGCAGTCCTGCCATTCCCCACAGCCAGGCTTTGGGAGCATGGCCACGGGTAAATACAGGTCCACGAGCCTCCATGGAGAGCATAAGGTGAGTTTTTATAGTAATAAAAACACTGTTTGTAAGGGCAAGTGGCACAGCACAACTTACATCCATACTGCTAGCTCTGCCATCTTCCAGAAAAGGGTGCCTTTGTCCACACCATTTACTGGGACCAGACCCTAAGTCTATGCTGTCCCCTGCATTATGGCCACGCTGCTTGTTTCAGGGCAGATGTCCCCTGCCTTGTTGGCCTTTACCTACTTCCACCATCTCCTTGCAGAGAAACAAGTTAGCCCTGTGGTATATTTAGGGTTAAAAGCATTGCAAGTTTACTGGAATAGTGCTGCAGGGCAATTTTCATGTTTCCCTAAATACACTAGGGCATTTCTTCCCACTGCCTTGGGAAGAGGCCCAGAGGGCTGTCACCACTGCAGATGTTGGGATGCCAGCAGAGGCCATCATAAAACAGGCAGCACGTTGAACCCTAGCAAGTAAATGGCTTTAGGCTTAGGCAGCATCCCCAAGCTCCATCTTGGCAAGCAGCACCCAAGCTATAAATACCACACTTCCCCTCTGCAAGGATGCTCTCCAAAACCACCAGCTACACCGTGGTCCAGGGAGGCGCAAGCTACGTGTCCAAGGAACCTCACAGCCAACATCAGCTCCTAACAGGAGGTTTGTAAAAGAAAAGATGAATTAAAGGTTACAGCCAACCTTGCATGGAGCAGATTGGCAATCAACCTGCCTGAGAATAGTGACCATAATGTACTGCAGGGCAGGAAAGAGAGAAAGAGAAAGAAAAAATGAAAAAGTGCCTTCATGATAATATCATGGTAGTGGTGTAGGCTGCTATGTAAATCACCTTTCTGTCATTAATAACTGACAGCCCAAGACTGCCACATTCTGCATTTTTATTTCTGTGAAAAATGGGAACTACAGAAGAGACAAAGTGCTTTTTCCTCACACTGATTGTGGTGGGGAGAACTCCACTTTGAGACTCTTTTGTGTGACCAGTAGGAAAAAAAAAAAACCAAACCCAGAACCATGTTTTCCAGTTCAAGTGACAAAATGTATGCACATCTCCCTTCTTGAGGCCCTCTGATGGCAGAGTGCTGAGAACCAGACTTTTCCTAGCAAGCCTGGGAATTGGATATCACCCTCTTTTCATTCCCTGCAGCCCACTGATGACAGAAGGGGCTCCTAGGGTGCTAGGCAGGACAGAGACTGACCACAGAAATCACTCATTGGAAGAGTTTTACCTGCATCTTCTCATCGTTCTGTCTTCATTTTCCCATTTTTCCTTTGATTATATACTTGAAATTTATTTTTATTGCTGCAGTTCTGTTGCAGTCATTTCAACTTGGAAAAGAGTGTATTGGTAGGACCACAAGACCTCGAGGTTAATTGGGAAAAACTGAGAAAATAAGGCAAGATGAGACCTCAACTAGCCCTTAAGTCATCCTCTCAACAGCACAGCAAATTAGTACTACCCTTGTCTACCTAACAGGTTCCTGAAGCCCCAAAAGATGGAGATTTTATACCTCCTTGAGTAGCCTTTTTCTTTTAAAGTTTCCCTTCATGGTTAAATCTAAATATTTCATGCTGCAGCTTAAGTGCATGACTTCTTGTCATGTCATGAATCCTCACAGAAATGTGTTTATAGCCTTCCTCTTAGCAGAAATGGCTGGAGTATTTCAAGATAGTTATCATATCTCCCCACAATTTCCTCCAAGCCAAACACGTGTTTTCTACACCTTTCCTTGTTCTTGCTGCTTTCCTTTGGCTCCTTCCAGCTGAGTCCCACCTTTCTGGAATTCAGGTGCTCAAAAGCACACAGTCTCCCAGCCAAGACCCCACTGCTAAGCAAGGCACACAAATTGCTCTGTGGATAAGCTCCAATACTCCTGTCCATACATATTAATGTCATGCTTGCTGTTCCCCACCCCCAGTAAGATACATTTTTTGATTTGTCAGCATTTTGTTTGCTCTTAGCACAAGGCAAACAGCTACATGACTTGCAAAGCAGGCAAGAACCAAACCATTGATGTCTTCTGGCAAAAAGCAGCTAAATTCCAATAAAAAATTGCACAGCACTTGCCTGAAGTACTGAAACCCACTTACCTCAAAGCATGTAAGAGAAACATTTCCTTTTACAAAATAATAGAAGACATAACACCCGAAACAAGATCTAAGTAAAACAAAGTCTGCACGGGTCAAGGTTAAACATTTGAAGATCCCCACTGGTGTTTGCTGTAAAAAGAGCAGCACCATACTCAGATCAAAGACTAATGTGCTCTACAACACAGCAGTCGCAGCAGTAATTTGTGAGATCACAGCAATGAGAAAAAACAGAGCGCTCTAGCTGTTATTTAGAACATTAACATTGTCACTTAGGTTTTAGGAATTGCAGCCACCTCAGTGTTTCTAAAGACATTCAGGCAATGGCCATGCTACCTTATTTCAACCTCTCAAGCCATTTCAGCTTGAATATCAGGTAGAATACCCTATATGGCAGGGTTTGATCAGGGGCAAATACTCAGTTGGAACAAGTTAGTCTAGCTTAAGTAAGACCTAGATTTTTACAACACCTGTGGACTGAAACACAAGCTAAGAAACACATAAATAATTATACTCTGCCCAACATTTTCTCTTATTAATAACCTAACAGACATTACAGATGCTGGGTGCACCTTCCCAGACTGACAACGTACTAATGCTGTCAGCACAACACCAAGAAGAGGCTTGAACCGTTATAACAGTATGGCTTGATCTCTGTTCAGTCTGATCAGACAACTTTTCCCATCCCCTCAGATCCCCCCTTACCTTTTGAGATAGTTTCTTCCATAGAGGATCTGCTGCAGCAAGGTGACCACGGCAAAGGCGCAGATAAATATGAAGAACAAAGTTCTGTTTCCCAGCAAATCCCTGCTTGATGAAGGGTCAGTGTATCCCATCCTTCTTAAAAGCCACTGAAGCTCCGCTGGGTAAAATTCAGTTCATTGTTGCTTTCATGCTTATTTCGCTGGGAAGCGGAGGGGAACGCTGGCTGGCTTTTCTGAGAGCAATCCAAGGACAAGGTACCCCATTGTTTGGTCCTGCTGCCCCTTCCTTGCCCCTTTTGGATGGTAGCTCCAGGATTGTGCGCAATGGCTTGCTTCCACAGTAAAGTTTCCAGGAGATTCAGACGTGGATAACATCTAAAATCATCTCTCAGAGCTCCTTCGGCGCAGGCAGCCTGTGCTGTGCGAGAGGCATTCTGTTCCCTCTAAGCCTCTCTCGAAAACCCGCTGCTAGCAATTATCTACTTCAATCCCATTTTCATATTCCAGATGGGGGAAGCTGCAAATAAACCAGAAGACTGCAGCCAATGGCAAGCACGGGGCTCCGTCACCCCGCGTTGGAAACACATAGTCGTCAGCTCTTCTTTGCTTCTGCTCAGTGATCCCAACGAAACGTGCTTGTGAGGAGACGTGACTGGGGTGTGCTATTATTGAACAAGCACGTAACGATCNAAAAAAAAAACAAAAAACAACAGTAGCAAATCTGGTCAGGCTAGCAGGAAAGCTGCATCTTGTGTAGCAGCGTGCCGTCCGTAGCGTGCTTTCGGTCCCGTAGCGTTTGCATGCAGAATGCGGTGCCTTTAGTCACACACTGCTCACTACTCAGGCTCCTGTATTTCCCCTGGTTATTCCTCCAGAGTAAGCACAAGCAAGGTCACCGTGCATCTCGTCAAGGACAGAGCTCTCAGCTCCTGCATGCTGATTTATTGGAGGCTGCCAGTAGCCTCACAGCCGCAGAGAGGGAGACTGCCTCTCAGTGCAGGCTCTAAGAGCCATTCATTTAAAGAGACAAATATTGCGATTCTTCCCCCACCAGAAACAGTTCTCTTTGGAGAGGGAAAAGCAACAAGACCTTGTCTGCAGCCATAGTAACTCCTCTACAAATCTACCCATTGTCAGGAGAGACTCAGATCAGCTCACGAGAAAATCAATGGCAGTTCTGTTGCTGATTTCACTGGGAGTGAAATCTGCCCCAACCCTCAGCTTCTTAAGATAAGTCCCAAGGAAAGCTTTATCCATGAATGAAACATCCTGGCTAGGAGGTTGTTTGGACCCAGTAAAAGGATTTTGACAACAAAACATAGGGGGAAAAAAAATCTTTTGTCTAAGAGAATGGGAAGATTTTTGTGTGAATAAATTTTCCAACAGTTAAATTGGCATATGCAAAATGTTCAAGTGTGCCAGCAACCCAGCTGTGAAAACCAGCACACAGGGATGGTTTCTGGACTTTGTCTCAGCAGTAATTGGTGCTGCATGGGAAGAAGGGCCAAAGGTAACTTTGTGCAACCTTTCCAATCTGGTTCCTGAAGCCAAGACCTGTCCTCAGCATGAGCTCTGGCAACTGAGGCAAGACAACCCGAGGGCAAAAGCAGGCTTTACCCTACCTAATTTTAAGCAACAAAAGTATCAGAAGTGTTAAAGGTAAGAACCTGCTCACTTTGAACCCCTGCAGGCAGGGACATCTCCCCAGGGAATATCCAGCCCTTCAGACACCCTTGACTTTCCAGAGAAGATGTAGGGACCCAGGCTCTGACACCTCCTCCTTCAGTCCCTTCCAAAGCTCCCACACATGCATTTGTGAAGTCTGCTAAGTGCTCCAGTTACCACCCATGCATACAAAAAGAGTGGTGATCCCATGTCAGTTCAAAGATTATCCAGACCAGTACCTTGCCCCTGACACTGGCATCAGGCAAAAGTAGAAGGCAGCAAGGACATACTGTGACTTCCTTGGAAACACTCTACTACCATTTTGTGTTTCGCGGTTTTCCTGAACTGTGCAAAGAAAAACAATAATTTGCTTAGAAAAATAACTGAGTTGGATGCACTCATTTGTACTGCACTGGGAATAATACACATACCAGGGGACTCCAAATTTAATAGCAAATCTCTATTCCCTCTAGTCAATGTCACCAGCTCTGGGGACAAACGTTTCTTTCATTGATCAGTTCATGTAAGCCCATATCATAGGAGTGTGTTCCCACCATAGCATTTAGATGGATCTAACCACAAACCCTTCTCAGTCATGGGAAAGGCAACATGGCCATCAGAAATTCCAGGATGGGGCCCCACAAGATACTACAAAGGCAGATTCGTATCAGCAGGCTGAAAGATACGTCTGGAAAGGGAAGGCAGGAAGGAAAAGGTATTTAGTCTTGGATTTATTGGATTTTTACTGGCAAGTTTGAAAATCCCCTCCAATAAAGTTGCTTCAGGAGTTGTTTCAATAACAGCAAAGTAGCAGAGTGCAGAAATTTGGCTCCTGAAGACCTTCTGGGTGCAAGGGCTGTTTTGCAGATTTTATTATCATCTACGTTTTGGCAAAAGCACTACCAGCATTTCCTACTCAACTCCCTTCCATTCAAAGTGATTTTGTTTCTTGAGATACCTGTGCTGTGGTGCACCAAACTCATGAACCTAGCAGCTATTCTTTCTTTTGGACTGCCAGCCTGAGACGCAGTAAACAGTCTAGGAGCATCATGTCAGTCTTTGGTTTTCTGTGTTGTCTCATCCTTTCCTAATACATCAGAGCTGGACAGAAGAGAGGCACCTGAGATGCCTGTGCGCAGGAGAGTTGCAAGCCTAAAGCAAAAAGCAAAGCACAAAGATATCTGTTACAAGAGGAGAGAGCTTTCTGTGCCAGATCATGCACAGACACTGTTCCCGATGTCACATGGAAAAGAAATCTGTCTGCTGCCTTCAGCCCAGTACTACAATAAGACTGCAGAACTGGAAGCAGAACAGCTCTGTGCAAGCATGAAGAAATAGGATGTCTGCTGACAGATTTTCAAAGGATACTTAAGGTTGACTGCAATATTTGTTGTCAGTTAAAATAGTCACACAGGGCATGCAGAAGGGCTGAATGAGCAATGCCGGCTCTCGTTCTCGGGAGAGTGACTTGTCAACTACAGGACTCCTTGAAAGCATCAGGACTCTGCTGAGAACAAATTTTTTTTTTCTCTAATGATTTTACATCCCACACTTGAGCAAGCAATGGTGAACAATTCAGATTTTGAGATGGGTTTCGGGATGTTGTGTGGTAAACACAGGTTTGCTGGGGATGACAGAGCCTCAGGAGCTGTGTACACTGCAGGCATTGACCCTGCAACGGGCAAAGTAGCTGCAATGGCCCTGGTGACATACAGAGAATCAAGGCAACATCACACTATACTCCAGTCAGCATCATGCCAGAGCACAGGAACCCTTAGTAAATAAGATCTCTTCCATGGCCAAAGAACTGAGCGTCACTTCATTCAGCTACAAAAAATACCTCTGACAAGATGGGGAGGGAGAGGTGGGTACACTGCATGATATGCACAAGCTCTGAAAGGGTACTCATCTACTGATTATAAGTATAGACACAAGTACAGACTTCAGAGGCTACAGCTAAAGTAGCAAAATGGAACTGCTTATAGCCTATCATAACATGAAACTGCCAGAAGCAGTCTGTCTTGATGTTGTTGGCTTTCGTTTGTTGTGAGCCGCTTGCAATGCATCATCAATCTATCATAAGAAACATCCCCAGCCTGAGCAATGAGACTGAGCCATCTAACACAAACACACTCCAGACAGTAATACCCTCCAATGGGAGCTCATCATCTGCTCTAAAGTTCAAATGAAGCAGAACTGAATTTAAAAAAAAAAAAAGTTAACATTGAACCTCAAAGACAAAGAGATCTTGGCTAACCACCAAGACCATGATTCTGAAGCTCCACAGAATGAAAGCTGAATTAGCAAAAGCACAAAACATGGTAGGAGTCAGCCTTTACTTCTCTTGTGCAAGGAACAAGCACATCTCAAAAGACAATATGCAGCCCTTATTTCTACGGAGGAGTTTATTTTTTAGCGCAAATGAAACAGAGAAATTAACTTCTGATGGGCAGGCTTGATTGGTTATGTCCTTAAATCCCTTTCACTGAACCTCTCACTTGAATCAGGGTTTGACTGATGATTATGCATTCTACATTCAGCTGAAAGCAAGGACATGCAGTGTCTCAGATAGCAGGATCTGTCTGCTGGTTGTTTAAATCGTAGTATATATACTGGCCCCGCACTTCAAGAAGGACTTTGAGGTGCTGGAGCGTGTCCAGAGAAGGACAACGAGGATGGTGAAGGGTCTGGAGAACAGGCCCTACGAGGAGCAGCTGAGGGAGCTGGGGAAGGGTCTGGAGAACAGGCCCTACGAGTAGGCTGAGGATGCTGGGGAAGGGTCTGGAGAACAGGCCATACGAGGAGCATCTGAGGGAGCTGGGGGTGTTTAGTTTGGAAAAGAGGAGACTGAGGGGAGACCTTATTGCTCTTTACAACTACCTGAAAGGAGGTTGCAGTGAGGTGGGGGTTGGTCTCTTCTCCCCAGTAACAGGTGACAGAACTAGAGGTAATGGCCTCAAGCTGCGCCAGGGAAAATTTAGGTTGGATATTAAGAAAAACTTCTTTTCTGAAAGAGTCATCAAGCATTGGAACAGGCTGCCCAGGGAGGTGGTTGAGTCCCCATCTCTTGAGGTGTTTAAAAGACAGGTAGATGCAGTGCTTGAGGACATGGTCTAAGGGTAGACTTGGTGGCGGTAGGTTAATGGTTGGACTGGATGATCTTAAGGGTCTTTTCCAACCTTAACAATTCTATGATTCTATGATTCTAAGATACATAACTCAATATGTTAAACTCACAGCACTGTACAGGTTCAGAGGAAAGCAAAACATGCTTCATTTTCCCCTTCGGGATTTTTTCTCTCCCTGCCTGCTCGGTTACTCTTCACTCCTCTACATGACCGTTAGGCGGATTCTCTAGAACTTCACACACAGCACAGCAAAATACTATGGGCTCTAAAAGGTTTTAGGAGAACACTTTTGACGTTTCACTTTAGTATCTTTTCATTCCCCTAAATTAAAATTAAATCAAGTCTTTTTACAGTTTCTATGATGCCTGTGTCAACTGCTAGATCCCTGATTTTGCCAAGCACTGCCATGTTAGGTACATGCCTGGAAGGTTCTGCTGAATAAGAAACTCATAAACATATGCTTATCAATATTAATTCTTTTGCAGATACAAAACATGAATTTATTAGCATAGTATAGCAGTTAACACAATGTCTAGTCCCCCCTCACTGCCACAAATCCATATGTCTTAAACTAGGAAGGAAGCTGATAGATTTGGCTAAGCTGTAAACATTTATTTCCTTCTGAACTGGGCTATGCCACAAGAAGATGACAACTACATTGGCACTAGTCCTTCTGCCTGTGGAGCTGCCTGAGCTGGAGGAAGTTTCCTGAATACCATATGGTCTGTACACAGGATATACATTACATCATCTATTGAATCATCACCATTTTCCTTCCAATTATGGGTCAAAGTTGCACTGGAGGAGAAATGACCCAGTGCATAAAATGCTCATACACAATGTCCAGAGTTCACACTATCTCCATTGGAAAGCAGCAAGTTGTTCTTCTTGCTGATGGGAAGCAAAGGGCAGAACTAAGCTGGGCTCAATGCTAGGGACAGCCTTCTCCTCCCAGTGGCATTTCCAGATTCCTAGAAAATATTAGAAGTTTATCATGAATGTTACAATCCTGTACAGGCTCACAACAACCCTGCAGGTAACTGAGGATGATGGAAGCTCAGTTTCTCTGCAGGGGAAAAGAAACAGGACCAAATTGCTTTTTCAAGAATCATCTGTTGATAGCATTAGTCTGACTTCAGAGCACTGCATGGGAGCCCTGTATTTAGCACCAACCCAACAGGACTGAGATGTTAGCAGCATCACGGCACGGGGGCGGGGGAGCGGGGTTAGGGTCAAAGGATTTCCATGGCCAATATTTGCTCTCTGAATAGGAACACAATCCTGCCTCTACCCCAAGTTATAACTCCCACCTAGTTCATCAGAATCAACTTAAAACCTTCTAGTGAAAGCCTGGAAGGTGATGGAATAAGTGGCACTCCTTTTAAAAGTTTAATGGAAATAAAAGCTTTGGAGTTTCTTTTCACTGAAAATCATCTAGCACTAATACAATGAACAAATATTTCCTCTGGTCAAAATAAGGATCACAAATTATCTAATGCTGAAACCCATGATTAATAAATATTTATTTTGACATCACATTTTTTCAGCAAAAATTTTAAAAATTGATATATTAAAAAATCCCTATACTGTGGCATTTAAAGTTACTCTGCATTAGTCCATGCTCACTTCAGCCCATGGCAAAAATTAAAATAAGGAAAAAAATTCCACAGATGGCTTCTGCAACCTTCAAAAAATCCCCACTCTTCCTGAAATATATTTTCACTCGTCTGGCACTGTGGAAGTCTCACTGGAAATCTGGACCAACCAACCCTAATTAAAGAAATGTCTCCCCCCCCCCCCCAGTGCTGTGGCTGTGCACATCTTTCTACCCCTCCAGTGATAGTGTGGATTCAGCTTTTAAGCTCTGCACAGTGTCTGGTCTGACCTGCATGCTGTTACAGAAATGGCTATTAATAAAACCAGTGATCCTTTTGAACTCCTTCCTTTGGATCTGAGATGTGCCATGAATTCCTGTGCCATGCTTACCTGTATTAGGGTAGCAGCTAAAGACCTCTCCTGGAGCAGGACTGCACTAGACACTGAGGGTGGGCATTAGCAGAGCCAGTTCTTGCTATGGGAATTTATAATTTAAGCAGGCAAGTAAGGTGAAAGAGGGATTTATGAGTCCCTCTGGCAGAGAGCAGGAATTGTGATTTAGAGGAGATGTTTGATAGCACTCAACTTGCTCAGCTTGCAAACACATACAAGGATGCAAACCCAAGGTGATAATGATTCATTTTTGCTGACAAACAAGTCTGGGGGTCCCAAGTGAACAGCTACCCACCCAGACCCCAAAACTCATCTGTAGGTAGGGCCTGAATCTCCCCCAGCCTCTACCAGCAGTTTGAGCTTTGACACTTCTGTGACCCAAAACTCCACTGCATTGTGACAGGCAGTGCTGATGTGGACAGGGAGATTGAGAAACTGAAATATTGAGACTTAAATGAAAATCCTTGTTTGGCTCGTGGATGCTCTAGAGCTATGATTAAGGTAACAGGAAGATCTTAACTGAAGCTTGGCACTAGCTTGGGAGTTCTGATCTGGGCATGGCATAGCCCATGGGGAAACTGGAGCTACCCATGACCCATGAACCAGATTAATCTCATTAATGTTTATAAATATGTCAAGGGTGTCAGGAGGAGAGAGCCAGGCTCTCCTCAGTGATGGCCAGTGATAGGACAATGGGCAATGGGTCTGAGCTGGAGCAGAGGAGATTCCATATGAATGTAAGGAGAAACTATTTCCCTGGGAGGGTGACAGAGCCCTGGGACAGGCTGCCCAGAGAGGTTGTGGAGTCTCCCTATCTGGAGACATTCAAGACCGATCTGGACATGTTCCTGTGTGATCTAATCTAGATGATCCTGCTCGGGCAGGGGGGTGGACTGGATGGTCTTTTTAGGTCCCTTCCAACTCCTGACATTCTGTGATTCTGTGATTACACTGGCAAAAGTCTATAAACAGTCTCCAGGCTGAAGGTAATCATCCATGCTTTCCCCATGTGCACACTCAAACATGTCACACAGCTGACTTACTTCTAAAAACATCACTAGTTATCTCTAGTGAGTGTCTGACCAGATTTCCATCCTCCACAACGTACTGCCAAGAAGAAATCCTGTAACTCACCCCTCTGACATTTGCTATATTCCACTTATTTCCAGTGCTTACTTCTCTCTAGCGAAGGACCACCACCACCACCAGAGTTTTGNCACCCCTTGTCCTGTCACAACAGGCCCTACTGAACAGCCTCTCCCCATCTTTCTTGTAGGCCCCCTTGAGGTACTGGCAAACCGCTAGAAGGTCTCCCTGGAGCCTCCTCTTCTCCAGGCTGAACAGCCCCAACTCTCTCAGCCTGTCCTCGTAGGAAAGGTGCTCCAGTCCCCTTATCACCTTTGTGGCCTCCTCTGGACCCTCTCCAACTGGTCCATGTCCTTCTTCTGTTGGGGGTTCCAGCACTGGACACAGTACTCCAGGTGAGGTCTCACGAGGGCAGAGTAGAGGGGGAGAATGCATATTTAGCAGACATCTTTGGTGGTAGTGTTGACCAGCAAAAAATGTCTGCTACAAGTTATTTGTTTACATAGCCAAGTAAAGCCACTCGGTTGTGGGTTTTTTTCTTCAAATATCTGAAGTGGCAAAGGCAGAGTGGTAGATTTTATCCACAGCCCACTGTTAATCTCCAACATGGGGAGATATGACAGCATCTGGCCTATGGGATCCAGTGTTCTACAAGCAAGCACTAAGGAAATGCCTTGGACAGGGAGAGACATGCCCAAGAGAGCAATCTTCTCAGGAGAGGGAAGCACAGTATGGAATTAAGCCAGAATAGAGATTTTTTTTATTATTTTTTTTTTACAGAACATTCCCATCACCACCACCTTTATTTAAACTTCACTTTCAATCAGAATTATTTATTTTCTTCCAGGTGTATCCAGCAGCTCTTTGGGAGTTAAGAAGTTTGTGCGTGGGGATTTTTTCATGTGGTGTGGGTAGGAAGGTATGTGGGAACTGTAATTCAGTCACTTTAAATCACACGAAGCTGAAGCCTGAAAGGAAAAACAATAATAAATGGCTCAGATTGTCAGGCTCAGTGCAATTCTCAATCAATTAAAGCTTATTTTAGCACCAGGGCAGTTTATTTTTAAAGAGTTCTCCTGGCACTTTGATGCTTTTATGTTACCGTGTAGCTAGAAAGGTCTTGCTGGGAACAAATTACTCTTTGTGAAGCATTTTCTGAACTGCATGTTTAGTTTCTGACAAATGACAATAAATAATATCCACATGAATGAACAGCAGCAACAAAACAGCTAGTGGCAGTGGGAGAGAGAGGCTTTGGCCCTGGGAAATGGAAGAAAATAAATCTGGGGCTCAAGCACAGTAGAAGTATGGTTGTTTGCACTCAGAGTCTACAAATGTATTCTTCAGTGCATCTAACTTTCAACTGTTATTCAGTGTGTTGGGACATTAAGCAGCAAAAAGTCATCAATTAAGATATTCTACATCAGACTGTTGCTTTTTTTTAACTATCAGTTTAAAATTAAATATTGTATCTGCATTTTGGATCTTGATTTTGTGGTATTATCTTGGTTCCCATTTCACAGATGAGGATGACATGGGAAATCTTTTGCAATCCTTGCAGCACTTAAGAAAATGAACCACAGTGCCAGAATCACACTGATAGGCCCAAAAGCTGGCTAATTGATGAGGAAAACTCTTCCCTGATGTGATAACAAAAACTGTAACTAGTACTGTCTGTGGATTCTTGCAATCTATGAGAGCAGGTACCAAACGAGAACAATGTTGTGATTTCACCTCCACTGGAATCAAATCAAAATGCTGCTTAATAAAAGGGGAAATAGTCACACTAATTCTCTTTTTCTTATTTTTACTGTGGCAAAGACAAAGAGATTGTGGAGGATATATGCTAAACTGTTGCATACTTGGATTATAAATCAACCACACTTTTGCTGTAATGTTTAACAGACAAGGAAAGTGAAATAAAGGTTTAAAGTGTGTATGAAGACTGTCCCTTACCCATTTTGAACTTACAACCTTCTAGGGAACTATGGCACAGCCATCAATTTCCCTCTGACAGCTCATGTACGGGTGTTATCCCCTTGTCTTGGATACCACTACAAGTTTTGCCTTGGAAATCCAGGGAAGCTGTAGGTCAGACCTATACCTATAGCATCCATCTGCTTTGGGCAAAGGAAGGGGCAAAGCCTTTTTCCTCAGCATTGCTCCTTCCAGTTGGTGAAGCAGACTGGAACTGCAAAAGTCAGTGCTTTCATCATAAACACTGTGCTGTGGCACACGATCTCAGTTTAGATGGTCGGCAGCTTCACAGGAATTCATGTCTTGGTCTGGACCACACATCTGAAAAATCCCTGCAAGTTCTGACCAGCCCTACACAGAGCAGAGCTCGACTTTCAATGACAAATTTATAATTTAATTCAGAAGATGCTGCCTGGAACCAGCTCATCTCCCTTCCCTAAAATATGCAGGACATCCATTAATTCTCCATTTCAAGTCTGTTGCCCTTCCTTGCCATCCTCACTTTCAGAGCATGTCTATGCTACAGAATTTATGTGTTTCTCTTAAATGTATTTTCTTCCCAGCTGCTAGTGAAAAGTTACAGAGCTACAAAAGAGTTACAGTTCAACAATACCCACCCCAGCTGACTTCAAACATCAGTTTCAAGTGTTTCAGACCCTACTCATATTAATAGGTTATTATGAAATTAAATTTAAAAAGGAAACAAACAAAAAAAAAAAAAAAAAAAAAAACCCCACAACCAACCAAACTATTCATTAGTTCGTTATTTTTGCAGAACTATCTAGTCTTTTTTTAACATAAAACCCTAAACTTCCTCCCAGTAGGCCAAAAGCTGAATTCATCCTTATTCCTCATCCTGAGGGGGACAACAGCCCTAACTATCATTTGCTAATTAGGAGAATGTTTGTGCTCAGCTCCATGTGTCACCAGGATTCCTTCTTGACTTTGGGCATAGCTGTGCCACAGTGCTGAGATGTCCAAGCTGGCTTGGGAAGGCAGAACAGCTCCTCTGTGAAAGCATGTCTGCTTCCAGCACCTTAACTGCAATTTCTGCATGGCACAGTGGTACATCTACCACTTAGTCACCTCCTCCCAGGCTCCATATGCCATGCAGATGAGTATCTTTACCCTCCTCAGCATCTCTTCCCTTATTTCTAAACTAGCAGTCATAGCATTTATTGACCTTGCAGGTGTATTGTAAGAGTAACAGGACAAATATATGAAGATTTCCAGTCACTGCATAAGGCTTTTTTCGTCTCTTCTGCCTTTTATCATATGACTTTGTCAGTCTGAGGACTGCAAGAACAAGAACCACCTGGCTGGGCACAGGATTCAGCTCCCTAAATGCTTCCAACATGAACTACTTGACAGGCCCTGGTATCAACAGGAAATCTGGGTATTAATAGCACTAAACATAGATGCACCTGACTTCCATCCTAGATGCACTTAGAGCCTACTGAAACCCTCCATGCAGTCAGCCAAGATTTAGTGAACACACTCCATGGAGACTAGAAACTCTTTTCAACCTAAAGTAAATTTCTAAGCAGTGTCAAATGAATCAGATCCTAAAAATGCCTTTGTCTTTCCTGACTGTAATGGGAGTTTGGGGTGACCAGACACCTTCATGGTGGATACTTAAATGTTGATGAGACAGCCCAGTGTAAAAACAGCACGTAAAGGAGTTGGAGTTAATGCAAAGTAAATAACACAAGGAAGTAAGCTATGCATGTTTCCTCCTTCATATTTAAGCCACTGAATGTGCTTATATTAACTTCAGTGAAACTGTGACGGAAGGTTTCACGTTACCTGATCATGGAAGGTGTCACATTACCTGCAGCCACCTACCACTGAAGGGGGACAAAGCTGCAGAACATCACCTAGATCCCCAGTAATGTTCTGGTTCTCCTTTTTCTCTCTCATAGCTACTGCAGATAATCATCAGCAAATGAATAAAACATACTTTCATGCAAATGAAGCAACACGTGCCAGTTTTGCTGCTGGCATTCTTGTCCACATGACTAGCACTCCCTTTGCTAACTCTTCTTTCCCATTTCTACTATTAACCCTCCTCTCACAGTGAAAAGGAAGACAAGGCAAATCTGGGATTTGTGATATTTCTTCCTCCACCACTCCACCCCCCATCAGTAACATCCTAATGTCTGAGATTAGGAGGATGGGGTGAGTTACATTTCCAGACAATTTAAGAAAATGAGATATTTTAAAATACCATTTCTCCTACAGCTGAAAGAATTTTAAAAGTAACAAAAATTAAGTAATTAGAAACTATTAAAAGGAAATGTGCAGATATATAGTGCACAGCTTTTGGAAGTCCCTTCTGCCTAGCAAAGGGTTTGCTGAGATTCACAAACCCCTTTGATGACCCATACAAAGGCTAAGAGCAGTGACAGCTTCACAGATTGTGAACCAACACCCCATAATCACTGTGTGAGCCACTCACAACCTCCTCAGCTAGGCTATTCTGTGACCTTGTCAGGAAGGTGGGAGATAGGAACAGTTTACTTGACCTGAAGCATTCCCTTATGTTCATGCCCTTCACTAAGATGCCTGACCTCCAGGTTCCCCTACAGGGGTGGCAGGGAACGGTGACAGGAATATAAAATGGAAAAAAATACTCATATTTGCATAATTTGACTCTTGGATGAGATCTGAGAGTGAAATCGGGGAAGCTAAGGATTGTTAAGAGAATCTACCCTGTTTTTAAGTTATATTTCACCCTCTGGTCATCTCATTTGTCTGCAGACTAACTACCACCTGCTATGGCAATAACAAATACATCTTACTGGGGCTACAGTTCCTGGAATTCTGCTTTATCTGCTGCGAACACTTCAGGAAAAAGGAATTAAAATGCCTACAAAAGAAATCTTCACTTGCTGCTCCACTTGAAGGTTAGCAGAGAAACCCTCGAACAAAAAGCAGCTAACAACTGGGTAAATGCCAGATTTCACTGAATTGTGCCAGGGACTTATTTGGCCATGTATTTTTCATTCTTACATCCCCCATAAATTTGAATCATCAGGCAAATTCTGCTTAATCAGAACCTAAGCCAGTACATGCTTATATCAATGGGAAGCAATTTTGATTTCCAAGGCAGGAAGCAGTATATAAATTACTTTATTATCAATTCAGGCTACTGTGTAAGTGACTTTTACCTACTTCTGTTACCATCATATAGATCCACAGAGATCCTTAATCCAGCAACTGGCTGGGCACCCACAGGCTCTCTTAAAGCCCTAGGGAAAATTTAGAGTAATCCTGGGAAGCATCCAACATCCTATTGGACTGATACTTAGAAGCTATTTCAAGCTTCTTTTTTTTTTACCCCATTTGTTACCATGTCAGGGAAAAGAAAAAAAAAAGTATTAACTAATTATTTTAATTGGACTTTTTGTAGTATTTCTCAGGGGACCTGGACTACAGCTGCCTCAGCTTGATCCCATCTGGCTGGGGGTTGGGGAACTACTATTAAATGTGTTTTCCCCAGAGTGAATAGAACTTTCCACTGCAGCTGTTTTTATGGAGGTAGGGATGTTATTGGAAGCAGGTGTACTGCACATAGGTGCTCCCTGGATTGAAACTATTTAATGGACTCCAGCAGGAAAACTTCAATCAACTCCACAGGATCAAAACCAGCCCAAGTCTCATCCCCCCTTTTTTGGGAGGAGCATCACACATAATGTTTACCTCTAAAAGAACAAGTTTCTTGGTGGGGCTAATGTCTTGAAAAGGTATTTTTGGCTTTCCAACATGAATTTTATTTGTTTCTGAAGGCAAAATATTGCAACATTTTTCAGCAGTCATGATCTTGCAGACAATGAATTATCTGCACCAAGATTAAGATCACTTATGGAAAAATATGCTGTTAGGAATGGAGTGAAGGAAAACACCCACACACAAACCTGATTAATCAAGCACAATTGGCAGCAAGCATAGAAGAGAGTGTTCTTTAGGAGACATTTTTTAGTGCAGATGAGTTTGTGCTTGGCTCTAAATGATGTTGTGTTTTCCCCACTCCCATTCCTGTTTCACACTTTGTCAAAGGCTCTGTCAGTAGGTGGGTTGATGAAGGTCCTGAGGCCCTGGCACAGGGTGCCCAGAGATGCTGAGGCTGCCCCTGGATCGCTGGCAGGGTTCAAGGCCAGGTTGGATGGGGCTTGGGGTACCCTGGGCTAGTGGAGGCTGTCCTCTAGATGGGTTTTGAGGTCCCTTCCAACCCAAATGATTCCCTGATTCTAGATCCTGACTCATTCTGCTTGGGCTTCAGACTTTTACAGATGCTTGGCTACAATTAAGTGGGAAGGTAATTGAGAACTTCACCAGTGCAAAAACAGGCTAAAATCTCCATTTCCCCATGAAAATCCTGCTCCTGTTAAAGACCAGCTACACTGATATAACCAGCACTGAGCTGGGGACAAGGCACTCCCAAGAGGTGGCCAGGCCCTGTTCTCCAGAGGATCCATGACAACATAACCTCCTGACATGCCACTGGGAACCTCTCTGCACCCAACTTTTCTAGAGGAGGCTAGAGGGTGAAGTTTGCCTCCCTCTCAGTGAGAATTTGACTACCAGAAATGTGTGTTGCCCCTTCTCCATGTCTGATTTTAGGGAGTTAATTTTTTTCCTCCTGTGTTATTTTAATTCCTTTCCTGAACATATAACAGATGTGCCCAGAGCACAGAGAATGAGCTTTGGGAAACATTTCTGTTTTCTCACTAAACAAATTCTGACAAGTCGAACATCCACAGTACAACAATTCCCTTCCACACTGACCTCTGCCTCCCAGCTTGGGGAGGCTGTCAAAGGCCTTTTCCTCCCCTCACATTTTCAGTGTCC
>VXBZ01006255.1:327907-341141 GCA_013399135.1 Heliornis fulica | reverse complement strand
AGATGTGGGAAACGTCGCGGAGCCCGAGGGCGGCGGAGAAGCAGGGCGGGAAAGAGTCCCCTCAGCCCCTGGAGAAGATCCTGGGGAGGGGCGGATGTAGCAGAGAGTTCCCTGGGACACCGCACTGAGCAGGGAGGAGGGTGAGGAATGACCCCCCCGCCCCAACTGAGCAGGGTAACGACTGTGAGGACCTGAGCGAAACCCCCGTTCCCCATCCCCGTTTCCACGGGCTCTTGGGTGCGAAGACTGTCGTGTTCTCTAAGACATCAATCAATAAACACCCCGACAAGTTGGAATGGCGTTAAATTAATGCCCCAGCCTGAGTAATCTCTCTTTGGGGAGTTGGGCGTCTGGTTACACCTCCCTTGAAATGCTGTTCCCACCTCTCCGCCCCCCACACATGGCAAAACTTTCCTCTTGCTCAGGACGTGGATGTGGAATGACTCAAAATCCTGACATTTGGCACAAATACAGCCAGAACCCTGTTTCTGGCTATTTAAATGCCCACAGATCGCTTGTGTCCCCTCTCCGGTCGGGAGGGCGAGTGTGGATAATTTCAGAACCTGGGCTTGTTGGTTGTGTGTGACCCATACGTTCTCCCTTCAGAGAAGCTGCAGTGTGGAAGCAATGTGCCTCACACAGCTGGATGCTTAAGCAGCGTGTTTCCAGTCGGTGGGGTAACAAAGTAATTCCACTGAGTGATTTGTTTTGAAGGAATTTTAGGTATATGTTTAATTTTAGGTATAAAATGTAAAATACACTTTATTTGTAATTTGCATCTCTTTATTTTACATGAGAGGATGTCTCTGGGTGCCCTACAGAAGCTGCTGCAGGTCAGGCTTTCACTCACTGCCTACAAATGGGGGCTCAGTGTTCCCAAACCAGCACGGCAAGTCCCAGCACTGAACTTTTGCCGATGCCTTGGTGTCCTTCACTTGCTGATCTTCACGATTCTTTTCCTTGGGCATCATCCCACCAAATATGATTCAATTTGTCAACATATCTGCCCTCTGACTCACATGCCTTTAGCCGGTCAGCCTGTTCTGTACAGTCACTCTCTATCGAGTGGCATTGCATACAATGTCGGAAGTGGTTGGAAAAGAAACAGGTTCTCTTTTCACCCCACCTCAGTCCGAGGCAGAAATTCCCTCATTCTTTTCCACTGCCCTGGTTCAGAGAGGTTACGCATTGCAATGCGGTGCCTCTCGTTAAGGTGCGTTTATAATACTGGTTCACATTGGCTGTTTTTTTCACTCCCTGTAATTTCCATAGCTGAGGGTTAAGTTCATGGCTTCACTGTGTATTATCCCTTTCAGTTTCCTGCTCGGGACAGGAATAGCTCTAAGCACATTTCTGGTTTTATGGTGTTTTGGAGATGGCGAGGTGGAGATTTCACCCCTGCACCCACATCCCCATCGTGCCCAGCCAGGTAACCTCATATATGTAGGGACATCGTGGGAGCAGAGGTGACTGTCCCTGCCTTTCACCCTAATGTGGATCCAACTCGTGCCTGAGTCTCAGCCTTACTCAGGGTGTAAAATCACAGAGGATGATCTCGGCTCCTGGTTGAGCAGAAGGGCTGATCTGATTTTATTTATGCCTGACCTCTCGCCTGCCTTCCATCTCCTCCCAGATATTCCTCCTTCCCTGTGGGCTGTCGTGGTGCCATTTGCTACTCAGCTCATAAGGGACACCACTATCTCCACCAATTCCTGCACCAGGAAGGGCTCTGAGCGTAGGGTAGGGGTCCCTCAGCCTCTCCTCACTGTTGCCGTGCCAGATGCAAATCATCTCCCTGAACCCCAGCTGCATAATGGCTGCTCCCAGCTGTGTGCCATCTTCACCCTGGGATGACACAGCTCATAGCAGGGCAGGAGTCACGCTGTGAAATATGACCCAAGCCCAGAGAGAGGGACCCCTGGCCACAGCCCCGTGCCCGCAGCCCCAGGGTCCGTGCGCTCGAACCTGGTGGTGTGGTTGTAAAACCTTCTCACCCCATCCTACTATGTCTTCAGGTCAGGTGGATAATGTTGCTAAGGGGAAGGGGAGGAATAGGAAGGCAAGGCAGGGCAGGGCAGGGTAGAGGGCACCTGAAGCACCCTGGCCAGGTCTCCCAACTGCATTTTGAAGTCAGGACTGGAAGTCCCACCTGCTCCAGTATTCCACATCTCCCAGCCCCGTGCAGTTCCAGCCATGAAACAGCCCCTGGGAAGGGGGGGCAGCAGTGATGCCCAGGGTGGGCATCCTGGTGCTGGAGACCTCAGGGAGACCCCAGAGGTGTCTCTGCTCCGAGCTGTGTTTGCAAAGGTCTGCAAACCGGGATCTTGGAAACTCTTGGTGTGAAGATGGTGTTCAGCCAAGGCCTCCAGCCTGCCCAGTGCCTGCCACAGGTGACAGCAGTGTTTCTCCCGACACCAGCTCTCCTCACCATGGCATTCCCAGGGCTTTATCCCTGACCTTCTCTAGCAGGAGCGAGTGATTATACCTGACTGCTTGTTTCCCGGCTCCACTGCTTTTTATCTTTCAGCAGCCACTGGATTCATGGACTCTCCAGTACCTGCACAACTCTGTCCTGAGCAGTGCATACAGCATCTGCTCTCCCTCGGGATGGCTTTTTGTCTGCAAGGTGTGACTTTTATTTACGTCTTCCCAAATAGATGGAACTGCAACTGTTGGGTCAGGCGCCACCATCATGCGACGAGCTGAGTTGTGTCATTCTTCTGTGGTCGAGGGCAAACAGAAATGCTGTGGTGCAGAAAACAACGCTGGTGATGATGACTCACATCTCTGCGATGCCACGTTAAACTTCCTAAACACAGCCAGCAGATGCTGAACTTTGCAGATTGCCAAGCTGGAAACCTCGGCAGGACTTGCAAAAGCCCCAGAAAGAGAAGATGCTGGCAGGCTCATGGGAAGAGACTTGCATGCTCAGCAGAGCCATGGCTATGTTAGGAGGAGGATGCTGGGAGAGCTGGCATGGAAGAGGGTTCTACTCGGCCAGTAGCCAGAAGGGTGCTGACACATGCGATCATGGAGGAAAGGCAGAGCCACACATTACAGCTGATGCTTGTCACTGGGACAAAACCAGTGTCTGAACCCTGAGCAAGCTCTTGAAAGGTCTCCTGGACTTCTGATGTGATGAACGGAGGCAGGAAAGAGAGAACTACAGGGCAGCTGCCTTCAGTAATACAATGCGTTGAGATGCAAACTCTCAGGAAATTGAGTCACGGTCCCACATCCATATCCTGTGGACCATCCTCAGAGACACAGGGAGCTCTGTGAAATTTTGGGATGCAGGAGGGGAGCTGGGGGATGGAGGGATTTTGGGACAGGCAGTCCCAGTCATGGCTGAGCATGGGATAACGCTCAGGGTGATATGCATCTTCTCAGTGCACAGGATGTGGCTTTTTGAGCATGTAAATGAGGATTTTATCCCTAGGTGATTACTGTGTGCAGCATAAGAAGGACACAGAGCTGTTGGAGGGGGCCCATAGGAGGACTTGGAGATGTTCTGAGGGCTGGAGCATCTCTGAGAGAGATGGGCTGGTTTGGCCTGGAGAAGAGAAGGCTGCATGCTTTCAAAGAGGCAGCCTCTGAGCCCCTTCCAGTCTGTCCAGGGGCTTCAGGATAGCTGGAGAAAGGCTGGTGCCAAGGGCAGGGAGGGCCAGGCCCAGGGAAATGGCCTTCAGCTGCAGGAGGGCAGAGGGAGAGGAGCTGGGAGGCAGAAATCCTTCCCGGGGAGGGCTGGGATGTCTTGGCACAGGCTGCCCGGAGAAGCTGTGGCTGCCCCTGGATCCCTGGCAGGGTTCAAGGCTGGGCTGGATGGGACTTGGGGCACCCTGGGCTGGTGGGGGTGTCCCTGCCTGTGGCAGGGGGGGCACTGGGAGGGGCCGAGGGCCTTTCCTACCCACACCAGTCTGGAGTTCAGTGATCTCAAACATTTGCTTCCCTTTAACTCTCACTTTCAGCATATGACTGTTGCTCATCATGCCCCTTGGCATCTCTTCCAGCAGCCGTCCTTCTGGGAGTGGAGCTGGAGCTGGGACAGGCCCCTGGCCGCTGGAGTAGGAGCAGGAATGGACAAGCCACGTGTAACCAGGCAGGGCTGAATTCCACTTTCTGTGTAGAAAATGGGAAAAAACCCCATCAACCAGCAACTTCTCCTTCCAGGGGAGAGAATATTTCCAGCTTCCACAATTTTCTGAGCTTGTCCAGCCAGCGATTCTTCCTCTTCTTCATCTAGAGAGGTCCAGGGCCTGGAGCAGAGTCGGGGCTGTGCCATAGCTCGTAGTCAGGACTGACCTGGCGATGGCGAGTTGGTTGCACAGACAACTTGACAAACAGGAGGAAGGCAGACAACATGACAAACAGTTGCAAGGCCTGGGAAATGCAGCCAGGGAGTGAATTCGTGGAGAAACCCTTTCAACCTGAGCAAAGTTCAAAAGAGCACCAGGGACAGGGGAAGCACAGCGTTTGGGGTGAGTTCTGGTTGTTTTCATCCAGACACCAGAGTACTGCTCCCCTCCTCCCTTTCTCATGTCCCCTTGAAAACCCAGAAGTGACAAATATTGCTGGTGTTGGTCAGACAGTGAAAGCCTGGGACCAGCTAAGGAGTGGGGTGCTGAGCGGCTCAGGAGACCAGCTACTCTGCAGAGGGAGCTGGACCCACCATGGGGACCGAACCTACTGTGGATTTCCCATTCCTCTACTCGAGGGGTGTCTGTGGATGTTGTCAACCTGGACTTCAGTACGACCTTCTACACCATTTCTCACAGCATTCTACTCCAGAAACTGGCTACCACTGGCCTGGACAGACGCCTCTGCTGAGTAAGAACTGGCTGGCTGGCTGGGCCCAAAGAGTGGTGGCCAATGGAGCCAAATCCAGCTGGAGCCGATCACAAGTGGTGTCTCCAGGGCTCAGTCCTGGGCCCAGTCCTGATCAACATCTTTATCAATGACCTGAAGGGATCGAGTGTTCCCTCAGTAAGTTCACAGGTAACACTGAGCTGGGAGGACGTGTCAATCTGCTCAAGGGAAGGGAGGCTCTTCAGGGGGACCTGACCAGGCTGGATCTATGGGCTGAGACCAACAGGATGAGGTTCAACGAGGCCAAGGGCAGAGACCTTGGACTGTTGTGTCCTGGGACACAACACCATGCAGCACTACAGGCTTGGGGCAGAGTGGCTGCACAGCTGCCAGGCTTAGAAGGACCTGGAGGTGTTGGGTGATGCCAATGGAATATGATCCAGCAGTGTGCCCAGGTGGCCAAGAAGCCAAAAGCATTCTGGCTTGTATCAGAAACAGCATGGCCAGCAGGTCTGGGCAGGGGATTGTGTCCTTGTACTCAGCACTGGTGAGGCAGCACCTCAAGTGCTGCGTTCAGTTCTGAGCCTCTCACTTCAAGAAGATCAAGGTCCTGGGGCAGGTCCAGAGGAGGGCAACTGGGCTGGGGAAGGGATTGGAGAACAAACCTCATGAGGAGCAGCTGAGGGAGCTGGGAATTTTTAGTCTGGAGAAGAAGAGGCTGAGGGGAGACTCATTATCCCTGCCTAGAATGACCTGAAAGGAGGTTGTAAAGAGGTGGGCAATGGTCTCTTCTGCCAAGTGACAGGACAAGGGGAATGGCCTCAAGCTGCGCCAGGGCAGATTCAGATCAGATGTTGGGGAGAAATTTTTCACACAAAGAGCTGTTGGGGTGTCTAACAGGCTGCCCAGGGAGGTGGTGGAGTCCCCATCCCTGGGTGTGTATATAACAAATGGGTAGATGAGGTGCTCAGGGATATGGTTTAGGAGAGGACAGGGACGGTTGGATTCAATGATCTTAATGATCTTTTCTAATGTTATGATTCTGTGATTCAGCAGGGCATTGCCCCATCTCCTGGGCCAGCATTTGGGACCTGAGAGGATTGGGAGCATTTCAGAGAGATGGGACATAAAGCACATCGACCCAGTGTGATGACTGCTGCTCTCAGGGGTCTCAGCACTTGGAGCAGGAACAGTGGTTGCTTCTCCTTCGATGGGGCTTGGATTCGGTGTTGTGTTGACTCAGAGTGATGCCTGTCCATGAATGTCAGCCAGAAGGACCATATGGACCTGGGAAAGGCTGAGGTGGGGGGCCATCCTTGACCTCTGTTGTATGGAGGGTACAGCCACCAACCTCTCCCTGTGTCTTCAGTGCAGCAGCTGCGGTGCAGCTCAGGTTGTCCTACACTGTGCTCAGGGCTCTCTCTCCTAAATAAGACAATTAAATCCTTGAGTCCAGGTTTTAGTGTTTCCATGTGCCGCTGCCGAGTATCTTAATCTGGGCTGTTTGGAGAATTTTTATCCCGTGGATCCCTTGGTATGCCTGGAATGTTTGCTTTTCCTACTGTGTGCGTGTGTTTGAGGCACTCCTGTGAAAACAAGAGCTTCCTGCCTGCCTTGTAAATCTTTCCTTGATTGGCAGAGTCGCCTTGGGTGATTAATCAAGGGGCAAGCCGAAGCTGACACCCACCGGGAGCTTGGTCCTTCCAAATGCCTGGCTAGACCAGAGAGAGGGGGAGGACACCAAGAGAGCTGGCCAGTCTCCAGAGCCTGCCGAGGAGACACATGTGGTGACACCAGTTTTCGGTAAGAGCCTGGGAGAGGAAGAAATAAACGGAAATTCCAGCGAGCTAAGGAAATGCTCCAGAGGGGATGGGACATTTTTCTATTGTATCATTGAGTGCGCAGCTAAAACACGCGGCTCTGCTCGAAGGTCTTTGCTTGGTGGGCAAACCAACCTTCCCACCTTCCATTGGGAGGGGAAGAGTGAGGTTTGCCCTGTGTATGGGTGAAGGTTTCCCTAGGAGGCATTGCAAAAGGGGATGCTGCTGAGGTCCGGACCACCTTGTTGTTTCACTCGGGCTTCACCTCGTTTCTCTTGGAGGCTTCACAGAATCCCAGACTGGTCTGGGTTGGAAGAGACCCCAAGGATTATTGAGTTCCAACCCCCCTGCCACAGGCAGAGCCACCAACCTCCAGGCCTACATCTAGACAGGGTTGTCCAGGGCCCCATCCAACCTGGCCTTGAACACCTCCAGGATAGGGGATTGGTTGGGCATCCAGGAGTCACAATATGTTAGGTAGAACTTAGGTGTGAAGAACACCTCCAGAACAAAAATAGCTCCAGCACCCTGCCCAAAGGGGCTCTGATTTTTCCCAGCCAACGCAACTCACCTGTACTTGCATGGTGGCACTGTCCTTGCCCAGAGCTGGCTGTGTGATTCCTGAACTTGCATGGGTGGACACGTGGCCTTGTATATGTGTTTCCAGAGGAAGGGCACTGTGGCACAAAAGCTGGCTCATGGGGCAGAGCAGCCCTGCCAGCCACAAGCTTGGTAACACAAGACCTTTGGCATGGACATCTGGTGGAAACATGTCACCAGAGAGTTTGGTACCCACCATTCTCTTCTTCAAATAGGACCATTTTGAAGAGAGGACAGTTGGGAATTGTCTCACGGGACATGCTCAGAGGTTGGTGGTCGGTGGGTTTGACTCCAGCTGGCAGGCTGTCTCAAGCAGGGTCCCACAGAGATCAGTGCTGAGCTCCATGCACTGCAACGGTGGGATTGAAGGCAGCCTCACCAAACCTGCTGACACCACCAAACTGGGTGGTAAGGTGCACGTGTCGGAGGGGAGATCCATCTTACAGAGTGGCCTGGACAGGGTGGAAGAGTAGGGATAACAGGAGCTGAATTAAGTTTAGAGAAGGCAAGTGCAAAGTCCTCTGCCTGGGACAACATCCCCTGAGAGCCCAGTACAAGCTCGGACCTGGGAGCAGCCTTGCTGGAAGGAACCTGAGGGTCCTGGTGCGCAGTGGGCTGGCAGGAGTGAGCTGCGGTGATGAAACCAGTCTGGAGAACCTGCATTGGGTCTTTACTGACTGGGGAAAATGCAGCTAGGGGAGAACCTCATATTCCAGGGCTTCAAGGGTGGCTATGAGGACAGTCTCATGGAGATGACAAGGAACGATGGGTACAAGTTACATCAGGAGAGGTTTAATTTCAACACAAGGAATGTTTTAATAGTGAGAACAGTCATTCACTGGAACAACCTCTCCAGGGATGCGGTGGAGTCCCCATCACTGGAGGTTTTCAAGATGCAGTTGGACAGGGTGCTCAGTCATCTCATCTTGGTTCTCATTCCCTTGAAAGGTTGGACCAGATAATCTTCCCAGTCCCATTCCAACTAGGGCTGTTCTGTGATCCCACAATCCCAAACCCTCTCCTCTATTCCTTACCTGCACCTCCCCCGCCGCCCATGTGCAGTTTCTGCTGTGAGGGCACGGCTGATGCCCTGAGGGGATTTTGGGAAGCTCTTTGTCTCTATGGGTGCAATGGGGCAATGATTTTAACTTCAGTGGGGGGCACAGGCTGAGCACTGCACTGACACCCTCCCACCAGTCACCTGCTCTTCCGGCTCTTTGCTTCTCTTGCTCCGTACTTGTATGGAAATGTTTCCTCCAGTCCCAGTGCCAAGCTACTGTATGACAACGCCTCTCACTTCTACACAGGAGCAATGGAACAGAAGATGGGGCTGCACTCAATGCCTCACTCCATGGGAACCCTTTTCCATCAGGACAGGACAGGACAACCACACTCACACCAGGAGCTTGGTGCCCTCCCCGGAGGGCACACCCCAAAACCACAATGTGGTACCCAGAAACAAAGGGCAGCTCCCAGACCAGTGCCATTACCCCTTCACCATCCTCCCATGGGCAATGCCGTGAGGTGGGTAAAGCTGCAGGGAATGGGGCGGGACTCGGGATCCTGGACATTTCCTGCTGCACTTGGGGTCTGGTGACAAAGAGCAATCCCCACGTGCTGCTCTCCTTTCTTACTTCGCTTGCCCTGTCTGTGTACTGGAGGCGGCCTGTTCCCTATGTGTCATCATTAGGCACAGGAGTGAACAGCCCTTCTCTCCTGCCGGCACGACTCGTTCAGGATGACTGGGATATCCAGCATGGATAGACCTCACTCCTTCCATGGTGGGAACACAACGCTGGGTGGTTTTGCCCCGGCTGCATCCCTGGCAGGTTGCCTTTACAGCTGGAAAGATGTGAAGTTTCCCTCGGGATCCAGATGTGCGCGCTTATACCTGTCATGAAAGAGCATTGGGGAGTGAGGTGGCTGGTGTCCCCCAGCCCCTCAAGCCACAGCACCCCTCCTTTTGAGGCGGCGCTCCAAAGTACTGCTCCAATACCCCCTTGGTGAGAGGATGCTGCCCGTGGCTGCCTGCCTGTGGCACTTTCCTAGTGTCACCCCCATGCTCATGCCTCGTGCCAGGGCAGGGAATGGAGCTGACCCCTCTCCATGGGTCAGGAAATCACACCCAGCTCTTGGCATTTCTCAAGAAAGACCGAAAATGCCTCAAACATGGCCGAAGGACCACAGTGAAGAAGGGCTTTGCTATGGAAATGACAAGTGGGGTCCCCTGGGGCTTGGTGACTCCCAGCATCTCACTGGGATGCGGGTGAGCAGCCACGCTGGACCTTTGTTCTCACTGACATCTCCTTGGCGGATGCTGGTGACTGAAACCAAAGCCCTGTGTCCCACCACGCCGGCGCCGGCAGGTCAGGAACAACGAGCCCCTTTCAGGAAACAGGGAAATAAAAGGAAAGCAGAAAAGGACAATTTAAACATCCAGGAATGGAAATGACTCATGGGGTTTAAATTGCGAAGAAGAGGAGGAGGAGGGTCCCGGGCCCTTTCTGATGGCCACATGGCTTTGTCACAAGTTTCTGCATTGTCCCGCATGTTTCCTACACCTTGTCCCTTATGTCAGTGAGCTGGAGCCATGGGCCTGGGGGCACAGAAGGGACCTTCTGAACCTACCTGTGGCATCACCTCCCTGGGGACCTGGTCAGTGGACAACTGTGGCACAAGTGCCCGTGCCGGTGAGCAGGGATGTCCCCTGTCTTAGACAGGTTTTGGGAAGTCCTGCCCTGCTCTAGGAGATGAGAGCACCCAGGATAAGGAGCTTGGAGGGGGAGCAGGAGCACCGCAACCTTGTGTGACCCTTACCTGGGACCAGACCCAGTATCCCCCCAGACAAGGGGGACTCTCAGTGCTCTGTCTCTGGGCCACATATCCAAGGCATGGGAGCTACCTGCTCTTTCCAGGAGTGATGGGGCAGGTAGGGGTTTCAGATCCCATTCCCACCCATGCCCTCCCCAGTTATGTTGAGGGGTGTCCTCCTGTCTGAGCCACAGGAAGGGGGTTGGCATCCCAGTACCCTCAGGGGACAGCAGTGGGCCTCTGCCTGCCATGTCTCTGCACGGATCCTGGCACCAGGGAACAGCACAGGAAAGGCACTTGTGTGACTCCCAGGACCCCAGTTCTTCTTCCCACTGGGCTCCACTTCGAGTCAGGAGCTCGGGAGAGGAGCTGGTACCAGAGCGAGCTTTATAGGGCAGTTTGGGGATGCTTCCACCACCCATAACCCTCGCCTCAGAGAGCCCAGTTGAAAGCTGGCTGCCAGCCCAGTCTCCATCGCAGGCACCATCAACCGCCTGCAACGCCCTGGTTATCCAGGCACGACCAAGGCATTTTGGGAGCTGTGAAGCCAGCCGAGGTGACTTCATCCCACGAGTATTTTCTTGGCTCATCCGTCTCGCTCCAACGCCTTGCCGATAAGGCTCAGCGGTGAGGTCAGAGGGAGGGTTTTGCATTGTGGAGCTGTGCGTCACCCGGGGAGCCCGCGACACCGGCACCTGCGCTCACACGCCGCTGCCGTGGATCCAGCCAGAGCCACGAACCCCTGACCCACGGAAAGGCCCCAGATGGGTTTTTGTCCTAGTGGGGCAGGCGAACCATGCAAGCAGACCCCTGGAATGTCCCCGCCACTGTCCACTGCCCATGGGTCTGGCCTGGTGTGGGGCTGCCAGGCACTGTCCCACCTTCTCCAGGGGAAAATGAAAAGATTGAAGCTTCTCTCATATCCAGCATTCAAAAGAAAAAGAGGTTCCTCTTTTTCTTTTGAATGCTCTTCAGATCACTTTCCAAAGAGGTGTTACCAGCACAGGAGGGGTTTCCTGCTGCCAAAAATAGAGCGGTGTTAAGATAGGAAGGGAAGCGGGATGACGCAGGCATAGATAAGGCCGGTGGATGAGCCGGGAGAGGCAACCTGGCTGCCAGGGGAGCTACACTGTCTGCCTCGGGGCTCAGGAAGGGTCACCCCATCCCCCTGGGAAAGAACAGGGTCCCTGGAGCTATCTCAGAGGGGCACTGCATCCATCCATCCAATCCATCCATCCATCCATCCATCCGGGCCTGGGCCAGGGCTGATGTTTCCAGACTCGGCATGTGCTGACCTGGGGACAAGAGCTGTGCCCTCCTCTCCTCACCATGAAGGCAGAAGCAGCAGGGCCACCTGTTAAGGCACTGACCCTCACCAGGGTTTCAGGGGTTTCCCCCACATCTGCAGGGCAGGTGCTGATTCCCACCTCCGAAACCCCAGCTGGGCAGGTTTGACTTTCACAACCTGAGCCCCATGACTGGGGAGCTCCAGGGTGCTAAGCATAGCTCAGGACCTGCTGGGGGGATGCTGTTCTGCATCCTTCACCTCTGTGCTCCTCTTCCTCCAAGCACCAACTCCTTCCCCACAAACACCTTCTCCACATGCTCCACTGCCTCTGAGTCTCCTGCCTGCTCCACATTGGGCATTTATCTCCCCTCCCCTTACCCAATTTTTGGGAGGAAAACTGTGCCTGCTTCTTGCCCTACTACCCCGTGCCTGCCATCACATCCCGTGGCTTTTGGGCTGACCGGGGTGTGACATTGGCTTGGGATGGGGTGGATTTCACACCAACAGAAGCAGCAAAACAAGGAGATGAGGCTGGAGACCACCACGTGTGCCCCCTCCAGACCTGTGCCCCTTGGAAGATGCCGAGTTCCTTCTTGTAAGAATGGGAGTTTAATGTCCCGTAGCTAATTAGCAATTTTCCCCTGCACCTGCCTCCCTGCCGCCGTCCCTCTAACCATCTGCTGTCTCGGAGCCCCGCAGGCCGCCACGGCTTTGGGCCCTGCACCTCAGGCACTTGGGGCCAAGACGGGGTGTGTGCTCCTCTGCTTTGGGGTTGGGGTTCTGGGCAGCCCCCCCCACCGGGTGAGCTGGGGGTCTTTGGTGTTAAGGAACTTGTTTCCTGATGTCTCTCTCCACCCTCTCGTGTCCCCCAGCATGATGGGTGGCCAAACCCCTCCATAGGCCCGTTGCTGTGCTGCAGATGGTGGAAGGGGAAACTGAGGTATGGAGAGAGGTGGGGGCTCAGTGAAGGTGCTGAGCCCGGTGCTGACAGGCAAGAGCTGGCAGGGCCGGCGGCACCCGCTGTGAGCTGACATCCCCCAGTCAAAGGGATGGGGAGGGGGGGGTGATGGGATGTGAGTAAGGGGGGCACACGGGCAGAGCAGATGGAGCCGGCAGGTTTCTGTGGGGCCACGTTGGTCGCACAGACAATGGTGCGTCTCTCTGAGCCGCGATTAAACAGGAAGATTTATGCTGCCGGACAGCTGGTGGGCAGAGCTCGCTGACCCCCCCATCCCAGCAGCTGCCAGGTCCTCACACGCATTCGGCATGCACCAGCCCCCAGCTCAGTCCTGCACCTGCACCCGAGGCCCCCCTCACAGGCCCACAAGCGATGGTGGTGGGGCCACATGCGTGAGGCTGGACAGGGGGTCACGCGTGTGTGGCTTCAGCGGGGCCACATGTGTGTGGCTGGCAGTGAGGCCACACATATGCAGCTGGTGGCGAGGTCACACGCATGTGGCTTGCTGTGGGTTCACATGCGTGTGATGGCGGTGGGGTCACATGTTTGCTGATGATGGTGGGGTCACATGCATGTGGCTGGTGGTGGGGTCACACACGTGTGATGGCAGTAGCATCACACGCATGTGATGGTGGTGGGGACGCACATGAATATATCTGGTGGTGGGTTCACATGCGTATGGCTGGCAGTGGGGTCACATGTGAGCAATGGTGGTAGGGTCACACGCAAGTGACAGCGGTGGAGTCACACACACGCAGCCCCTTGCACACCCCATCCAGGTGCTTTGAGGCCTTGGCCGAGCACCCCGAGCACCCCTCCGCCGCCGCGCAAGGGCCATCCCTGGGGCTCCGGGTGCCGGAGGGCAAGGGGTGGGGGGGCACCCCGGGGGGGTTGGGGCGGCGCTGAGACTGGTGACGGTGGGGGTGCGCGTCCCGCTCCCTCCCATCCCGG
>VXBZ01006255.1:299698-327697 GCA_013399135.1 Heliornis fulica | reverse complement strand
CGACCGCCAAAGCGGCCGCGGGTCCCGATCCTCTCCCCTCACTCCGGAGCCAGCCCCGGCCATAGGTGTGATGAGAGCGGCAGTACTCAGCCGGCGCAGCGAGGACTCCGCGTCCATGCTCCCACCGCCACAGCCCCACCAGCGTGCCCCGGTGGGGCTCGGTGGAGAACCCACCCGTGTCCGTCAGGGTCCGGGCTGGCTCCCGCCTGGGCTGGCTCCCGATTTATCCCCCCTTTTTTCCCCTCACAGGTGCCTCGACGTGGCCGGTTGGTACTGAGGTCCCCGGGGACGCCCTTCTCGGGTGGAAACGTGGCTTTGCCGACGGCGCGGGTGGAGATGAGGACGGCGGAGGACTCGAACGGGACGGTCCTGCACCGCCTGATCCAGGAGCAGCTGCGCTATGGGAACCTCACGGAGAACCGCACGCTGCTGGCCATCCAGCAGCAGGCCCTGCGCGGCGGCAGCGGCAGCGGTGGTGGTGGTGGTAGTCCCCGTTCCTCCCTGGAGAGCCTCAGCCCGGAGGAGAGCCAAATGGTGCAGCAGTCCACGCGGCAGGAGCCCCAAGGCCAGGAGCATCACTCCGACCACATCTACTTGGAGAACAGCGTCTATCAGCTCTGCCAGCCCCAGCACAAGGCCGAGGAGCTCCCCACCTATGAGGAGGCCAAGGCGCACTCCCAGTACTATGCCTTGCAGAGGGGTGGGCAGCAACCTGGAGGGGCCAGCCTGGGAATTCGGGGTGAAAATGGTCCCCGTGGGGCCGAGAGTGGCAGTCGACACACTGATGAGGGCCTGAAGGACCTGAAGCACGGCCATGTGCGGTCGCTGAGCGAGCGGCTGATGCGGCTGTCGCTGGAGAGGAATGGGGCCAAGGTGCAGAGCCCCATCAGCACCTCCCACAGCTACCCCCAGCTCTCCCGCCACCACCAGCTCACTGCCCTGCAAGGGCAGCACCCCGAGGGGCCGGAGACACGGGGACCCCCCCCAGAGTATCCCTACATCATCCCATCCCAGGATGCGTACCTGGCCGAACCCCAATCCTGCTCCCAGGAAGGTCCTGGATTTCAGCATCCCGAAATCAGGTAAACAACAGTCCCCAGGCACCACTTTCGGGGTGCCCACCGGGTGCCTCCCACCCATGGTGCCCCAGGAGCAGCTGGGATGGACACTTGCAAGATGTGGCAAGCAGTGTTGCAGCCATTGCCGAACCCCTTGTCAGGGTGCGAGGTCTTCTCCCTTCCCCAATTTCCCCCAGTTGTAGATTTTTTTTCCCCATGTGGTGATGAAAATCCTCGGCAGCCCCTGCCCCCTCCTGATGTGCCAGAAGGAACTTGGGGTTAATTTTAGGAAACAGCTAAATGTGGAACAGGCGTGAGGCAGGGTGAAAGGCAAACGTGCTCCCCACGCTGGGGAAGCTGACCCCGGCTTGTTCCCAATGCTATGGCATTGTTGCCAAGCAGGGGCTGGCAGCGGTGAGCAGCCCTGGGCAGCTTGACGCCTCCAGCAAAGCCTCAGAGTATCTCTGAAAGGGCCACAGAGAGGTCTGGGGAGCCTGGAGATCCTGGCATTTAGGGAGGGCTGGAAACAGCTTCTTCCAAAGTGGAAAATGATGGGAAGATGGGAATTGCAACCTGGATGAAAGGACACGCGCTGCTCCCAGCTGCGCTGAGCTTTTGGCACAGAGAGCGATAGCATCTCCGGCAGGAAAACCTTCTCCTTCCAGGGAACAAAGAGGGGAAGGGGAGCCGCGAGGAAGATGTATTTATTCTTCCTCGCTCCTATATCATCCCGCAGGAATGTGAGCCCTTGGCCGGCAGCCTGCAGCAGAGCAGGGCCGGGCCGTGCATGGCCGCCCCGCTCTGGCGTATGTGAGGCGTCCACGGGATGTTGAGGAACTCAGAGCGGTCGTGCGAGGGGTGGCCGGGCTGGCCCCGCTCCTCTGCATGTGTATTAATAGTTTGGCGGTGATGAGCTGTGCCGGGAGCCCTCGCGTCGCCCAGAAAAGGGGCAGCACTGCCAGCTGAGCTGTCGTCTGCCTGCAGCATCCCCAGCGGTGGGGTGGGCCAAAGGGTCTGGGACCCATCCTGACCCGCCAGCTGGGTCCTAGAGCTGTCAGGACAAGGCACCGCTACAAGACAGGGCTTGTCTCGTGTTCCAGGATGCTCAGGCGAGCCCTGAAAAGCGGGGTGGGTGCTTTGCAGAGCCTCCCTCCTCCTCTGAGACCACCCGAAGGCACTGTGTTGGTAGGGTGTGGGAGACGCAGTTGTTGTGTTCAGATCTCCCCCCCTGAGCATCCTTCTCATCCCTCTCTGCAGGGTGCTGCCCACCCACGTCCCTGCCGCTTTCCTGCCACCGACGGGAACCCTGTGCCCAGGCACGCTGGGTCCCGCCGGCGTGGATGCCCTGGTGAGCGCCCAGGCAGTCTCAGCTGGCAGCCGCCTGGCCCGGGTGGACGCAGTCCTGCGGGAGAATGAGAGGCTCCAGCGCGAGAGCGAGAAGCTGCGCCGGGAGCTGGAGAGCTGCGCAGAGAAGGCGAGCCGCATCCAGAAGGTGAGCGGCCATGGCCTCCTGGTGTACCCACCCTGGGACAGGGTGGAGTGGGGGGGGATGTTCAACCAGCTGCTGGGAAAATTCACCCCCTTTAGTGATTTAACTGCTTCTCCTCTCTCCGGCGGCTCATTGCCCTCTGAGCAGCTGCGTCTCAGCAGTGCGGCAGCCGGGACCGGGCAGAAGGAGACCATTCTCGGGTGACCCCCTCCCTCCGCTTGTCCCCCCCATCGCCGGCCAGCCACCACAGACAGCCTTTTGTGTGGCCTCGTACAAGGGGGCGGCTGTTCCCCGCTTGCCGGGCTACGGCAGAGCTAAAACCTGCCGAGAGACTCTTCCATGTGGAGAGAAGCACCGAAACCAATCCATTTTCCCCCTAAAAAGCAGGCTGGGGGGCTCTCTGGGGAGGTCCCATGAGTGTGCACAGAGCTCCTCGGGTTGGGCTGAGCGACCCGGGTGAGCTTCGGGCTTCGGGCGATGTCTCCCTGTCCTTTCCTCATTCCATGAATATCTCACAACGGCCTGTCCCTTCCTCCACCCCAGCTGGAGAGTGAGATCCAGCGCATCTCCGAGGATTACGAAAACCTTGTCAAGGCATCTTCCAAGCGGGAAGCCTTGGAGAAAGCCATGAGGAACAAGAGAGATGGTGAGATGCGCCGGCTCCAGGACTTCAACCGTGACCTTAAAGGTGAGGGACACCCCCCATGCCCACGGGTCCTCCCAATCCCTCAGCCTTTCCCTCCAGCCCCGGTGCGTTTCCGCCTGGAGCTGAGCTTCTCCCAGTTCCTCCGGCCAAAATCGCGGATTTGAAGCCTTAACTGGGTTTAATTGCTTTTGGACCAGAGCGCCTGGAATCGGCGAACAAGCAGCTGGCCAGCAAGACCCAGGAAAGCCAGGAGAGCAACCAGGGCAGCGTGGCCAAACTCCTGGCGCAGAGTGAGTCCCTGGGGATGCCTGTCGGGGCGCAGGGGGGGTATGTGAGCAGAATGGCAGGGCTCGGTGTGATGCCTTTTGCAGGAGGAGGAGGAGGAGGAGGAGGCAGGCGGCCGCTCTCACCCTTCCCCAGGGAGGATGGAGCTGCTCATGGCGCTGGACTGGAGCCATTAATCCCGGCCTGCCGGCGGCGTGACCCGCATTCCCCACATTCCTGCCGCCGCGCCGGCTCTTCCAGCACCGAGCCCGCACTCCCTCCCCACGCCAGCCCTTTCGGCCCTTCTCTCCCCTCCTCCACCTCCCAGCTGCATGGGTATGGGTTCTCGTTTTAGCGGAATATACACCAAAATCCGTGATTTTGGCAGGGAGGCATGGCGTTGGTGTTGGGGGGGGAGGAATTGCATCCCCTTCCCAGAGGTAGATGGGTTCACGCTGGGCAGCTTTTAGCCTTCACGAGCCAAAACTGGCCAAAACTAGGCCTGCAATGTGGCAAACGGAGGCTTTTGGCCATTGGGATGTCCCTGGCCACCAAACAACTTATGTGCTGGGGGAGGGATGGCAGCGTCTGGCTTTTGGGAAGCAAAGAGGGGTACCAGCCTTGGGGCAAATGACCCTCCTCGTCTGAGAGCTGGGGATTCTCTTGCAGGCTATGAGCACCAGCAAGAGAGGGAGAAGCTGGAGCGGGAGGTCTCCTTGCTGCGCAGCGCTAACGAGGACCAGCGACGACGGGCAGAGCTGCTGGAACAGGCGCTGGGCAGTGCCCAGGCGCGGGCGGCCAAGGCGGAAGCCGAGCTGCGGAAGAAACGAGCCTACGTGGAGAAGGTGGAGCGGCTGCAGGCAGCCCTGGGCCAGCTCCAGGCTGCCTGTGAGAAGCGGGAGCAGCTTGAGCTGCGGCTCCGCACCCGTCTGGAGCAGGAGCTGAAGATGCTGCGGGCTCAGCAGGTGGGTACTGGAGAGATGGTGGGTGGGTGGCAGTGAGACGCGGTGGGATTGCCACATCCTCCCGGCACCTCCTCATCCTCTCTGGGTTTTTTTCCTTTTTTCGCCACCTCAGAGACAGGCGGGTGCCACGGGTGGGGGGACGCCAGAGCTGAGCGCCCACACGCTCTCCGAGCAGTTGAGGGAGAAGGAGGAGAAGATCCTGGCCCTGGAGGCTGACATGACCAAGTGGGAGCAGAAGTACCTGGAGGAATGCACCATGCGGCAGTTCGCCATGGACGCCGCAGCCACTGCAGCTGCTCAACGGGACACCACCCTCATCAGCCACTCTCCGCGGCACTCCCCCAACAGCAGCTTCAACGAGGACCTCCTCCTGGCCAGCCACAAGCACCAGGAGATGGAGAACAGGTTGGTCCATGGCACTGACGGGCTCGACACTGTGATCTGACTGGGCAGTGCCCGCATCCTCCTTCCCGCTTCCCTCCAGCTCCTCTCCCAGCTTCTGCCTCTTGTCTCCAGGTTAAAAGCCCTTCATGCCCAAATCCTGGAGAAGGATGCTGTCATCAAGGTCCTGCAGCAACGCTCGCGGAGGGACCCCAGCAAAGCCCTCCAGGACTCCCTGCGGCCAGCTAAGTCTGTGCCCTCTGTCTTTGCTGCCTCTGCTTCTCCAAGCTGGCCAGGAACTGGCCAGAGTGACCGGTTGGCCGAGAGCAGCTCCCGGGGCAGCACAGGTAAATGGAGCTACTCTGCCCACTCCCTGCCTTCGCTCAGCAGCGGGGATCTGCTTGTGCCTTTGGAAGCAGAGACATGGGGGAAGGGGGTGTGTATTTCTTCGGTGGCCCCTAACCAGCATCTTCTCCAGCAGGCAAAGCCACCGCCGAGGGGGTAGCAGCGCTTGCTGCCCTTCCCCTGCCCTCCCACTCCAAGCACGGCAGCAAGGACGGCAGCACACAGACAGACGGGGCAGCTGAGGGCAGTGGCCAGGGCGAGAGTACTGAGCACCCGGATGTTTTGCTGGGTGAGCCCCCCGGGGATGGCATGAGAAAGCTGGGGTGGAACCTGGGCTGCTTCGGCACATGGGCTTGGCATCTGGCCGATGGGCTTTGCACAGCCGAACTCTGCTGGGTTTGGATCCCCACAACCGCTTGTTGCTTTTCTGGTTTTAAGTCATGGAGTTCTTTTTGGGAGGAGGCTGGGCCAGTGGCACACTCACTGACGGCCCTTTGGTGGGGTGATGGCTGTACTGGCGCTCTTCACCTCTCCTCCAGCTCTCTCCTCCTTTCTCTGCAGAGAGCTCAGCTGCTGCCAGAGCCCCAGACCTGTCCGACATGGTGGAGATCCTGATCTAAGGCCACCCCAGGGCTGCCTGCCAGCCCCTCTGCCCACTCTGCCTGCACCTACCTGGGATGGAGGAGCCTGCGGAAGGAGGACCGAGCCTGGAGCTCAGCAGCATCCCTTTGGCGTCAGCCGGAGACCCCCGGGTGTAGGAGGACTGCTGTCCCCGCTTGGGTCCCCAGCAGCGCAGGGCGCGCTGGAGCCCAGGGACCCTGCAGTGGTGTGGGAGCTCATGATCCCCCTGTCAACACACCTGGGCTTTGGGCCACAGGAGCAAACGTATTTATTGAGTCAGCCTCTCCTCCCCGAGGCACGGGGCGGCTCCCCCCCATCCTCTCCGTCCTTGGCTCCATCCCCATCCCACCTGTGGGGCTTGGCCACCCGTGCTCGCCCTCTGACTGGAAAATCCCTCTGCATTGTGCCCCAACAAACCCATGTGTCCCCGCAAGCACAGAGCTGGGAGGTGGCTCTCCGTGCGTCCCATCGACCGCCTGGATCCACGTGGCCACGCAGCCACACTGAGCGCCGGGACCCCCACCCCGCGCCGACCTCCATCGCCCACATCCTGCCTCGGGGATTTTCTCATGGCAGGGCAGGGCTGGGGCGAAAGGGAGCAGCGCTAACCGACAGAATGAAAGGCAGAGGAGCCATCCCTGCGTAACCGGTGTTGGAACGCTGCGAGCGAGCCGAGGACGGACAACGGACGTGGTGGAACACGTGCTCCTGTCGCGGCTTCGACCCACCGCTGCGTCCTCGGCTACTGGCAGCTGGCTTCTGCCCGTGGCCAGCACCAACGTCCTTGCCCTTTCTCTGTGTATATATATATAATTTTTTCTCTTTCTTTCATTCTTCCTCCCCTCTTTAACCACGTGCATTTGCTGGACAACTGCATTTTTTATTTTTCTCTCCCAGACACGTAAAAAATGCCTTCGGTTCTCATGCGTTGTTTACAAAAGCAGAAAACAAAAAAAAAAATTATGAAAGAGGATAAAAAAACCCCACCCAAGCCCTGCCCCACAACTTAATATATTTTATATTAATATTGGTATTTCTTTTTAAGTATTTTTTTTCGTGCTGTGAACTTGGTTTTTTTTTTTCTCCTGCCAAAGATGACGAGTTCTTGTTTGTGCGTTTTTAAGTTATCTTGGAAGTATTTAAGCGTCAAGCTGGCTGTTCCGTTACGCCGCCCTATACCGAGATTGCTGTAGCATTCCACTTGGTATAACAATATTTTAATAAAAAAACCCAAACAAATACTGACCTATGGGAAACATCTCTTTATTTTTCCGGAGCTGTTGCCAGCCAGCTGGGCTTTCCCCAATGTGCATCGCTCAGCAAATATTGATTGATTGATTGGTTGGTTGGTTGATTGATTGATTGATTGATGAGTTGAATTCCACCATCCCCGGGGACCAGGAAGTCTCGTGACAAGCCTCTGCAAAGGCCTTTGGGTCTGGATGTGCAAAACAATGGCATAAGGAGCCGGTTTTGCTGCCGGCTCCTTCCTGGAAGGCAGCTGAGGGCTGGGCTGAGGATTGCCGGTGGTGCTGGGCCCTCGATGCCAGCTCGGCCCTACCCTTCCCCCCCAGCCGCACAGAAGAAGCATAGATGAAAATTTGAGGCTTCCTGGGACCGTGGGACAGGGCTGTAACTGAGAGCAGGTCCTAGAGCCCGAGTTGTGCTCCTCCTTCCGCCTGGGACTCGCAGCAGGGGAAGAACTCTGCCCTTTGTCCAGGGAACCCTCCTGCTCTCCCTGAAACGGGGCCAGCCATGGGGATGGCCAGTCAGGAACCTCACCAGGAGCTGCTGCTGGGCATACATCGGGGGTCTCTGTGGCCCCCAGCCAGCAGCTGTACCTGTCCTGCCTTCCCCCAGCTCCCAGACGCCCTGGCAGCCGCCCCAGGAAGGCTGGCAGCATTCCTGGCATACCACAGCTCTCACGCCCCACGCTTTATTTACCCAAATCCTTGGCGGCAGGTTTGGCTGTTTGTGGGCAGCTTTCCGGGTCCAGGGGTTCATCCAAGGCCCTGCCCACCACTCTATGGACCCCCATCCCCACGGCTCAGGGGGGGGCAGAAAAGTAGGGGGCAGGGCACGGGTCTGGATGAGCCAGGAGGCAGAGGAGCATAAAAAAAAATACATGGGAAGGGAAAGGAAAGCCCCCAAACCCACCTGTGGATGTGGGAGTTGGGCCATGGGGAGAGGCTTCCCGAGCCTGGCAGGTTGGGGCAGGAGGTCACGGCTCCTCCTGCCACCCGCCCAAGGATGTGGCAGCAGCGCCTGGATTTGTTTGTTTTGGTAGGGTTGGTGTTCAGCCAGAGCACCAGCCCCACGGAGCTCCCTGCCTTGGCACAAGGAGGGCTGGTGTGGGCGTGTGTTATCACCTGCTCTATTGCTCTGTCATCGCAGGCATTTCCCTCCACCCTTTCTACACCGTCTCACAGGGTTTCACCATCAGCAGCACCGAGACCCACAGTCTTTTATCCTGTGTGGGTCCTGCTCAGGTCAGGACACGTCACTTTCACCGTGCCTTGGCTGAAACACCATGTGGGAGCCAAACCTCCTGCTCCCGCTCCCATCCCTCTGTCTGTGGTCTGTGTCCTTGGTCCCTGGGTCCCCCCGCCGTCATAAGGAGCCGGTTTTGCTGGTGTCCCTGTGTGCTTCATCTCTGCATCCCTCCCTCCCTGTGCCCCTGCATCCCTGTGTCCTCAGCCCCAGCACCCAGCACCACTGCATCGCTTTGTCCCTCCTCTCTGAAGCCCTGTAGCTCTGCAGTCCAGTGTCCCAGACCTCTGTAGCTCTGCATCCCTCATCTTTACATCCCTGTGTCCCTGCGCCCCTGGGATGGGGTGTCTGGAGACATCTGCCAAGCTGCTGGCTGCACTGGACAGAACACCTGCGGGCTGCACATCCACAGGGAGGGAAAAGGACCAGCAGGCTCTGCTCCCAATACCACTGCCAACACCTTGGGGGCTTTGGGTGAGACAGCCTGTCCTGGGGCAGCAGTTCTCCGTGGGGCAGGGGAGATGGCTCGTCTGGGCCAGGGCTCTTTGGGGAGATACTGTCCTTCCCATGGTCACAGTGGGTCAGGACAAGGCTGAGGATGTCAGAAGTGGCCATCCAGCAAATCCCATTCATGGCCAGGAGCACCTTGGTCCCCTGGTGTCACACTACAGCAGCATCTCCAGCTTTGGCTCCTGTTTTTCCTCATTCCTCCTTGGAGATTGGAGCTGGGTCCTTGGAGCACCCTCAGAACATATCTGGGCCTTTGTTGGCCCCAGTCCCTCCTCATCAGCTCCTTTATCCATCTTCTCTTCCACTTGCCAAATGCTGAAGACGAATGGGGACAGACAAGCTCATCCCACACCCTGGATGTGAAACAGCCCTTTGAAAAGCTGAAAAAACCCCACCAGGATTTGGGAGAAATGGAATTTCACACCCTTCCAAATAACCCCAATCCTTGTGGGGAGAGTGTGCCGGCCCCAAGGGCCAGCCCTGCAGTCAGCTCCTCAGCAAACCAGTTGAGCAAACCACCGCGGTGCTTTCTCCCGCCTCAAGTCCTGGCTTGCTCCTGGGGCCAGCAGGAATGAAGCTCTCCCCACCTGGCCTGCTGAGCACTTCCCTTCCCCCTTCCTCCTTCCCTCACTCCATCACCTTCCCCAGGGTTCTCCATGAGCTCCTCTCCATTCCCTGGGGTGAGCAGGGACCCACGGGTTGGGGTGGGTGTCATTATCCAGGGGAGATGTGTGGGGACAACCATGGCTCCCTCCAGGATGCTCCGTCCAGCAGTGTGAGCATCCTCCAGCTCTGGGACTTCCTTCTCCATCCTCCCCAGCCCCAGGTCCCAGCATCCCAGCGTTGGTTGCCTGGGTCCGTCCCTGGCACAGGGAAGCCGGGAGAGCCTCCCAGCGCTTTGCTGGGCTAAGCAGAAGCGGTTGGGCTGCGGTGCAAGCACGGCGCATTCCTCATTCCTCTTCCCTGCGCTGTGCTGCCTGCCTGCCATCTTTGCATGCAAACAGTAAACAGGCTGTTATTATCCCGGATGCTTTGAATAACTGCGGCTATTTTTTCTCTTCCCAGTATTCTAAAAAGGCAAAAAATTCCCTGCGGTTTCTGAGTCAACTCCTTTTTTTTTTCTCTCGGTCTCTTTTTTCTCTCCTTCCCACCACCTCGGTGACCTTGAAGAACCAGGCGGACAAGCTCGTGGGCTCGCTCCACTCATACCCTCTCCCCAGATGCCGCTCTCACTGCTCCCTGCGGCAGCAGTGAGCAGTGAGAGCGGGAAAATTTGGGGCTAAATCTGGTGGTGGAGAAGCCCCGGACTGGTGGTGGCGAGCAGGATCCGGCCTGTCAGGTGCTTTGCCCATCACCTCTCCTGGCCGAGGCAGCCAGGGATGCTCCTGGCTCCGTGTGCCCAGGGCTGAGTAAAGTGTGTTCCAGGAAGACGCAGGCACCTGGGAGTGGAGGGAAGTGCCGGAGCAGCCGACCAGCCCTCACAGGCTCAGGTGTTCCCTGGTTTGTCCTGCAGGTCTCTGGGCAGGGCTAGGACTCCTTCCTCACCTTTCTTGCCTCCTCATCCTCTCGCAAAGCAGCCCCATAGACACTCCTCCACCTTTACTCTTAGCTGCAATCCCTGTAAGCCCTCCTGAGACTGGGTATCAGGATGGGCAGGGGATCAGACAGAGGATGGCTGCAGCTGAAAGCCCTTTTCCAGCCTGAACTTAAGCACCTGCAGGTCTTTGGACCTTCAGAGCCGGTGGAAGAGGCACAGGATGGGGTCAAGGCTCCTTTGTCCCCACTAGCTCCTCCAGCTGCTCCAGGGTTTGCTGGTGTGAGTGAGATGGGGGTTTGGGGGGCTTCTTTCCCTACACCAGGGCTGGCTGCAGGCAGGGAACCAGCCACTCTCAGCCACATCCCACCCCACCAGAGGGGATGCCCAGCAGGGAGGCCTCCAGGGAGTTTCATCTCAGCAACATTTTCAGGATGCTTCGGATGCTCCAGCAGCCTGGGAGTGATGGTGACACAGGTTGGATGGCAGAGGGGAGGTGAGGAAGAGGAGCTTGGTGCCAGCTGGGATGTGGAGGATGAGCAAGGTCTGCACCATGCCTCTCACCCGTCAGTGGTTTAATGCTGATACACAATGGTGAGTCTGGATCCGTGCTTGATGCTGATACATGTGGTGAGGCTGGATCTGTGTCCAAGTTCCTGGCTGGAGCTAGTGCTCAGTTCGGACAGTGGCAACAATGAGGGATGGGCAGCTGATGGATTCATCCTCATGCGACATCTCTGGGGAAAACCTGCCCTGAGCTTTGGCAGGGGGTCTGGGAAGGCACCAGGCTGCACATGGATGTGCTCTGGACACCAACCCTGTGATGGAAGAACACCCACAGGGAGGACTGGAGGCTTGAGGACCGACAACACCCTGGGGTAACAAGAAGGTGCTGGCAAGTGGGATGGAGGCAATCCAACATCTGGAGAGCACAAGACCCCACTCCCAGAAACATGAGAGCAGCGACAAGCCAGCTGGAGAGAAGGAGCAAAGGGTTGTCTGCTCACCAGAGCTGGGTCACAGCAGATCCCAGCATCACTGAGGTCAGCTGGGACCCCCTGGACCCCAGGTCAGCCCCCTGCCTGCAGCAAAGTCAGAGCAGGAGACTCAGGGCCTCGTGGAGCAGAGCTGCCATTGCCTGCAGTGATGAGGGACCCCCAGCCTCCAGCCAGACCCCACTAGCCCCCCAGAGCAGGAGCACACTGGGGGCTCATGTCATGAAGGGAGGGGACAAGCTTCCTGGAGGAGCCAGCAGAGCACACAGTGATCTGAGCTCTGAAATCACAATGTCCCATGGTGCTCACATGACGCCATCGCCTGCTGCGCACAGCACCCACTCTACTACTCCTGGGTGTAAGTTACTGACGTACCTCCGTGCGCCCCGATGCAACAGGGGTCTGTGATGCCACGCGCATCCCCTGGGATCAGCGGCTCAGCGCGAGCAGAGGGGAGAGTCACAAGAAATATTTTTGAGCAAAACACATGATTTTCCAGCCAAACATTGTTCCCATCACCCCACCAGTGTTTGGGGTGCCTGTGGCCCGAGGTGCACTGCTTCATTTATTTTCATCCAAAAAAAAAACCCCAATCCACCTCTATTTCCCTATGACATTTTGGAACCCCAACTTGTTTCCCAAAGCAGTACCAGCTTTCATATGTGCCACTGGAATTGTTTGAGTGGGAATGGGAAAGCAAAGGAATGGAGCATCCTGCTAGAGCTGGCATGGGTGGGGGTTGGTTTAGGATTTGCTTCAGCAGGAAAGTTTTAGGGGTTCATGGCATGCCCCCTGGCACAATGTCCCGATGGGACTGGCACAAATACGTGGTGCTGCAAAGGGCTCAGGCTGCAAAGGGAGCCAGGGATGAATTTGTTAATTAGGTGGAAAAATGTTAATAATAATAATGGCTGTTAGGAGCTCATTTGGAGGCAAAGGGGAATGAGGGTCCCAATACTTCCTCAACGTGATGGGCAAATGATGCCTGGCTGCAGAGGATGGAGATGGCCAGAGCCATCACTCGGGGCTGGGGATAAAAAACCCCTTTAAAAGCCCCTGCATTTAATTTCTGAAGTCTTAACACTGAGTCACTGCATGGGAACACCACTCCGGGGATTTTGAGTGAAAGACTTTCCCGTATGGAAGCGCCTTAGTTTCTTTTTTATTTATTTTTAATTCAATAAAGAAACAAACCTGGTTTATTCCTTCCAGAAAACCCGGGCTCCTGGCTTTCCTACCCACTGCAGGGGAACGGCTTCAGTGTAATGTCGCTCCGCTCTCCACTTCAGACCTAAAACTCCTCCTAGAAAACCCCAAGCTTGTAAGAATTTGCGTTGGCCAGACCAGGAGAAGGTGCCTGCTCCTCGCTGCTCCCCTGTCTGGGAAAACAACAGAAAGCCTTAAACATGGGGAAAACCGTTGGCTTCAGGCTGAAGGACAGTTTCAACTTCCAGTGCTTGAAATTTTACATGGTCCCCATGAAATTTTTCACTGGGGCGGGAGCAAAGAATCTCTTGCCTTCATGTCCCTAATTCGAGAAAGTCAGAGCGTGTTTCATCTCAGGCTGACACCTCAACGCCCAAGGTCATGTGTAGGTCCCCTGCTGCCTGTTTTTGTCCCCCCCTCACCATCCCCCATATGTTGGAGCTATGATGGGATGCTGTACCCACCATCAGTGCCAAGATGGGGTCAGGGAGCAGGGAGATGCCTGGTCCTGATGGTGCTGTGGGGATGACCCCCTTCCCTGTGCATCCCCGGCTGGTCCCCATCCCGGCACCTCACCAGCACAGCCTGGAAGCTGTGGGGAGAGGGGTGGAGGGGGGAAGAACGGAATTACAGAGCCACAAATGAGGAAAAAAAGTGATTTTCAGGGAGAAAAACACCAACAGTGAGAGGCAGAATGTGAGTCTTGGCCTTGATGGAGAATGACACAAGCTGGAAAATATTCCCACACGCATTTTTACAGCCTTAAAGCACGATCCTTTCATTTACTTAATTCCACCACTCCCCCCCCTTGTATATGGTCCAGCATGAAGTAACACTACGCTGGTGATCCCATGGCACGCGCCAGGAATTCGTAAGCGACGTCGTATCTGCCAAGTAAACAGGGGTCTGTACGGAGGGTGGGTGCCCAGACCCAACAGAGAGCAGCATCTGGCACTTTTGGGAAGCAAGGACAAGCCTCCACCACCATGACTGCCTGTCCTGGAACTCCAGGCATGTCTTGGACCCACTGAAAGTTTAGGAGCGTTTGTTACCATGGCAACCAAAACATATTATTTTTTCCAGCTGTCGGGGAAAGAAAAAAAAAAAAAAAGCAGAAAAACGGAACCAACGGAGGAAATACTAAGAAAATGAAATCAGCCAGAAAACTGGCAGGCAGGTCCATCCCTGATGAACGCTGCCCAGAGATGGTCAGGGAAGATGCTCACAGTGTGAGGGAGGTCATCCCCACACAGGAAAGACACCAGGGTTAACCCTGAGCCGCTGCCCCCTGCACTGGACCACAAGTGGCTCCATCCCAGAATAGAGACATTAAGGAGACGTTATCCCATGGTGGATATTTTGGATTGTGTCTCTGCAGTTAAATGTGTCTCCAGCACCTGGGAGGCTCCTTCTCCAGAGCCCAAAGACATCTCCCTCCTGCCCGGAACCCTCTGTATTTCCATCGTGGTCCTCCCTCCTCTCCCCTCTGTTTTCTCCCCATCTCACTTGTCTCTTTAACCAGCGGTGAGGATTTTACTTCCCACATTCGAGCTAGCTCCGAGTCTGAGCGGTACAAGGAGCTGACCTGGCTTGAGGAGGATGAAGGCTCATCCTCCTCGTGCTGGTTGGGAACACCAGATCACGGGCCCCAGACATTATTTTTGCCCTCTGCTTTCTTGCTTATCGCTGCTCACAGGGCATAATCCCTGCGATCCTCTTCTGTGCCAGGCATTCTCTGGCACTGCTGCCAGGGAGCTCCAAGCTGGTGGTGAGTCCCTGCAGCCGGGATGGCGAGGGAATCCGGGGACAGCCCGCTTCGGCTTTGCAAGGTCCAAGAGGACCCTAAGAGAGAAGATGGCCGAGGCAAGGGAGAGTTGTGTGTGCCATGGCTGTGCCCAGGCAGGCAGCTGGTGGCTTCATGGGCATTTGTGCTGCAGAGGAAGGGGGAGAGGAAGAATTAACAGCATTCTCAGGATCGCTGCACCACGGGCAGTGGGAGGCTGAGGTGGCAGAGCATCGCTCTGTGGCAAAGCCTGCCAGACATCAAATCCCTCCCATGGTTCCTGCTGCCTCCCAGGCAGGAGAACCAGCCCCAGCCCTTCCAAACATTTTCATGCTTTGCCAGGCTCCATCTCCACTCCCAGAGTCCAAGCACCACCTCCACTCCCACCGGTCCCCAGAAGCTGGTGCTCCAGAAGGTGGGAGAGCACTGGAAACTACTCTAAATCTGGAAAATCTCCAGCTCCACAACCTGTCCCGACTCCAGCACAGGGGATTCTCAGAGCATCATCAGTCTCCTTGGTGCAATCGCAGCACAGATGCCGATGTGTGGAATCGTGGAGGGAGACAGGTTCCTGCTGCGTGGTGGATGCCTCTCGCTGCCTCCATGTACACACGCATGTTGGGTTGCTCAACCAACACGTCTGCCCAGCAGTCAGACCTCATCCTTGGATGACGAAGCAGCAGCAGTGCATCAGGCTGAGCTCTACCTCCGTACGCCAAACACAGAGCTTAACCCCTGAAAGCCAGCACGGGCGGAGATGTCCCGACCATCTGCTGACTGTTCCCACCGTCAGACCTAAACAAACTTCAGTCCCTTCCTCCGGAGGAGGAACCAGGGCAGGTGGCCTCAGTGGTGGGTCTGCTTTCTGGGAATTTCTTTGCCTTGGTGATGCCATTTTAGGGCAACGCGTCTCTCTGGAGCTATGCCTCACCGTCCTTCTGTCCTCGGTGGCCAGCTCCTTCTGTGTTTTGAGGGGGGGCTCAGTCAACCAAATAGACATGGGCTTGACTGTGGTAGCCACAGGCACACCAAGGGCTTTTCCCTGCTGTGGAGAAGGGCTCGATGGATAACCCTGGATGCTCCCAAAGTTCGACATGAAGGGCAGGACTAGAAAATATTGGCTGGCTCCGACATGCTGAGGCAAGTACTGCCTCTTCCTTCAGGTTCTGCAACCAACTGCTGGTGCTTTGCTTTTGTGCAACACCTGGAGACTTTCCAGAAGCTACCTGGGACAGGAAGGGGAGGTGTGGGAGACTGTGCTGCTGATCCTCTTGGGAATGGTGGGTCAGCCCACAGTCCCGCACGGGGAGGGGGATTTGCTGCTGAGCTCCGTCCCCATCTCCACACTCACCTCTGTCCCAGGGTAGATTTGGGGATTCCCTAAGTTCTCCAACCATGCTTAGCCTGGGACTGGGGACAACTCCCATCTCGTGTTCTGGTGTTAAAAAGTGAGAATTCTGCAGATTCTTTCCCTGCTCCACAACTTTCTCAGTTTCCCTGCAATCTCAGGGCTTCATCATCCTCAAAAATGGTGGGATGAGCAGCATTTCCCTGGTGTCATAATGCTGACATAATGGGGTGTGGTGAGCTGACCCTGGCTGGGATCCAGGCGACCCCAAAGCTTCTCTGTCACCCCCCACCCCCTTATCTGGGCAGGGGAGAAGATACCTAATGAAAGGCTGATGGGTCAAGTTAAGGGCAGGAGAGATTGGTCAGCAATTACCATCATGGGTGAAACAAACCCACCATGGAATAAAATGCATCTCATTTATTGCCTCATGAAACCAGAGCAGGGTGATGAGAACTAAACCCAAAGTTTACCCCCTCCCCCACCCCTCCCTTCTTCCTGGACCCAAACTCACTCCCCATTTCTCTCCCTGCCCCCAGCAGCACAGGGGGATAGGGATGGGGTTGGGGTCAGTCCATCACACACCGTCTCTGCCTGACGCTCCTTTCTCCTCAGGGGAGGAGTCCTCACATTCCTCCACTGCTCCAGCATGGGTTCCCTCCCACAGCAGACAGTCCTCCATGAAGTTATTCAACATGAGTCCTTCTCATGAGGCTTCAGCTCTTCACCACCTGTCCCAGCGTGGGTCCTTCCATGGGTGCAGACCTTCAGGCACAGACTGCTCCAGCCTGGTCCCTCACAGAGTCTCAAGTCCCCCCAGTAAACCTGTTCCAGTGTGGGTCAGTCTCTCCAGGGGCTGCTAGCTGCTGAAGGAGATTGCTCCAACATGGACTTCCCATAGGATCACAGCATCCTTCAGGTGTCTACACCTGCTCCAGTGTGGGGTCCTGCACAGGCTGAGGTGGGGTCTCTGCTCCATCCTCCCCTCCCCAGGCTGCAGGGGCACAGCCCACCTCCCCAGGCTCTTCTCCAGGGACTGAAGGGACTCTACTCCAGTGCATGGAGCTCCTCCTGCCACTCCTTCTGCCCTGTCCTGGGACTGCAGAGTCTCTCCCATCTCCTCGCCCCTTGCTGCCAGGTTTTCCCTCCATTACTCCGTTCCCCAGAGATGCTGCCACCGTCACTGTCAGGCTCGGCCTTGGCCAGCAATGGGTCCGGCCTTGAGCCGCTGATGTTGGCTCTGTGAGACCTGGGGGAAGCTCCTGACAGCTCCTTGCAGAAGCTGCTCCTGCAGCCCCCCACCCTCCCCAAACCTTTGCCACCCGAACCCAAAACACAGGATAGTGAATCCGTGGGGATCTTCCTGCTTGAACCATGCTGGATCACTGTTATCACTGAAGCTTTGCTGTTTTAAGCCACAAAGCCCTGCAGAATCCTGTCTGAGTAAATGGCGAGTAACTCCAACGTATCCAATTTCAAACCTATGAACTGGGGAGAACTGCAGAAATGCAAAACCATTCTGGTTCATGAGACCCTGCTCCAAACAAACTGGATGCCATGCGGTAATCCAAGCGGTGTGTAACTTTATAAAGCGTATAAATAGCCTGTGCTGGCCTTCTCCTGGGTGTGTTGCAGGGGCCGGCACAATTACAACTCCCATGCTCGCCTTAGGAAGGCAATCTGGAAGTTTGCAATAGGTTTAAGGCTTGAATTTACGTTCAGTTGTGTTCTCTGCCACTGTATGGACACCAAAGCTGGTCAGCATTGCTTAACAGAAACAGTTCCGTAACACCCATCAACACAAGGCGCTTGGTCCCCAAGCAGTGGTTCCGGCTTTGCCGCCTGGCTGGGGCATCCCTGCTGCCAGCCCACCGGGTGAGCTGGCCTTGCCCAGCCTGTGAGCTGCCCACTGCATGGAACCCAACCCAGCGTGCAGCGCACCTCCCTCTCTCCCGGCTTTTCCGAGAAGAGGCTGAGCTGACATATCTGCAGCCCGAAGGGCAGAGGCCACGGAGCCACCAAAACAAGGAGAAGCAATTCCGGAGATGCCCTAGCAAGGCTTGAGGAGATCCTCCGTGCCCAGGGGGGAGCATGGGCCCCCCAGGATACAGTGGCCTTGCAACAAATAGCTGAGCCCTGCTCTGATTGCGGCTTCCCCCTCTCCCGGGGCACAGGGTGAATGAACTCCAGCACTGGAGTTTGGAGCGGACACTATGTCCACATTCTTCAGCCCGGGACCGGGAATGTCAGCTTCTGTCCTGACGCCAGGGGCTTGCATTCCTCCTCAGTGCTGCTCCCAAAAAATGCTGGCCAAGAACTGTGCCGCTTGAGGAGAGGGGTGCCGCTTGGTCCCGTGGGAGGGATGCCGGAGGAGACATGCAAAGCCCAAGAAAAGCCATTATAGTGCTGGCGGGTGTGTGGCAGAGCAAGGCAGGGGTTAACATGTGTGTGCTTGTGTGTGTTTACTAAACACTGCTCCCTTCGAGAGGGAATGGCTGGAATTCAGACCCCTCGCTCCCCCCCCGCCAGACCCCAAGGACGCACAGGCAGACCCGGGGAATTCACTTCTCCAGCCTGTTGTCACAGCTGAATATTGCAGAGACCCAAGCAGCAAAACCAAAATCAAAATCAACAACCCAACAAAAAAACTCCCAACATAAACCCAAAACATTTTCTTGGGAGGGAAGAAAAATAGCAGAGAGAAAAATGCAGAAGAGTAATGAGGAGAGCGAGTCCAAGAAATGTATTAGATCATCCTTAGAAACCAGTATCTGAGGAGTTCTCCGTAGCTCAGGCTATTCCAATATTTATCGTGTGTTGTTTAAACCGTAAGTCCTGGCACTGGCTGGGTCTCTACGGCACTGTGTGCCACTCAGAAACATTGTTAGATGCTAGTCCTGGGATCCAGGACCACCTGAGAGGTGCTGGAAGAAGCCCATCCACGTTGGCAGCGCAGCTGAACTGCTGGCAGGATGGAGGCAGGAGTATATCTAGCAAGCGTGACTGAGCTGGCAGAGTAGTGTGGGATATAAACTACCAGCAAGACAAAATCCTTGGAGGGGCAAAGGAAGGACAGGATGGTGGCTGGCCACAGCGTGCGAACGCAGCTGAGCCAGGGCACAACTCGCTTACACGCCTTGCCATCATCGAGGGAGCTCAGGCAGAAGGCAAACCTGCCCGCAGGTAGCCCTAATTCCTCTTCTCCGAAGGCTCTTGTTTATATCAGTGTGGTTTTTAAAGGCGGATTTTGGCACATGGGCTGTAATGCGTTGCTGCCCGTGCTTCGTGTCAGCGATGCTCTGGCAAAGCCCCCCTTCCTCATAGAGGCCGTGTAGGGCATCCAGAGCCAACATGATCCAAGTCTGGTGGGTTTGCCCCAGGGGTACCAACTTATGTGGGCACTGGGAGAGCAGCAGGCATGCCCAAACCCCTGCACCGTTACAGCCCCTCTACTCACATCTCCCCAGAGGAATCCAGCTCCACAGCGATGTTTATTCTCTCGTGGGATTCCCCATTCCCGCTGTTAATCCCAAGACGCGGGCATGGAAGGAGAGTGCTACAGGAGCACACAGGACCGTTTTCCCCAGGGATGAAGGCAGAGGAAGGATGGTTTTGCCAGGAGGAAGGCCGAATCGCAGGCTAAGCTGGCACCGAGAGGCACTGCCAACACTCGGCGGGGAGTGGTGGGGGGGTCGTGAGAGAGGGGGGAGGATAGCCGCGGCCAGCCCCCCCCCCCCGCCCCAGCCCATCGCTCCTGAGGGCATCCCGGCTCAGGGCTGCTTCCCCGGGGTGAGTCGCCGGTGCCCTCCGCGGCCATCCCGGGCGGGCAGTGACACCTAGCGTCCTGCTCCGCTGGGCACGGCGGGGAGGGACACGCAGCGCTCCCCTCGCTGGAAGGACTCCTGGGGGAACCGTGTCTGTCCGTGGCGAGCGTGAAGAGCAGCCGAAGCTTTGGTGGAGACGGAGCAGCGGATTCTCGCGAGGGTGCATCCTCCACCAAGGACCTGTCACGCCTCGTCACAGCCGCCGAGCTTCTCAATGCATCTGGTCACAGCACCAAAATTAGCCAGATGCAGAAGACATCTGCTCTCAGGTGCTTAAAACCCACACACGAGTCTCCTCCTTGCCACAAATATTAATTAGATGTTAGGTCCTGTTCAACATCTTTATCAACGACCTGGATAAGGGATTCTAGTGTTCCCTCGGTAAGTTCACGGGAGAAAGACACTGAGCTGGGAGGACGTGTCAATCTGCTCAAGGGAAGGGAGGCTCTTCAGGGGGACTTGACCAGGCTGGACCGATGGGCTGAGACCAACAGGATGAGGTTCAACAAGGCAGAGTCCTCCCTTGGGACACAACAATGCCGTGCAGTGCTACAGGATTGGGGCAGAGTGGCTGCACAGCTGCCAGGCTTGGAAGGACCTGGGCGTGTTGGGTGATGCCAGCAGAATATGATCCAGCAGTGTGCCCGGGTGGCCAAGAAGCCAATGGCATCTTGGTTTGTATCAGAAATGGCGTTGGTCAGCAGGTCTGGGGAGGGGATTGTACCCCTGTACTCGGCACTGGTGAGGCCGCACCTCAAGTGCTGTGTTCAGTTCTGGGCTCCTCACTCCAAGAAGGACATTGAGGTCCTGGAGCAGATCCAGAGGAGGACAACCAGGATGGGGAAGGGACTGGAGAACAAACCTCATGAGGAGCAGCTGAAGGAGCTGGGAATGTTTAGTCTGGAGAAGAAGAGGCTGAGGGGAGACTCATTATCCCTGCCTAGAATGACCTGAAAGGAGGTTGTAAAGAGGTGGGCAATGGTCTCTTCTGTCAAATGACAGGTGACAGGACATGGGAAAATGGACTCAAGCTGCACAAAGGCAGGTTCAGATGTTAGGAAAAAGTTCTTCACCAAAAATAACTGTTGGGGTGTGGAACAGGCTGCCCAGGGAAGTGGTTGAGTCCCCATCCTTGTGTGTATTTAACAAACGGGTAGATGAGGTGCTCAGGGATATGGTTTAGGAGAGGACAGGGACAGTTGGAGTCAATGATCTTAAAGGTCTTTTCCAACCTTGTGATTCTGTGATGTCTCTTTAAAAATCACCTTGATTTCCATGGTCCACAAAGGAGTGGTTCTTCCTGTCCGGTTCCATTCTGCACACAGTAATGGCTCTTTAACACAGGCCATGCTGCTCTCACCTGCACATGTGAGTCAGGGATAGGAAATCAGGCATAGAAAATCTATTGCCCCCTCCAGGAGGGATTATGAACATGAGCTGTGAGACGCCAGTATTACCAAAATAAAAGCAGTCTTGAAACCGAACTGCAGGGCTTTAAACATCCTGCATGGCTTTCACCCTGTAAAAAAGCTTGTAGACAGTATTTCAAGAACAGCCTTTTGCTTTTAGTGGCATTCAAGAGCTGTTAAGCACCATATGTGTGGCAGAAAGCTCATTTCCATCCAAACTAACCCTCATCTTGTCCTGCAGAAGGAAGCACAGAGGTGCCTCTAGTAGGAAACGTGAGAGGAAATGAAGTTGTGTGGTCATCGGTGCATCCTGTGTCCAGTCTTGTCACTTGCAACTCAATAAAAAACACTGACATTTAGAATATGATGAAATAAAATCTGAGGAAGCCATCTGAGGAATCTCTAAGGAGACAGAACTTATTTCACTTATGCAAGATAAATGGCCGATGAGATGACAAAGCAAGAAAGGTCCCAGTGATTGTTATAGACAATGAAAGCTGGTGGGAGGGGAAACTGAGGCAAAACGCATCAGGGTGGGTGAGAGGGAGAGCCCATCACTGTCTGCCTCTGGGCATGACTCACAGCTGGACTAAAATTCAGCTTGCAGGGAGAGCGGAGACATCCAGCGGAGAAACCTGTTTCCACAGTCCATTAAGTCAGTGACCTGGTGCTGAATCACCTTGTCTAGAAAACACCTTCCTTGGGATTCTTATCATGGCAGTTACTAAGTTTCAATCAGCAGAGGAACCAGATGGTGAAAACTTGTGTGGATCCTGCAGCTTTCACAGGAGACAGAGAGAGACCTGGCCCAAGGAAGTGCACAGGATCCACAGGTTCCCTTCTCGTTGAATCTGGGGCCTTAAAAACTTTTTCAGCTCTGAAATGGATGTGGGGAGAGTGGATATTTAATGGAAAGCATTTGTAAAATGGTTTTGTTTTGTTGTTGTTGGAGTTTTCAGGGAATTTGGAGTATTGTGACTTCATGTGCTGTGAGCTGCTGGAAATATCCAGCAAGGACTCCAGAAGCACTGAGGCTGTGTGGAGGCCACGTTGTCTTTCACAGGCTTTTTCCCGACCCTCGCCTCAGTTTCAGGATGAGAGCAGCTCTGAAAGCACGGAATACAGTCAGAAACGCAAAGCATTTTAATGAGGCAAAACATCCCATGAAGTCTTTAGTTTTATTGGTGTTGAGTATGTTCCAAGCCTAAGGAAAGGACTCAGAAAGACTCCATAAAAATTGTTGGCTTAGGGGATCTCAGTGTAAGCATGACTAAAATGGACCTGATTTTATCTATGTGGGAATGTAGCAGCTACAGGAATTTGTTCATCAGAAGTAAAATAGATTCGCCTTCAATAAAAGGTATCTAGTTGTGCTCAGGGTGTAACAGCAGTTGTCCCAGTGCTGGGAAGAGAAGCAGGTATGAACTAACGCTGACCTGGACCCTGCATGCAGCTGAGGAAATCCGTACTGTTATTCTCCTTCATTCCCACGGGCGGGTTTGAACATCCTCTGATCTGGTCCAGAGGCCATCACATGAAGGTTCCTGTTGTCCATAACAACTTCATCAGTATCACTTAGCCTTCACCATAGTCTGGTGTATTTGGTTACACTGATACAGCAAGCAGTCCCTAACCTGCAGGATCTAACTGTAGGTACCCAGCCAGCAAAGCCCAGGTATCTGTCCAGTGTGTGAACAGAGGCAAAATTCTCCCACATATTCCTGCTGCTAAGCAGAACTTCTCACTTGGAACATGCAGGAGAGCATGGGCACCCTTTGAGCCAAGGGGAAACCGCGTATTTCACAAGATGTGACATGTTCCCACTGAGCTGGGACTGGAAGTTTTCATCACCAGCTGCCCAGATCCGGCTCCCAAAAGGTAGCTCCCACTTTCAGGTGCCTGATTGCCTTCTCTGCCTCCTCCAGCAGACCTCTTTCCAAACTGCAGCAGCTCTGTGGGAATTACCCAAGCCGGTCAGTGTGTGTCACCCATGATCTAGGTCCTGTCTACTGTCACAGGCCATGAGGTGACACGGGTGTCATTGCCCTTTGGCTGCCGACCTCTGCCTGTGTAGGAGCAGGGGGGAGCTGGCGTGGGACTGGCCTGTGTGGTATAGGACTCTCGAGAGCTTCTCAGGCAGCTGAATCCAGCCTCTACCTCAGCCCATTTGGGAATAGGATTTAGGCCAACAATAGACAGGGCAAGACCCTGACCACATTAATTTCTCCACAATTTTGTCATCAAAAAAGTTTTATTCATAATTTTCTGACCTGTCCTGGTACCAACTTGCACCAGACCATTAAGCTCCAATGGTCTGTAACAGCATTACAAGCCTTGCTGTGCAACTCATGCCTTAAAACAGCCACAAATGCTGTCAAGGAAAGTGCTTCAGATGTCACACCGTTCAGCCAGCATCCCCTGGGTGTCCCGGGGAGGGAAGAGGTAAGACAACCGGCCCCTGAACACAAATTATTTCACAATTAGCAATATCATGGCATGCAACACTCCCCTTATAAAGCAAACAAAGGAATGGCATGTGCCTTAACAACCCCACACTGCAACCATGTTCTGATGCTCCGCTTTCCTCCAGCCTCTGCCTGCTTACTGCCATAGCATCTCTGAGTCACCTGCATGCTCCAGGATGTTGGTTTGGTTTGGTTTTTTTTTCCATTAAATACTGTTTCCAGGAACTTGTGTATGACATTTTCCTGTGCTGCTGTGTAAGAGACCTTTCCTCTCTTTATGGACTCTACCCCAAGTGGTCTGAGCCTGCAACGACTGAGCAGCAAAACCTTCCTTTTCCAGGGCAGCTCCATGAACCTGCATGCACAAGGAGTGGGTAAAAAAAAAAAAAAAACAAAAAAAAAAAAAAAAACAACAAAAAACAGACGTCTGTTGCAAATGGGAGCAGGCTGGAAGTGTCTGAGGCTCTTTATCTTTGCTTCGCAGACAGGTCTGCTATTCCGGGACACCAACCTTTCCAGATAGCGCCTCCTGTTCACAGTTGATGAGATGGAATAAAAAGGATTGGATCTCTACATTTTCACCTTTGAGATTTCAGGTCTTCCTCACCCTGGAAGAGTCCACGGGTGACTCCACTGCTGCTCTGGGTGATGCCATCTGTCTATTTAGGTGATTTGATGTGTAGTCTACTCCCTCACTCTCGGTTCTCTTCCTTTTGCTGTGAGAAAAGGGATGACAATTTTAGAGAAAAAACAGCAAGCCTGTTCCACCCAGACAAGAGAGAATTGGTAAGCCTGGGACACCTTGCTTCATGAAAGACCAAGATGGGACACCACTCAACAGGTGAAGTAGAGCAAACAACTGGTGTTTATCCCTACTCAGAGGTGTACATCCATGTCCTTGCGCATAGAAAGGGGTTCTTCCTGCAGTTACAGAGCTCCTTTGGAAGTCTCCTGAGATGATAAACACTAAATAGCTCAGAAAGCCTAGTGGTTACACAGGCACAGCCGTGACATTGCTTCCTTGGTCTCCTAGATCCAAAATCCCTTTTGCTCATCACTGATGATTGCCCATGACCAAAGCCAAAGATCCACAGTGTTCCTTTTGAGAAGCCTTAGCTGGAGAGGTCCTTGTGCAAGGAATGAGGTGAAGGCTCCTGTGCCACGTAACCATCCAACGCGCAGTTTTGCTGGAGGCCATCCAGGCCCTGAGGTCACCCGGTACTTGTAAAGAAGAGAAACTGTTTGAAGGCAAAATTGTTGTAAGACTGATTGAAGGAGGCAGGAGGGCTTCATTTGTTTGTCTACATGAAGGGGTCAGTTCTCCTCATCAGAAAATGCTGCACAATCATTTACAATCATAAAGAGGAGGTAGGAAAAGCCACCCATTATCGCAGTGGTGCATGTAAATGAGTCTGGACACAGAGCAGTTGCTACCCTGTCTCCCATCTTCCAGCATCCACATAAATATCCCTGTACATCTTCCACAAGGTCCCACAGTATCAGATTCTCATCGATGCCATCAACTATCAGCTATTTGCTTTTGCAGGTTTGTTTCATGTCCAGCAATGAATACCTTTCTTCCCTGGCTCTTCCCTGCCCCTGAGGAACCAGTGGTGGTGAATGCTGATACCGTCACGCTCAGAGCAAAAGAAATGATGCATCCCACTGCCTGGCCAAGCAAAACTTTTCCGTGCAAGTGCTGCGAATTCACAGCTATTGCTAACAGCTTTCCACTGAAAGACTTTGTGTATCCTTTTGCAGTATAATCTTACCCAGAACGGTTTTGAAAGACCATGAGCTCTATCCCACCAAAAATAGTCCATGCAGCCAAAAAAAATCAACAGAATATCGTTAACATTTGAGCTGGCCCATGAGTTGCATTTTTCACCTTTTTCCAATGATACATTTCCTGATGTCCATGAATCCTTCAACTGACTTCTAACATCCCAAACTATTCTTTTAAGTGTAGCAGACTGTATTTTAATTATAATTTCAGGGCTCAGCAAGCAATCGGCTCCATCGGTGTAACAGAAGAGACACCACCAGCAATGACTTTAGCCCTGAAAGTGCCTGTGTGCTGGCTGGCAGACGTATCCGAAGAATGTGTTTATTTGCATTTGGTTTATGTGGGTTTGGTGACCTTTTGTTAGAACCAGCCAGCGATTTCCAGGAGGCAAAGCTACAGACTCACTAAAGAAAAATAAATTGTGGTAAAATAATCTATCAGGGGTCCTTCTGCTTAATATGACATTTCTGCTGAACAGCATCTGCTGAACACCTATGTCCAAGGCAGGGGTGACTGAGGTTAAAGTTAAATAACGTTGTCGGTGGACAGGAGGGGTTTTAATCAGTGAGTCTTTTGGCACATCACCAGAGAGGGTTACCAGGAGTTTGTTTGAGCAAGCCTTGCTTGGTGCCCATTGTTGAAAACCAGGTAAGAGAAACCACCCAAAGTGCGAGAGGTAACACTGCACAATTTATCTCTGTATGATGTGTTAGAGTGCAACAGTCATCTTACCTCACAACTTGAACAAAGCCTTTAGTTTCAGGGACTAAAGCTGTTACTGCAAAAGGCTGGTTTTGCCTTTCTCAAACAGAGCGTGGTGCAAATCCACCCTTGTTCGGGGAGTTAGTTTTGCAAATGCTTTTGTGTTGATTTTTATTGCACAGTTCAGGAATGCTAAGCCAAAGATGAGCCTCAGTTTTGGGTTTGATCACTTTAGATGTTCAAGTTGTCTGTCTGTCCCTAAGTCCCTAAGCAAGGTGCGTTAGGAAATACCCGGAGTCTGAAATTTAGACTACGTCTGAAGGGCAAATAAACACACTCACCCAGCCCCTGGGTTTAGAGGCTGAAGCAACAGCAGTGGAGGTCTGGTGGCACAGAAAGCTGTCCACCAGCCACCAGCACTGCTCAGGCCAGTCCACATCCACTCAGCTAAGGACTTGCATTGGATCTGCTGTTCCATTTTCAGTTTGCCATTTTACTTTCTCACACCTGTTGCTGCTAAGTAAGCGATGTTTATCACTGGAAGATGTGCAAGGCACTTCTCTATCATCACAGTGATTAGAAGAGAGCTTCTTACACACTTTCCACTCTCAGGGTTATGAGCTGAAAAACCTGCTGTGGCCAAATAGCCTACAGTGTCCTCCTGTCCTGGTTCATGTAGGTACGAAATTCTTCCTGGCAGGTCAGAAGGGAGCATGTAATTCAAAGCTATTAACTGATTTAATGGTCATAAATGAATATTGTGACACATCTGCTGAAAAGCTCAATCAAGCAGGCAGCTACCAGTGATGAGTTTGCTAAGACCAAAGCTGTAATTGCTCTCTGGGGAGCTCGGAGGAGCTGGAAAGCAGCCAGGTCTGAAAGCAGGTAGGAAGATGATGATGGAGGCAGCTCTTCCATCATCACCCTGGAGGGGTAAGGGACCAGGCGTGCTTTGGTCAGACGTCAGTTCTGATTCACTTGCCTGAGACAAATGGTTTTGCATTTCAGGGGAAAGGTAGATATCTTGAAACAGGGTTTTAATGCCAAATGGCCAACAGAAACTTTCACTTTTGAAATCTGGTGAGGAATACAACTTCGGGAAAAGGTCAGGAATGTTTCTACAGGAGATGTGAAGTCTCGTGCTGGAATTCAATATTTTCATCGTTTGATTATATTTGCATTCCTTCAAAATGCATCTGATGTTATGCAGCGCTGCTGCTGGTGCTTCATGCTGTAGCAAACAAAACAGCAGACGTGTTTATAGTCTGAATTTTATTTTAGAAGCATTATACACAGGGACTGAAAGAACTATCCTTCACAGACCAGGGGGCTCTCCTTTGTTACAATGTAATGACACACACACGTGCTGCCCCTGTTCCTCACCTCTGAAAGCAGCCCAAGGATAAGCGGAGAGCTGAATAAAGCATTATACAGGACAGCAAGTTTTTTAAAAAATCACCAAAAAAAGAGGGGAAATTTCCTTAAACTAAATCACTGGTTTTGCAGACACACAGAATGAGGGGTGGCATCATTAATGTTTATAAATATGTTAAGGGTGAGTGTCAGGAGGATGGAGCCAGGCTCTTCTCCGTGATGGCCAGCGACAGGACAAGGGGCAATGCGTCCAAGCTGGAACACAGGAAGTTCCATCTGAATATAAGGAAAAACTTCTTCAGTGTGAAGGTGACAGAGCCCCTGGGACAGGCTGCCCAGAGAGGTTGTGGAGTCTCATTCTATGGAGACATTCAAGTACAACCTGGACACGTTCCTGTGTGATTTAATCGAGATGATCCTGGTCCAACAAGGGGTGTTGGACTAGGTGGTCTTTCGAGGTCACTTTTGAGGGGCAGCTCACCGGGACATCCCCGTGTTAGATGCCCAGGACGGGCTGTGTGACTGAAGGGTATGAAGGGATAGAGGAGATGACAGCAGAAGGTGGTGAGGTGATTCGTCTCGGAGGGGGGGAAAGGGGTGGTGTGCAGCTTTTCCTCAGGGCTGGCTCAGAACCCCTCCAGACGCCGATACCGCTAGGTATCGGCAGCAACCGGCGGTAGGAGGGGGAAGGACCCGACTCCACTCCCCGCCCCAGGGCTGAGAAGGTGGAAGACCGCCGCTGCGGCGGGGCGGAGGAGTAGGGGGCGGAGGAGGAGAGACTGCGCGGCCGCGCACGCGCGGCCG
>VXBZ01006255.1:239121-299470 GCA_013399135.1 Heliornis fulica | reverse complement strand
TGGGGGGGCCGGGCGGTCTGGGCCCGGGGAAGGTGGGACTGAGGGCAGTGTTGGGGGTCTGGCCGCTCCGATGGGTTTGAGTAGGGTTCTGTGGGGCTGGGGCGGCAGTTTGGGGGGTCTGGAGGAGGAAGAGGGAAGCCCGTGGGTCCGCGGTGAGGGTGGTGGGACTGGACTGGTGGCTGTTGGTGTCCGGGAGGGGATGGGAACGCCTGTGTGGCGGGGGGGGAGATCCGGGGGCTGTGTAGGAGGATGGAGAGGTTTGAAAGTGGAGGCCCTGTGACTCAGGAGAGGATGGAGGGGAGGCTGTGGGATGGCGTGTGGGGGTCTGTGTGGGATTCTGTGGAGCTGGGGGAGCAGGGGGAGAGCAGAGGGGTCTGTAGAGCCTGGGAAGAGTCTGTGGTGCTTCGTGTGTGGGGTGTGTGTTGGGCTTTTAATGGAAGAAGGGGGTCCTAGGCGTCACACTGATGCTCGGGTGTTCCCTGGGTTCAAGTGGTTAGGGTGATGACCTGGGGGAGCAGGGTAAACCCCGGAAGGGGTGAGTTTAGGCCTCTGATTCAATTAGGGAGGTGAGTGACATTCAGAGGGCAGAGAGGAGACCTGGCAATAATTGGGTGCGTGTGTGAAAGGAATCTTAATTTCTAGGCAGGCTGACAATTGCTGCGCAAGGACTTGGAGACAGTTCATGAAGTCCCCCATCTGGCCTGCTGTGCAAGGCCTTCGTGGTAGCTTTGTGCTGGGAGAGTTTCTGATTTAAACAAAGATTTGTTTTCTGTGAGCTTTTTTGTTTAGGTTCTTGTTTAGAATGGGCGGTTGGTGTCTCCAAACAAATGTGTTGGTATCCCCAGGGATTTAGTGTTCAGCAAGTGTCCTGTGTCACTGGAGGCTGGAGAAAGGAGCAGTGCAAGGCTTTATTTGCATCAAATGTGCAAAACAGAAATATCTCCAGTATATTTGAACTCTGTAAACATGTAACTGACTGAAGTTAGGGAACCTGGGGAGTGAATAACACTAGACATTTTTTCCCTCATGGCTTGCTCTGGCGATTAGTGCTCTGTTGTCATTTTTAAGTGGCGTTTGCTTGCAGCCAGGTGCCCTGTAACAGATAGGGGATAAAAAAGTCAGGCTTGCTGTTCAGGCAAGTTTATAAACAAGTAGTTAATCTTGGAAATACTGAATGGTAAGGTTTGAGGAATCCCAACTCCAGTGCCTGAAGTGTTTATTAGTTGGATTTGCTCGGACTTCCATGGTCCGCTAACATAATTATCCATCCTTAAGTAGCAACTGAGGAGAAATCTGCTGCTATTTTTTTAAGTTAAATTGCATCCCATAACCTGTGTGTCTGTTGCCACTGTGGCTAAAGTCACTTACTATTTAAGCTGGTTAGTACCACTTAAAGTATCTGATGTTTAATGTTCTGTTTGGCTTCTGTGACCCCAAGTAGCTTGGATAAACTGGAGTCTAATGTGGAAGTAAGCTGGCACACTTCTCAGTGGGATTCACAGCACTATAAGTGCCTTGTAAGCTAAATGTTCAGGATCTAGCTTATGTTGTTGGCGTAAACATTTAATTGTAGGGTTATCCCTCACATCTACTAGCTGTTGTACGTAAGGTGTAATTTAACGAGGCATCTAGATACAGATGAGCAAATATCTAGTAACTTTCTTTATTCCTCCAGCAGATGAAATTCCAAATGGCCAGAGAATATTTGTTCCAGTTCTTCATGCTTTGAACACAAAACAAGCTAATTTAAAATCTTCAGTTTTGCAGTATCTGAATTTGTTTACATAAAATCAAGCTTATGGCTTATGTGCTAGTGTCACTGTGTGTGAACTTGAGAGGGGACAGAGGCATTTCGGCTTCAGTAACCTGCTTGAGGAACTCATGGTGCAGTGGATGCTGGAATAGGGATGGGGAAATGAGGCTCCATGTGAAGTAAACTCTTGGGTCCAGTGAAGCTGCTGATATAAATGTAGATAACAGTTTCCTTCACCCCTATTTTTCTAGTCTCTGCTACTGTCCTGCTGTGGGTGAATGAAAAACTTTTGGGCTTTCTGAAGTGCTTGTAAACCCAAACATCACAGAGTCTTGCTGCAGCCTATAGTGTGTTTTCACATTTCTTGATATCTCCCTTATGTGCCTTTAGATCATGGGAACAAATGTAAGTGAGCTGTTGTGCGTCTGAATCGGCAGTAGGTGATGATACAGTCTATCTGTGTGCAGAGGTGGAACATCTAGGGGACTGGGTAAGGTCCTCAGGGCTGGACCCATATGCAGTCTCCAGCAGCTAGGCTGAAGTGCTGCAATACTCCACTGAACCAGTTCTGCTGTCCTCAAAACCAGAGTTTGGTGTCTTGGGGAACCATGGCTTGTGTTTTTCTTGAGTTGGGGCTCTTGCAAGCGTGGTAGTGACTTGCTGCACGTTATTTCTAGCTGTTCTTTCTGTGGCATGGAGGCAGGACAGACACTGGTCTTCAGTGAAAACTACTTGCTGCTTTCCCATATGCTTCTGCCAGACTTGAACTGTCAGGCAGTGCAATTCTGCCTTAGGAGGAGTCAAGAACAATTTTACAGTGAAGAAAATAAGGGGAAATTGACTCAACTTGTGCGAGATGGATTTTTGTTTTGAAAAGCTGCAGCGTTCTCATGGTCTGAAAGTGGGACTCGCTGTATGGCAGGCAGATGGTGTCTCTGCCAGAAATATCTCTTGCCATTCCCATGGAAAATGTTTGCAGCCATCCAGACTATAAGCCTTTGGGTGGGGGCAAATGTGGTTTTCACATAGTGAGATGTGTCAGGCTCCACTTGCACCAGGCAGGATTCAGCAATAGATGGGACAAAGGTGGAAAGGGAGAGAGAGGAGTTAGTTGGGGACTGAGCTGACAGAACTTCAGGGAAGGCAGCAGAAGCTGGAGGTGTCTAAGAGCAGAGTGAGGGATGATGGCGGGGAGGGGGGAGGCAGAGAAGTACTGCTTGCTGGGGAGAGGCATCCTGAGTACCACTGCTCTTTCGTAAGATTGTCTGTGAACTCTCGGCACCATGATCTATACCTTTGTGGAATAATTTCGTGTGGATAATCTTGTCTTGGGCCTGTATGTAAACCTCAAGAAAGCAGTGTTAGTTTCATGGTGTGGCCAACTGTATCAGCACAATGACTCAGCCTGGTTGTAGCACTTTTTACCAGTGACTGCAGGGCAGATGGTGTTAAATTGGTGAGGAGTTGTTCAGTAGGCAGCCTGTACTTCACTTAGCGACTTCCATTCAGATTTGCCTGTGAGCTCAGGAGGATGTGGTGTTTGGCTCATGTTGAAATGCTCCAGTCCCCTGCTTTTTGCAGGGTCCTGTGGTACAGAAGCACCCATGCTGCTTGGCACGTGATTATCTAAGGCTTAGAATAAGGAGGGGTGGGGTGGGGGAAGTACCTGCTAATATTAGGTAGTGAGATGAAATCCATAATAATTCAATCTAAAGTACATGGTGTAATTTAGCACTTAACACATTCATGGTATATCTCTCAGACCTTCAGCAGTGAGTTTCAGGCAGCTCAGCCTTTCAGGAGATGTTGGGTTATACCTCTGAGGACCCGAATCAATAGCTGCCTCTGAAAACTTGGCTCAAGCAGTTTTTCTTGCATTGCAGGTGGTTCTTGCAGCATTCATGAGAGAGCACCTCATTGTTGATGGCAGCAACAGGGCTCTTGAGCAGCAAGAATGGTACTGTCTTGCAGGGTTATTTGTAAGATCATACATCTCTTCTCAGAAGTGGGGCTTGTGGATGGCCCTCCATCACACAACTCTGGCTCTTTTTAGAGACAGGTCTAGCCTAAATGCTAAATGAGAGCAGGTCCATAGGGGAAAATATCATGTTATGATGTAACTGAGAGGTATCATCATGCATGCATGGGGGATGGTGCTGAGTTGGGATTGGAAGAGTCCAAATTAAAGGCAGAAGTCCTACAACATTAGTGTAGAGTTTGTGAACTTATTATTCTCTGGCTTAGATTCTTCAGAGTGCTGTCTTCTGATGATTTTGTTTGCACTTGCTTAATTGTTTAATTAACTCTTCATATTATCCCAGACTGTTGTGGGTAGGAAGGGCCCTCAGCCCCTCCCAGTGCCTCCTTGCCACTCTTGGGGACACCCCCACCAGCCCAGGGTGCCCAAAGCCCTATTCAACCTGAACTCGAACCCTACCAGGGACCAAGGGGCAGCCACAGCTTCTCTGGACACCATGTGCCAAGGGTTCCCCACCCTCCCTGGGAAGGATTTCAGCCACCCAGCTCCTCTCCCTCTGCCCTCCAGCAGCTGAAGGCCATTCCCCTTGGCTTGCCCCTCCCTGCCCTTGGCACCAACCCCTCCAGCTTTCCTGGAGCCCCTCGATGGACTGGAAAGGGCTCTGAGGTCTCCCCACAGTCTTCTCCAAGCTGAAGCACCCCAACTCACAAGTTGCTGCAGCCATTGGATCATTTCTGTGGCCTCACCAGGGAGGATGCAGCACTCCTGGTGTGGCCTCTCCAGGGCTGAGCAGAGACATAGTAAATTATAGGCCAAGTGAAGCTTTGTATGTTTTAAATGAAGACTAAGCATCTACATATTGCAGCAGGTAATCTTAATTAAAGTCTCTTGAATTCATACCATGGTCCTCTGTCTGCTGCCTGCTTAATTGTCCCTGTTACAAAAGGGAGCTGAAAATCAGAGTGCTGGGATGTTCAAATTACTGTAAAGTTGCAGTGTTTCTTTCTCAAAGCCCACTGGTGCCTGTCTTTGGCAGCCATGCTACCTAGAGCACAACCTGTGAGCTAGTGCTGTGAGTTTTGTTGGTAGCACCCAAGGTAAATGGATAAACCTCCACGTGAGCTGGGTAATGTACAGATGCTGGCACATGGTGTCTCTTTAGGACAGAGAAATCCAGTGTGTCCACTGAAGAGCATGTTTAAGTACACTGCCACCTTGAAGGAAGTGGTGGTGTGGTTCAGTATGTGACCTGCAGTTTGGAATCTGGTTCTGTTGTTCCTAAATCCTTGTTTTACAGCTTTTAAGCACTTGACTCTGAAGAATGGTAGCTTTTTGCATGTTATGTGCAAAAATAAGTGTTGCATTGCTGTGGTCCACGTACCTGTTGCTGCAGAAGTGCAAAAATCCTGATTCATTTCACCTTTTGGAAGGGACCTTTAAAAATTTACTGAATGGAGAGCAAGCTTCTGATCTTGACATGTGCCAGGCACTGGAACAAAACTTAACTGCTGATGGTGCCCTGAGAATATTCTGATATATCCCACTTCATTGGAAGGGCCTTTTTTAGGCTTCCAATGTGATTCCCTTGCCCTGTGAAGCCCGTCAGCCTGAAGACAGTCTGTGATCCATGTTGATTAAATGGGCATTTTAGTGTTGCAGGCTCTCAAGTCTGCTCACAGAGCAGTGGAGGGATGAAGGCTGGCGAGTGTTTGGAGGAGCACACAGCAGTGTCTGGCTGCCTTCAAGCTGCGGCGGGTTGTGACAAGTTACTTGCATGGTGGAGTTGAGCAATCTGGTTTTGTTTTGGAGCCTTGCAGTGCATTTGGGTGCTTGTCGGTCTGATTTACCGAGTACTGCGGTTCATGTCAACGTCGTGCCGAGGTTTATGAGAACAGGCTGTGTTTGGGGTTCTTCTGCCCTTCTCCATCCTGTTACCTCACTTTTACTTTGCAGAGTTCAAATAGCTGTTTCTTCAGAGACATGGGTAGTCATATAAACCCACTGCAATATTTGCAGTGCTTGCAGACTGGTAGAAGAGTGTGCTTCTTGAAGATCAAAGCAGCCCGTGGAAGGCCATCGGGGGTGATGCCTGTGGAGGCAGTATAGCCTGGATTAGGATTGTTAGCATTTATTCTGTGTTGAGGGCTGATGATGTGATGAGGCAAGCCCAGGAAATACTGAAATCCTGGTGTGTATCAATCTAGTCAACTTTGCCTAGATGGGTGGTTGGTTTCAGCGGCTCACTCTATCACAGTAGTGTACGCGTTGGGATTTAAAAATATTGAGGGCTCTGCTTCCTTGGGGTAGGATTCAGACAATTTCCTTCTGCAAACTGGCTGTTTGGGAGGGACTGCTTGGGCAACCAGCAGTTTAGCTTCCTCCCACAGCGCTCTGTCTGCACTTGGCCCTGGGAGGAAGCAGCCATTTCGGCTCCCGAGAGGCCAAGGTCTGTCTAGTGATAAATGCTTTTGGCTCTTGTAACATTCATGTGTCAGGGACTCGGAAGAAATCTGACCTCAGAGACTGAAGGCTAGACTGATTTTTGGGGTTAATCCCAGAACTGCATTCCTCGGTGCTGGGATTTTACACCTGTTTTCTGTTCAGCAGCATCTTATTTGTCACTGTTAATTGTTTGGCCTCTTGGAATATGAGTTTTCTCTTCTCCCCCCAGCCAGAATGGGAATGAGGGAGAGGAAATGGAGGCAAAGAACTCCCTGCATACATGAGAAAAGCCAGCAAATGGCTATGGCAAAAAGGCAGAGACTGAGACCCCTCCAAAACCGCGTGGAGGGAAATACTAAGATAAGGATCCCATTTACAGGCATGAAAAATCCCAGAATTGTATTTTTCTGAGAGTGGGAGCTGTGGAGGCAGCTGTAACGTACTTGCTGCTGCATGGGCACTGTGCAAGTGGGACTCTAGGTTTTTCTGCTCCCTTTCTGCTTCTCAGAGTGGTGTATGGATACTGGAAAAAATCAGTTAGTGAGCCAAATGTGCCTTCGTTCATAGTTGTTTTGAGCTTTGGTGAAAGAGGATCCATTGCTGACTAATTCCCACCCAAAACTGCAGACTGCAATACCCATGAGGCTCCTGCACTTCTTGCAGTAGCGTGATCTTTGGTTATTCCTCTCATAACTTGGGACCCAAAGTATGATTTTAATACTGACTGAAAGCAGAGAGTGTGTAAAGGGTGAAGCACGTTTAATGAGTTGTGTCTGGTGAATTGATTTTTTTTTTTCTTCCCCCCCTCCCTTTTTTTTTCCGCCCTGAATGGCAGCAGCACCAGCAGACCCCGTGTAGGAATGAATGCTAACGTTCTCTGAAAGCGCCTTGTGGCAGTACAAAGGGCAGGATAGCAGAGGCTTCAAACGCATTATTTCTCTTCCATCTCTGCCTTTGTCCTTCTTTCAAGCGGATAACTCACATATTTGCACAGACTACTTTGGAGATCTGGGAGCAGAAGCAACAGCATGAAACTAATGTGATGCTTTAGAATTTCACTGCCACTTACTGAGTGTTGAATAGCTGTAATTAAATTAACCAGTATATTGATTTCACCATGCTGCATGGGAAAGATAAGAGCAGTAAATGTAAGCATTGGAGCCGCTGCTTCGTAGGCTTGAAAAGCTGCAGCCGCTCAGAATACGTAATGCCAGTGGTACCAGTGGAGCTGAGGAGGCTGATAAATTAAAGATGGTTATCACCTCAGAAGTTTTTTCACCTTTATGAAGTTAGCTGATGGCCTTGTAGAGTAGTAATTCCTAATAAAAGAAAGTAGTAATTTCCGTGGCTCTCCTGAGTGTAGAGAGTGCTGTGGAAGCAAATAGACTTGTTCAGGTTAGTGTGGCACTCAGTCCTGCATTAAAACTAGTGTCGCTGTGATGGAAGCCTCTCAAAGCATCTTGAGATGGGAAGGGTGTGTTATCTCTTCAGTATTCTCGTTGGTCACAGAACTGGATGCATGAGTTTAGAGACTGAGAGTTCTGCATTGAAGAGGGAGAAGCTGTGTTTGTGGTAGGTGTGTTTTTTCTTAGTGATTTCTTTTTAATGTGTACTCAGTTGGGTACTTGTTACTGAAATAGTCACGGCCACTGGCAGGGACACCCCGTTCTGAAGCTGACTGATGCTGTTGTATCCTATGGCCTTGCCTGCAGGGATAACTGAATCAACACGTGGGAGCAGTGCTATAATTAAATAAGAAGAAAGAAGAAGTGGCACAACTTGTGTGGGTAGTGACACCAGAATGTTGCAAACGTACCTTAGGAATCCAAGTGATGTCTGACAGACCTTGGTTAGGCGATTGTGTTTTGGCTGGGAAGGTAGCAGCAGCAGCACAGTTCACAAACATTGTCATACTAGTAAGTGTTTCATCTGAAGTTATTTTATTTCACAGTGTGTGCTCTTGGACAGCTGCAGTTCATGTGGGTGGAAACTTAGTTGTTTTTTTTTTTTCCTATTCTCAATGTTTACTTTTGCTCTAACTGAAAATGAGCATCAAACTTCATGTTACAATAACTGAGATGTTTGCCATTAATAAGTTAAACTTCTATTTCATAAATACACTTAACTCTTCTGTGAGCTAAGAATAAAGCTATTTGCTTGTGAAAGTTAGCTTTACATTTTTAAATTATAGAGTTCCCTTTTGTCATCTCCAGCCCTATATTTGCAGTATTCCTCGCCCCATCTGTCCCCGTCCCCGCTGCATAGGTTGCTGGTGTTAATTTTTTCTGCTTTCAGGTGTTTCATGTGCATCTCTGCTGCATCTTTTCCTGTGAATCAGCCCTTTGGTAACTCACATGCACTAATTTGGTTATGAATAGCAAAAGGACTGCTGGCTTTCCTGGGAGTTTGGTGGTGGTGGTGGTTTTTTTGGGGTTTTTTTTTCTTTTTTTTTTTTTTTTTTTTTGGGGTTTTTTTTTTTGGGGGTTTTTTGGGTTTGGGTTTTTTTTTTTTTGTATGTTATTTTCCCAGTTAGCAAACTTAACTTAGGTGTTCTTAGGAGCAAACTTGTATTGTGCTCTGAGATGTGTTGGGTTTTTTCCCCTGCTTTAAGGAGAATGTTGTATTCTAACCATTTTTCACAGCTGTCTTTATATCCTACTTATGGGAAAAATGACGGTCCTAGGAACACTTAATGTCATCAATTTAGTATGAATTAAATATTGCCAAGTTCCTTTGGCTCTTGCTTCAGCAAGTGTCATCTGGAGTGGGAAGCCTCTTTCCCTAAAAGGGAAGAGAAATGGCCTGCCTTTTTGTGAGCAAATTCCTGTTTGCCCTTGGTGTTGAACTTGCAAATTGTTTTTAACAGCATCCGTAAGGTGAATTGTGGGTGATGTCTCAATGAAAATTCAGGAGGACTTAGTGAATGCTCTCTGCCAAGAGCTTTGTTTGCTGGATGTTGACTGCCGGGAAGCTCCCTACTAAGATTTCCTGTTGGGGAGGCTTAGTTGATTTTCAAGGCTGCCGCAATTTCCTCGAAGTTATGTTGAGTATTTCCTCACACTGAATTCCGTGTGGACTGTTTTCTGTCTCCAGCTCATGAGATGATAACCGTGCACGTACCAGTGCTGTGCAGAGCTGGTCACAGTGAGGCGTTGGTCTCTGGTGGGAGAGGCTCACTGCAGAGGTGAGGTCAGTGCTACCTTGGGGAGCTGATGTTAGAGCAACTCCATAAGTGGTTCACACGTTTCAGTAGGCTTTGGTGATGTGTTGAGCTGCACTAATATTTCTAGCCTGTTTTCCATGCTCTTGATCCTGGATTATTCCTTTCTGGCAAAGCTTAGACTGAAATTTGGAAAGAGAGTGTTGAAGAGCTCTTTTCTGAGCTGGAGTCATGTGGACAGTGCAGAACTTCACACAGAGATAGGAAGCTGTTCCCCAAAATGGAGTGGGGGCTGGGGTTCTTTGGTTCAGGGTTTTGTTTGTGTTTTTAGTGTCAGGTAGGTGAGGAGCAGAGGGACTATTCAACAGTTGGAGAGGAAATGTTTTGGAGCAGAAGGTAGAAAGTGTGTTAGTGCTGGTGGATTTGTGCCTGCTGATTTGTCTTCCAGGCTTGATGTTGAATGACATCTCTTGCTGCTGTTCGACACCTGTGTTATGGGAATGAAAAGCTGTTTCTTCATTTCCAGTTACTTTTCACTTTTTCCTGTGCTATTTTTTCATCAGTCAACTTTTCCATAGACTTTTGGCCTCAAGGATGTTTAAAAGCAAGTATTTCAGCCCAAATTCCTGGCCAGCAGCTGTAACTGGCAGACTGTACTATTGTGGAAAACTGGAGTCAAACTATAAGCAGAAAGCTTTAATCTCTGACTTGTTTCATAAAGGAGAGTTCACTTTCATTGTTGTATATACTGGATGTATGCTCAGTATTACATTTTCAATAGTTGGCTATTTTTAAATGTAATTGATCCACATGGAACAGTTGATATTTGATTTTTCTCATCTTCTAACTCCCAGTTAGAGATTCAGCCCTGTGTAAGCTGAAGTGAACTCATTAAATTCAAACTATGAAGGCTTCCTCTAGGAAAATGTTCTCTCTACCTTGAAACCCAGAAAACTTTATGTAGGCAAGAACTGACTTTTAAATTCTTCTGCCACGTTTCCTTGTGTTTAGGCCAATGACGTGAAATTAGCTGAATTTCTCTGGTGCACATCTGCAAAAAACAGTAAAGTTTAGGGTTTAAAGTCAGCATTTCAGACTTACAGTGTGTTTTTAAGGAAAGGAAAATTGAAAAATACTTATCTGTCTTCAATAGGGTGAATTTCACAGCCTTGGGAGGAGAACTGTGTTTCTCAAGTAGGCTGCACAGCCTTGGGAAGTGGATGGTGGTGACAGGAACCTTAAGCTTTGGTATCCTGTTTGTTGTTGTGGAAGCTGCTGGTCTGGCTGGAGGGCTAACCCAGATGAGGTGCTTGGAAGTGAAGGAATCGTTCTCTGGAGCATGTAAACCTTTGAACAAATAGGTTATTTCTATAAAGATAATGACTTGTTGAACCATATAACTCGGTGGTTGATGTATTTTGTGGGGCAGTGACTCAGGAGCAGGAGTGGCTTGCTTTGTGAAGGCTTTGGTGCTTTTCAGAGATCTCTTAGCTGCCTATGAAGAAACACAAATTACAGACTAGTCTGTCAAGAAAACTGGCACTGGTATCAGTCATTCCTGTACACATATGGCAATCTGCCAGAGGGACAAGCAGGCAGGTGCGAGAGCCAGTTATGTCGGCTACTGTCTGCGGGCTGCTGCTAGACTCCAGCTGATAGTCATGTCGCAGCAAGCGGCATTTTGGTAATAGCAGTCTCATCCAGCTCTTGAGTTGCGCACTCATGCTCGATTTTTCAACCTAATCTTCGAGAACTATGTAACCATGATTTGAAGTCAGCTACCTGGGGTAGCAGATGCCTAAATGTCATTGTCTTTAAGAAGAACGTGTTACTGCTAGTGTGTGTTGTGGGATACTTTCCTTTGTATAAATAAAGCCTAGCTTTTCCCATGCTGGTAGCGGCAAGTTTCTTTTATATATTGTGTTTAGAAAGGAGAAAAAAAAAAGGGGGGAGTTGAAGCTGAATTTACACAAGGGCACTTGGAAAGAAGTGTTTTGTTAGGCAGCTAGACTGACATGATCCAATTTTGTCACAAACACAAGGGCTGCTCAGCATCTTTGGCATTTGGGAATGAAAATCGGCCTCCCCCTCCCCCTTTCTGAGCTGCTTCAGATGTTTTGTTATGCTAAATGCTGTGAAGAATAACAGACTTTCTTTGTGGTGCTGCTTAAATTTACCTTTTTGTTTGTGTTCAACTTTAATTTATTCTTTAAAGCTTGCACCCAAGGATGGGAGGCACAAAGATGTGGAAGTTAATAATGAGGTTTAGGGGTTGCCTGGGTAAAAGGGTGCCAGTTTTCCTTTAGGATCATAGCAAAGTATTGGTCTTGCTGTTTTCACGTGGATTGGAGTAGGTTAGTCAAGTCCAAGTAATGAGAAACTGGATCCTTTTGTGTTGTGCGCTGTCTGCATGTGGACTTTGAATGTTGAGGGAGGCTTGCCACAGAAAAACTGCAGCCTGCGTTTTAAAACGCTTCGCTGTTGATTGCCAATGTACTGCTTAAACCAACGGAAGCATTTCAGAAAGGCGTCTCTTCTAGAGTTTTTGTAACCCAACGGCTCTTTCTATTTCTTTGTAATGTTCCTCACCTTTTTGTGGTACTGCTTTGCCTAGAAAATGATTGAAGAAATGACTGGGTTTTTTTCTAGCTGTTTGTACTGCATCTGTGCATTTCTTCTGGTTTCATCATTCCATGTGTGACATAAAATATGACATACCAGTTTGGGTTTGTTCCAGGAGGTTGCATGCATGCTGGTGTATTTGCCGTGCTGAAAGTGCCAGGTGAAAAAAGTGTTGAACATCTTAGGAAGAACCAGGTGCCTTGAAAAATTAAATTTCCTTCCTTACAGCAGTACCAGTCAGCAGGTTTTAGTGCCCAAGCTTACTAAGGGCTCCTGAAATTTGAAACAATTTGAAAAATGAACTTTGTTTCTATAGTCTTTTCTTTGGCAACCTGCTACATAGGCTGGTTAAGTCTTATGCTGCTACTGTGTTTGAGATTTGTACATTTAAGTAAAAGTCCAGGTCGTTAGTTTAGGCTGAGTGGTGACAGTGACCCCACTTAATGAGTTTAGTGCTATATTTCCAAGTTCCCTGTGCCCAAAATATCGTTTGGAAAAAGAAATGGCCTAGGCTCTCTGACTAAAGTGCTATTAAACAGGAGAACTATAATCCAGTACTGTTTTAGTACAAGCTCCATCGAAATTAGTGCTGCTGCAGTCTTGCCCTCCATGTGGGGTGCTTCTGAGCATCCTCACAAATTCAGGGAGTCAAACTGCTCCAGAAGTGTTCCCCCACCTTAATTATGTTGTGGTGTTTTGGTTTTTTGTTTTTTTTTTTTTTTTTACCCCCTCCTTACAGAGTACCAGCCTGGCTCCTTGAACTTGGCTCACTGAGGGTTTAATTAAGGAATATTGCTAGGCAGGGTAAGTACAGGGATCTGAAGGAAAAAGGTGGTATGTGGAATTAAAGCAGTTCTGAGTTAAACTGTCATGGTAATGGATCCTGAAGGGTTTCCTACAAATGCCTTAACTGTTAATAATAGTACTTAATCAGTCTAGGAGTCTGAGCAGTGAGGAGGCACTGGTTTCCAGGTGAGTACAAGGATATGTAGATAGCAAGGGACAAAGTATCTGGTTGACCAGAGATAGCTCTCAGCCTATTCCCAGGAACATAACTGAACCTGCTTGATACTTCACCAAGGCTGATCCAAACTGGTGATGTTGGATGTGATCTGCCTGGTGTGTTTGCAGTGGTATCCTTGTTCTCTGTCTTCATCGGTGCTGTTGGAGTCTGTTTTTTTTCTTGGTGAAAATTTAACCTGTGATTCTTTTGACTGGCAGGTTCAACTGCAATTTTTAATGTGTTTTGTCAGTGTGGTTGAGATAAATTATATAGACACAGTGCTTCAAGAATTTGGGATTAAACGGTGAAATGTGATGGCCTGGAAGCTGAACTGGACTGTGGTGGATGGGAGTTAGGGAGGAGTTAGAGAGTTGCTGGTCTGGTGCACACACGGGTTCCTAGTTGTGCGTGGAAAACTGAACTTTCTTTGTAGTCTGGTGATGGTAAAAGATGTGCTATAGAGGGAATGGTTTAATTGTTGATAAGAGGAGAAAATACTGCACAGTGTTGAAATGCCAATGCTCCCCAGGTACTTAATCCATCAGTTTCCAGGGTCTCAGGCAGCATTTATCCCAAGTCATGGAAAAAAAAGACCTATTAAGAAGTTGTAGGAAGATGCTGCCTTGTGGGAACTTCTCAGCTTAGCTGCATCAACATCTGAATAACTGGAATTTAGATAGGAAAGCCCATGCTCTTGGTAAGGCATGTGTGTTTTGATGAATGTGCAAAACCAAAGGTCCTAGATAGGAGATAGGAGTATGAGAACCCAAAAGAGAGATTTGAGAATTTAATTGGCTTCTGAAAAACAGTTCTGCTTAATGAAAACAAGGACAGGTGTTTAGAGTGAGCTTTCTCACAAGATGTACAATAAAAGGGGAGCCTTGATGAAAGATGGGACTCAAAAAGATGGATGCTGAAGTAAAGGTTCTCCCAGACTCGTCTCTGTGTGCTGAGCACTTTTCCAGTCACCGATACCCCTTGTAACTCCGACATTGCCTGTCAGTTTAGGAACTGTGATCCCCAAGCACTAGAAGCATGCAGAATTCTCCTGGAAGAGGGTCCCTCAGTATTCACAGTGGTTTTCTATTCTTCCCTAGAGATCTTCTGAAGATAGAAATGGGATACTAACCTGGACGATTGTCTGCCTTCTGTATGAGCTAAGAGTTAAGAGCTATACTCAAAAACCTCTTAAATTATTTTTATATGCCAGGCTTTCAGAGCATAAATATTTTTTTAAGAAATAAAGTGTCCTGTTGATTCTTATGCAACATGATGTTGTTGAATTTAATATAACTGGCATTGCTTGATAGCATGTAGCTTTTTATAGCAGCACAGGCATTAAAACATTAGTGGTCTCTCTAATTCAGTTATCTGGTATTGTACCACGCTATTCAAACTTCAAGATCTGATTGCTCTTCTGTAGGGTAATTAGGTCTTGTGTGACTTCAGATATTATTGTGTGTCAAGATATTTAAGCCTGACAGCTTCAATTAGGATTGCCTTGTATGTTGCTCTTACAAAGGCCAGTTTTTAACCAGGTAACTGCATTGCTGTGTACCCATTTGTTTTCTATGGCCGCTTTCTCTGCGTACACTGTATTAGTACAAGGACTCTCACCTTGGAAATCTGGTGCTGCCAGTTAAGAACTGATGAGCTCTGGAATAAGAGGATGCTTATTTTTGTGCTGAACTATGCCCAGTTTTTGCAACAAATAAGAGAAATTATTTCTCTCAATCTAGTGCTCCCTTTTTTCACATGCAGCTTGACTGCACAGTTTAATAATTCTCTTGGATTTTCCCTCCCTTAAGTAAAAAAACTTTTCGTGATTCCTTGAAATCCTCCAGGATGCCTTTAATGCTGTCATCTTGGAGTCCCATCTCTGGTTTTCTTGACTTACAAGCCATAGTGAAAAGAGCTCTGCTAAGTTCCCAGTTGTGCTGTATTTGACTCAAACTTGGTTCCCTCAGCATAGGGAAGCTCCATGCTTGGAGTGTGCCAGATCTGCCCGGTTATTCTTCTAGCATGTCAGTCTGTTGCTGAGCCTGGAGTGCATTAGACTGGGAGCACTGGGGGAAACAGCAGGGACTGGGGGACTTGTGGTGCTTGCTTTATTGCGAATTGCTAGTGACACCCAGGGTGATCTGTGAGGTTACCTACCCCGTGTTTGGTGTGACACCTTTGAGTGTCTGCTGCTAAAGGTGATGACAGCTTTGCCATTTCGAATACTAGGGTCTGCATCTTAGTTTGGAAAATGCACCTTAGTGCCCTGTTATAACATTCTCTGGGTCATTCAGATCTCTAGGTGTATTAAACTGTTCAGAGAGCACAGTAGACAAAATATTTGCATTACTTGGTGTACAAATGCTGTTCCTCTTCTCACTGTGTGTTATGATCCAGTTAATTCAAACTTAATTCCATATTGCTTGTGTGTCTCAGGCTGAAGACTCAGGCTGAAGTGCTCTGTGCCAGGAAGGATTACCTGCAGTTAGCAAGCTGATAATCCAAAGCAGTTTGATTTTAGTGTGTGGTTGTGAATACGAGCAGAACTGATGCCACAGCTCCCAGCAGCAGACAGGGTACCTCCAGGGGAATCTGTAATGACTTCTGGAGCATTGTGTGAAAATTCATGTTGCACTCCCAACTCCTTCCTGCTTATTGTGCTGCGGCATCTCTCTGAAATTATTGCTTGCTAAGAACTGGAAGTGCTCTTATTAACACTGATAGGTGTGAGCATTGAACTCCAAACCTGCAGTTCAGTTTAGGGACTTGAGGAAGGATTTGCTTAAACATTTGGATACGAGTGGAGCCGGTTGGTACGGAGAGGTGTTTGTTGCGGCATGTTATCGCCTGTCCTGCTGTTCTCCATCTTTTTATTTTTCTCTTACAGGTCTTGATGCAGAGTTGTCTTATGTGAGGAATGATGTGGTTAATCACTACGCGTTGTCCTTCAATCTCTTAATACCCAGCGAGACGAATAATCTTCACTTCAGCTGGTATGCTAAATCCAAGGTAAGCAGGTGTAACTCCTGTGTTTGAGTACTTGATACATGCTCTGTATCACTTAGAAAATGCCTGATAATATATTTTAATTCCTTTGGTCTTTGTAAAAATTGTGATGTGCTAGGTGCAAAAGAATTCTTTATGTGATCGCAAGCAATAAATTAAGGTTGTATGTATCCAAACTTTTTCTTTCTTGTTTTAGAAAATTTAAGTGCTTTCTTTGAGCTGTCTTATATTTTTTTGCTTCTGGCACACTTGTATATACATGGGCTACTGGATGTGGAATCTCTTCTGGAGCTGCATTGAACATACAGAAGAGGCAGCCATGTACTGAAGCCTCTGGACATCAAATGTTTTGTAGGGTTTTCTAGAAACATATGTTTAGAGATGAGAAGAACCTACAGAAATGGCATCTTCTATGTTTTTACTGAGTCCTGATTAAATAGAAAGGGATTTTTATTTCACTTAATCACTGTAGCTGGAGCATGCAGCAACAGCTGTTGTAAAGATTGCTTGTGCTTTTACATCTTGAAGGATTTCCAGTTACTTGACAATTTGGTTTTGTATATTAAATGATCTGTTTAGTCTTTGCCAGATGTTAGTGTCTTTTTAAAAAAAAACAAACAAAATAAACAAAAGAATAATGGTGATTTTTCTGTCCTTAAGTAGGAAGGCCTGCAGTAGGAGCAGTATTCAATTCAGTTTCTTGCTGCTGCTCTTCCCTTTAACATGATCAGTGATGTGAATTTTGTCCTGCAGTGGTGCAGTGCAAACCAGCCCTTTGTCTAGATGCTGCATTCCACCCCCACAGGTAGTTCAGCCCATTTGAATGGGACCTTTGGAGGAGTTTCCCTGTAGCTAGTCAGCTCGCAGCTACCTGCATAGCTGCCCTGGGTTTTCCAGCTTCTTCTGTTACTGCCGTACCACTCGATGTCTTCTTTGCCTGCTTCATGGGAGGGGTGTAGTGTGGTTTATAGGAGCTCAGAGACTGGCTTATGTTTCTACCCTTGGCACCTGGGCTGAAAATTAAGTTAATAGCATTACACATCCTATTAGATTTTTAGAAAGGGGTGTGGGAAGGCACTCGTGCATCAAAGTTACATATTTTGAATGAATATTTGCAGAAACAGCTTCTTGAGTGGAAACAAAGTCTTATCTACAGCTGTATAAACTGTTTGTAAACAGTTCAGGCTGTGCAGTTTATCAAACTGACTAGAGGAGGGAAAATTTCTTGAATTCCTATGGTTTTACCAAACTGGCGTGGAACAAGTAAGTTTGACAGTATTGGCAAGTAAGGTTTGGTGGAGTTTTTTGTAATTTTTGTAATACAGCACTTTAAATTCTGCCCCAAGTTTTCAAGAGTGAATTTGAGCAGCTTCCATTTTGGCTTTCTTAAGTGGAACTGCTGCAGAAGTCTGAAATCTAGTGCAAGAAACCTTGAGTCTGGGCACTTAAAATCACCAGAATTTTTTTGAAAACAAGGTAAAGGGGTTTTAATTTCAAGAAGGATTATGAAAAGATAAGTAGTGTTTCTTTTATACTACTGTAGAGAATTCTTATGTGTTTTCCCTCTCCCACCTGTCATTACAGGTTGAGTATAAGCTGGGATTTCAGGTGGATAATCCCATGACCATGGCTATGCCCCAGGCCAACATTTCCCTACAAGGAGAAGTTCCTCGAACCCTCTCAGGTAAACTTCCTGGCCCTCAGATGTGCACAGTGAGTGCTGGTCTTAACGCTTTGTAGGATTCTTCAGCATGGAGAAGACTGAGTGGTGACCTCATTAATGTCTATAAATATGTAAAGGGTGTCAGGAGGATGGAGCCAGGTTCTTCTCAGTGATGGACAGTGATAGGACATGCAGCAATGCATCCAAGCTGGAACACAGGAAGTTCCATCTGAATGTAAGGAAAAACGTCTGTGAGGGGTGACAGACCCCTGGGACAGGCTGCCCAGAGAGGTTGTGGAATTTCCTTCTCTGGAGACATTCAAATACAATCTGGACGCGTTCCTGTGTGACATAATCGAGGTGGTCCTGGTCAGGCAGAGGGGTTGGACTAGATGATCTTTTGAGGTCACTTCCAGCTCCTCACACTCTGTGATTCTGTCATTTGTTTTTTCCAAAAGCTGTGGAGCGTTGCATAAGGTTGCAATATTTTTCTCTACACTTGCAGGCCTTCTTCTACAGTTATGATACTGATAAAGTTGTGTTATAGATTGAGACTCTTAATCTGAGGGTAATATTTTCCACTTGTTTAGTAGAGGATAGAGATTTTCCAGGAAAATAAGCACTACTGTTTTGATGTGTATGCACACGCACAAGGTTCCTGTTCCCTCTCAGTCATTAGCAATTCTTTGGATTTTTAAAAATCTTCCTTCTAATTTCTTCAGCCTATGGAGCTGTCATTTCAAGATGTGTGGGAGTTGTTAATAAACTGATGTGCTTATGGTGAGTTTAAACCTGAGAACTCTCTACAAAGGAGCTAATGCATATTAAAAAAATTATACTAGAAGCGATGTTATTTGTTTTAGGATTGTTGTTCCTTGATCATTCAATGACTGTTCCCTATACTCTGTTGGGTAAGGGCAATAAAAACAGTTGTTTGGTTTTGTACAGCTTTTTTTTTATGACAGCAGGCACTAATTCAGCTTGTTGTGTCTGCTCCTTTGGCATAAGTCATACTGGTGTATAAGCTAGAAAGTAAATGATGTTGTATTAGTGTAAGCTTTCCAGTCAGATATGGGATGAGCAAAATACTCAGTCTTAACTGTTGTGAAAAAGGTGAACCTTTTTTGTACTTGAAAAAGACAGAACTAAATTACTTTTTTTTGTGATAACAGAGGTTTTTCTTGTTGACACTTTAACTCCAGAGCCAACAGAAAGCTGGTAGTCATTTATCCACAGGCATAGTTTGCTTCAGTAACCTGTAAGCTTTTAATATAACTCTCATAAATACATTTAACGTTGATGCCCTATAATGCTTTGGTGGTTGTCTGAAATGAAAGGCTAAAATAGCATTTCTTCATAGCAAGTTCTTTAAAAATGAACATTAAGAACATTGTATGGAAAGACCTTTGTTTAAACATTCTTTTACCCCAGTGCCTGAAAAATGCTTGAACCGAATTGTTATGCCTCTTTGCTGTCTGTTTGCAGTGTTTCGTGTTGAACTCTCCTGCACCGGCAGACTCGACTCTGAGGTCACAATACTAATGCAGCTCAACTTGACAATAAATTCATCAAAAAACATCACAGTTTTAAATTTCAAACGAAGGAAAATGTGCTACAAAAGTAAGACGTTAAGTTTCAAATACAAGCTTTTGGTGTTAGAAGTATGGTAGGAAAAGGAAGGGGAAGGTATGTTATCTATGGCCAGAGCCCCCCTGTCATGGGTGAATGTTGGAGAGGATAGGAAGAAGCCAGGTAAAATTTAGTCCTTGGGAAATGAATGGGGACTTTGGGAAAAGCTGAAGCTGATAGACACATTTCCAGGTGTTCTTCATTTCCTGATTCTCTTGCATATATAGCAAAAAGCATTTTCTCTGTTTCCCTTTCCTCAAAATTGCAGCACTTGGAATATTCAGATTGCTGTAGGAGTTAACTGTATCTACTTAGTTTATAAACTGAGATTAAGCTTGGCTATGTAATAAACCAAACCAGGTGTTAGGCTTTCAGACAGAGAGTGCAAACTAACCTTGGTAGGTGATGGAGACTTCAGAAATCCCAAATAGATCCTTCTCCATTTTGACTTAAGAATGGGCAAGCACAATTTATTCTTGGATAGCATTGGCAATCTCCTTCCCACAAGTATTCTCATAGGCATCAGAAGAAACTGGTTTTGGGAATCCTTCAAAATGGCTGTGGTATCCTGGGCAGCATTTGAGATGGTCTGTCTATTTACACCTCCTTCCTGGTGCTGTTCAGTTTACTTGGAGCCTTTGAGGCCAGTAGTTGGCTTTTCTGGGGGAGTCTGTCACTTGACTTGAGTATGAATGTCTAAGGATGAACCTAGACCTTAAGAAGGTGTTATGTGTGGACGTGAGAGATGGCCACTTCTTAAATTGATTCTTGCAAAGATCCTGTCACTGTGGGCTCATTTAAAAAAAAAAAAAAAGAAAAAAAAGACAATGTCTTTTTATAGTGTGTTGACTTGGTATAGAGCATCTGAGTATTTCTGACAAATTTAGTGCCTAAGCTAAAAACATGCAGGAACTTGCTAATGGTTTTGCTCAAGGCATTAGTAGTGGCTCCTCATAAAGTTTAAAAATGAGGGGAAGGATGAATGTGCTGAGATTTTTTTCTCTCCTCTTTCCCTATATTACTTTTCCATAAGTCTACAAGGCTGAGCTGGTTTATCAGGGATCAGAAGGGTCTGTGCCAGGGAGGAGGCAGCCCTTCATTGCTGGGAGAGGGATGTACAAATGGGATTGTGCCTTTGCAGCCACAGAAATCCCTTGCACTGACTCAGCTACATGCACATCCTCAGTGAGGTTTGTCTGAAGTCATCTCCATGGCCTGCTTTCCGTTGCTTTGCACTGCTCCTCTGATGACCATACTGGTAGTATGCCTAAAGAAGAATTATTCCATTTCTAAAGGACTGTTTTCACACACAAACCTGAGCATTGGCCTTTTGTACCCTTTCTCAGAGTATTTAAATGGGCATTACCATATTCATCTTTCTGTTTGGGAACACTGTAATCAGCTGAGAAGGCGCAGCTCCCAAAGCTGCATCTCTGACCTGGGTTAAGTTGCAGCGGAATTTGATAAAATATGTCCAGCCTGTGTGTCTGAAAGAAGCGTGGGTGTCCTATTCTGCAGTGATTACGTACTTAAAATGGAGACCTGGAGATAAGAGTCCTTGAGTCAGCTTGTCTGTTTGGAAAAGCAGATTTGGTTTTTGATAAATGAAAAAATTGTTTTGTGTGGAGGACTGGAATGCTAAACATGGAGCAAGCTTAATGTTTTTGGGATTTTTTTTCTCTTTTTAGAGCTTGAACCAGAAGTAAAATCTCCAACATCTGACAAAAACAGCAGCAAGGCTATCTGTAAGTAATTCTGAGTGTACAGTTTGCTTTGGGTGTAACAAATGAAAGATTTGTGATGTTCATTCTGTCTCCCTTTGAAAACACTCCCCGGGCAGTGTGTACTAACCCAAATATTGTGGTGGTTGTTTTGTTAATTCATTATTTTAATTGGGACTGTATACTAGTGAAAAGGAAAGAAACGTATTCCAAGTCTTCAAACAACTTACAAAAACCAGAGCTCTTCAGTGGTTAAAGAATGAGACCAATCTACTTGACTTGAGGACTGGTGTGGTTTCCTCTTTGGATTGTCAGTATTGAATTAATTGCTTTAGGTTGTTTCCCTTACTTAGTCTAGCTGGAAATAGCATCAACTGACTGTGCACAGCCTCTCTGGCACCCAAAACATGAATGATTTTGCTGAAGTGCTTTTCAAAAGTGGTGGAATGCGTTGCTTAGTTTTCCTTTTGCTACCTGCTGTCTCTTCCAGGGTGATTGTTCTCCACTATCCATCATTTAAAGCTGGGAATGTGTAGGGTTACTTGCCTCTTTCTGCCTCAAGTCCCTTTGTCTGTGTTGCTGTTATCACCAGCCAAAGGCTGGTGTGGCACCACCAAGGTGCAATAGCAGAATTTTACCCTAGATTACTGCAATTGAGATTCTTTGGAGAAAGCAGACTAACTGCCCTGTTCATGCTGTTGCATTAAGATGCAGGTCAGGGTCCTTAATCCACCCATCACACCCTAAAATCAGGTGGAGAAGCTGAAGTTGTGTGCTGGGGAGCATTTGGCTAGCGAGTAAGCACTGTTCAGCACCCTGCACCTCGGTGTTTGTCTCATTTTATTTACTGTATTGGTGGCTGGATGACTCCTGCTCTTCCCGTAGCAAATCTGTGCCACGTCACGCCTCAGCTGAGCTGGAGGATGGGTTTGTCCATGCTCCTACTGTGTTTGTGCTGTGGGAGCCACAGAGGAGAGTGAGGCAAGGGGTTCTGGGAAGTAGAACCAGCAAGTCCAATGCAACCATTTTGGGAGATTATTCTTGGATGGATTTACACATCAGTAGAAATACTCCTTTTGCCCAGTAAATACATGGAGACAGTAGGTGGCTTTCTGGGTCTTGCCCTGCTTTGCTGCAGCAGGAGCTGTTGTGCCCATTCCTCTGGGGATTACCATGGTCTGTCTGCCTCTATGGGCTGGATCCCACTTCCTGCTTCTGCCAGACCCGAGTGGCGCAGCACCATGGGTGGGTATGGGGACAGCAGCACTGCCCTCCAGACAGGACAGCCCGCTGGTAACTACAAAATATGCTGGGTGTGGGTTTGGGGGGCTTTTTTTTTTTTTGTTTATTTGTTTTTAAGAAAGGTTCAGTAACTTTTCACCATTCTATTTCAGTTGATCCTGTAAATACTGCTCCCACCACTTCTACCCGTGTGTTTTATATCAGCGTAGGCGTGTGCTGTGCCGTCATATTTCTGGTGGCAATAATATTGGCTGTCTTGCATCTCCACAGCATGAAGAGGATAGAGTTGGATGACAGGTACATGTTCAAGTGCATTTTTGGGACACATTTTCTTAGATTTGGGGGAATTCTGCTCTCTATCTGCTTGCAAGTTCATCTCTTCATGAACCTGACATAGCAGGTTCACTACCTGCACACTACCTGGGTGAAGTTGAGGTAACTGCAGAAAGGCAGCAGTCACAAGTGCTGCGCTGTTTCTGAGGTGGGAGGCTTTTACCACAATAGCTCTGCGGAAAGACACACAGTGGGGGAAATGTGGATGGAATCAGATCTCCCGGGATTGAAGAAAAATTTGATAAATACTTGTGAACACTGAAAATGTATGTTTGTTACTTCTACAGAAGAATGATTTTGAGTTTTCTCTATTTTGATTGATTTATCAGTAATCCCTTGGCCTTATGGTAAAGTAGCTGGTTGGTTATAAAGCTGAAAATGCAGCGGTCTCCTAGATGTATTTTCAAACCAGAAAAATCAGATTGGTACGTACGTCCGAAAAAGGACTTGTAACGCAAACCCAAGGGCAGCACGGCCAGCTGAGCAGGGGTTGAACATTGGGATGGAAAAGCACATGGAAGAGGCATCATAGAGGAAGCAGCCAGTTTAGAAATGAGTATGTTAGAAAAGAGGCTTGTGAGTTGGCTGCACCTTTGAAGGGATGCCTTGCTCTTCCTGCCTACAGCCTCTTGTAATAGCTCTGTCTTTTCATCTTCCTCTCTGTCAGCTCTTCTGTTTCTTTCTGGTTTTCTTTCCGCTGTTTCCTGCTCTGGTGTCTCCAGACCACTAGTGTTATTTGGGGTGTCTGTGCAGGAAGTAGAAAAGTTTTCTTAGTGTCTGATGATGTGACTGAATGACTGATGTCTTTACTCAATTCATTCATGCCTCATTCTGCTGAGGGTTCTGAAATCAGTTGAAGGAATTAAAGGGTGTGCAGGTTGCTTTATATTGAAAGGAAAAGTGTGATGTTGCTAGTGTGTGAGCAGTGTCACCCATGGGGCTTTGAGAGACTGCCTCAGCATAGCAGCATGTCCGTTCATCACCTCCACTTCACTTGGTTTCTGTGGAGATACAGAGCTAAAAATTCATCTAAGGTTCATGCTCAGCGGTTTGCAGGTGTTAAAGAACTTTCTGTATTTGGTATGTGTGTTTCTGATAACTTGTGAGAGGTTTCACAGTCTGGGATTTAATTTTTCAGACCGCCGTGTGCGCTCTGACTTGGGTTTTGAGCCCAAAAGTGTCTGACCTGACTGATCCTTGGCTGGGCTCTTCGGTGAGAGCTGTGGTCAACTAGTGCCATAGCAGTGGTGTAACAGAGCCAAAACGTGACTGAAAATCGGAGTGTTGCTTTCAGAATGGGCAGTGTGCACAAGAGCCAAGAAAGAGGCTGTGAGGTGATGTTTTGGTGTTACAGTTCATGGTAGTGCATAGCACATTATGTCCAGATTTGTCTCTAAATGTTGCTGGGAAGGGGTTCTGAATGGAAGATGAGAAGTTATTCAGGCGAATGACCTCCCAGAAGCAGCAGAGGCTGAACAACTTATTGCTGTTGCCCATCAATTCAAACCCCAGAACTAAATAAAAGTGAGGAAGGTTGTTAAATAGAGGCTGAAACCAGGCGGTTGAGTTTACAGGCTGCACATGGACTGTTTAAGAACATTGTGTTGAAAGCTCAGAGCAAATGCTTGCAATACCTCCCATCAAAGGCGCTTGAAAAAGTGCCAAAGAAAGTTGGCATGGCTTAAAAGCAGCAGAATGGAGCTTATTAAAAGCAAGAAGGCATCATTCAAAAAGCTGACATAGTGTGCAAGTGAGAAACTAAGGAAGTCTGTAAACATGGGCGAGTTCAACCTAGAAACCAGAATGAAGCCAACCATGAAGGTAGTTTTTTTCAAACATGGAACAGGCACAAAAGCAGTAATTCCTCTTTCGAGCTTGCCTGCAGCAGGAAGCCAGCTGAAGGAATCTGTAGAGCTCGTAGGTGATCAGGTTACACAAGGAGTTTTCAGCCATAGCAGGAAAATTAAATGCAAGTTATGCATCGGTGTTTAGTGCGGTGACCATGCCAGGACACTTCCAGGGACCTTGCTAGAGTGAATCGTATCAAATCATATAATGGTTGGACCAGATGATCTTAGGGGTCATTTCCAGCCTTAAAATTCTATGATTCTATGAAAGCAAGCTCATAGTACAAGCCATTGAAATAAGCAGTAATAAGTTGCTAGCACCTGAAAATATTCAGAAACTCTAAAAGAAGTTAAAGTGGAGTATCAGACCACCAGTGTGGCTTTTAACCTCGTGCTTATGCTGGAACCCTACACCTGGAAGACAGTTGATGTGGAAGTAACTTTAAAGGGTTTGTGGAGAGATGGAGGCCACCTATAAATGAGTTAACCCTGATGTTTTTAGTGTGAGTATTGTAGGTTCTTCTCTAAAGAGGAAAAAAACAGCTCAGTAGGTGTGTCTGGTGATTATGGGTAATGGGGAAGAGTTTGCTTGCCTTTTCTTTTTTTCTCAAAGGAAATTTTGCTTCACAGCTAGCAGTGCTCTGAGCATGCCTGAAAATTCTGTGAGGATGGTTAGCAATGCTGGGGGAGTCTTCACAGCGGTCGGAGAAGCAAAGGGACTAGGCTGTTTATTTGGCAAGGCAGAGGGTTATACCTAGAAACAATTTCTTCTTTGTTCTCCTGTTACAGTCAGCCCAAGTGGAGAGCCTTTGAAGTATCAAAACGGGGGGCGGGAAGGGGAATGTCTGTGTGTGTTTGGAGTGGGATCAAAAAAGCATCTTCCAGCCCTGCCATCTGAGTTTTTGACAGGTACTGCCCTTCCCTGCAAACCTTTTCAAGCTGTCATGGCTAAAGAGCAACTCTTTTATGTAGGATGTTTTTCTCTGAGGTAAGACAGAAAATATCCTGCTGTGGTCTAGGTTTTGGTTGACCTGGGTAGGCCGGAGAGTTGGTAGAGGAACCAAATGAAGTTCAGCAAGGGCAGGTGTAGGGTCCTGCCCCAAGGGAGGAATAACTCTGGGCAGTAGTACGGTTCAGTGACCTGGGGAGCAGTGCTGCAGAGAAGCATCTCTTCTTCCTTCATGGTGTGCAGGGGAACACCTACCCCACCATGGTCTTCTCCACAGGCTGCAGGGAATCTTCTCTCAGCACCTCCTTCCCCCCATTTCTTCACTGACCTTGGTGTCTGCAGTTTCTTACATCTGCTCACTCCCTGCTCCAATGGCAAAATGCAGCTGTTTGCATTTTTCTTTCTCTAAAATATGATTGCCAGAGGTGCTGTGACCGACACTGATTGGTCCAGCCTTGTCCACAGCAGAGCTTGGCCTTGAAAGCACAGCTGGTATTTACTCTGTCAGACCTTGGAGTAGCTTCTAGCTGCTTCTTAAAGAAGCCATCCCACAAAACCACAACATTGGCAACAGGACAAGGGTCAAGGGGTACAAACTGGAACACAGGAAGGTCCATCCCAACAAGAAGAAAAACTCCTTCCCTCTGGGTGCCTGAGCCCTGGGCCAGGCTGCCCAGAGAGGTCAGGGAGTCTCCTTCCCTGGGGAGATCCCAACGCCACCTTGGGCACAACCCTTGCAACCTGCTTGAGGTGACTGCTTTAGCAGGGCTTGGGCTGGGTGACCTCCAGAGGTGTCTCCAGCCCCTACCAGCCTGGAGGTCTGCTAGCCTGTCTTTTGAATACTGTGTGCAGATATGGTCCTACACAAAGAAAATACCCCAGAAGTTCACGGTAGGTGGCCCTGGAAGAGGAATACCCATGTTGGCTTGGGCAGTTTGGTCTAAGCCACACATGTGCAGGGCAAACAACTGCTTGCTGCAGTGAAATAGGGAATATCTTTTCCATATTTGCTCCAGGACAGGAACCGAAGGGCAGCGGATGGAGCTGGTGTGCCTGGAGCAAGCAAATGGAGACCAGAGAACATTCTGGCTGACAGAGCTGGTTTAGCTCTGCAGGGTGCTACATGTACCTCTGTTTGGCTTGGGCTTCTGCTTTGAGACTTGTTGGTCCTTTTTGATTCTCAGGTAGCTGTTGGTACCTCAAAACAAATGCACACGAGTCTTCTCCAGAACATTAATAGTTCTTTCTGGTATGATAGGATGCGTTGAGTTGGTTAGTTCTACCCTAAGTGATGGATAGGTAGGAGGGCAGGGAGGACTCAGTTACTTGATTTACAGTGCAGTATATATTAATGCTACAATTCAGAATCTTATGATCTGATAACAGTTCATGCATGGCTAGCAAATATATGCACAGTGTCCACTGATGTAAATAGAGCCCGGTCCAATAAATGATGAGCAACATTGTCTCGTCGGGAGCTTGAGAGCCTAAAATTGGCTAACAGTTCATAATTGCCTTGGTACTGCTTCCCATGAGCACCCAAGGACCCAGGGTGGGTCTTGCAAAAGATCCACCCTGGGTCTTTTGTCACCTTGATATTTTTTACTTTTTTTTGAAGTGAGGGAAAATTATTGGAAAATAGAATTCTGCAGAACAAATGGAAGTCAAAGGACAGGAGTGATTAAGCTTTTGGGTTTTTTAATTACCTGCAATATACTTTAATGTGAGACACTTCTAAAATGCCATTCATTCAAGTCTGGCCTGGAAAATCATCAGGTTTTAACTTTGATAGGTGAAGTTTTCATTTATTACAGCATCAACATGTTTCCATGTTTTGTTTTAAAACAGCATTAGTGACAGCAGTAGCTCCCAAGGTTTATCCCAGCCTTCCACACAGACGACGCAGTACTTGCGAGCTGACACACCCAACAATGCAACGCCTGTAACCAGTAAGTGTTAATCTAATTACAGACCCTCTGGCATGCAGCCTGAGTACTTGGTACGGGTCACACCGATCAGTCTTTTCATCTTGCAGCAGCCTTTCAGGAAGTGAACAGGGGAAAATCTCTACAACAGTGATATACTTGTAGTTTCTTCTTGTTCACAGCTTTGCTTGAAAGAGTATTAAGTAGAATCATAGAGTGTACTAGGTTGGCAGGGACCTTTAAATGCTATCTAGTGCAACTTCTTGCAGTAAGCAGGAACATCTTTGCTAGATAGGTTGCTCAGAGCCCCATCAAGCCTGACCCTGAGTATCTCCAGGTGTAGTAGTTGTAAAGAGCAGGAATTGAAAAGGAAGGGCAGCATTGATTTATATAGACAGATACTAGCTTTGGTCAGTGCTAGTTCTGTGATCACTGGAGGAATTTGATATCTGCAGAGCATTTACTCCTCCAGTTACTGTTTGCCTTTGTTAGAGGAGGGCCACCACATACAGCATTCCTCCAGGGAAGGGACTCTTCAGGTGCAAGGAAGCTGACCAGCAAAGGGACACACTTGGTGTGCAGTTCCTTGGGCTTGTGGGACTGACCAGGAGCATTTCCTCCGTGCTGGCGCTTATGCTGCTAGGCTGTGAGGTAATTCAGGGAGCTGAGACAGCCCAAAAACTGGCTGCTTTTGTGGAGTGATGGGTCTTCCATTGACACAGATCTCTGAACTGGCTGGTAGTACCCTCTGAGAACCAGTCTTGGGGTGGAAAAATGGGAGAGCCTAGCCAGGGGAACAAAACATCCTTGATAAACTGAAGTGTCTGGGTTGTCCTCAATAGAAAGGGAACTGCCAAGTTCAAATAATACCCTGTCACTCCTGACCTTCTCAGACAGTATAAATTAAACAGCTCCTGTTTTCATCTAGTGCCACCAGGGAGTTTTCTGCAATGCTCCATGGAGTTACTTAGGGTAGAGAAGATGTTTGGCATTAAATGCATGAAGAGTCTTCATTCAGCAATAGAATGAGTAGAAATGTCAATGCAAATCCATGATATACAACAAGGTAAAAATAATGATTGACTTGATTATTAAAGCAACCAATAAGACCCAAAGAGCCTCTCTCATGTTGTTCTAATCGCACTTACAGTAATATGGACCACCCCAATTAAGAGGGAGCACTGCAGAAATGATGTGATTACTCTTGAGCCTGACTGAGTTTACCAAAAAATTCCTTTCTGCAGAGTTTGGAAGAGACCCTAGGACACAGCTAGTTTTTGAGCTGTTTCTCCCTCTTGCCAGCCAAAGTTGCTCCTCAGCCTTTTTGATTTTCCATCTCTTACCCCAGCTGACGTTTGGCTGTTGCTGTACTACCCACCTTCAGGTTTTGGCTCATCTTCTCAGTGATGACCTTTGGTTAATTTGAATATGACCCTGAATACTCACTACTGGGCCTCTGGCTAAAGGGGAGAAGACTTGTCATGGTGGTGGCCTACAAACCAAACCCCTGGTGATGATTAACCCTCCTCACCTTGATGAGCGTGATAGCCACTGTGCATGAATGACATGTTTGCTGTGGTCAGTCTGGGATTCGGAGTGTCTCTTACTGGTTTTGGGACAGCTCCTGGTGAAACAGGGACAGACAAATATAAGAAAAATGTTTAATGCACACAATAAACGGGAGGAACATTCTCAGTCCTTCCACAGTCATGTTAACCTTGTTTTCAGTAATGTTTAAATTAGGAAAAAAAAGTAATATAATTAATTTTCAAGATTTTTCTCTAGTGATTAATAAATTTCTTGTGCAAGAATATTCAGGCCTTTCTAACTAGTGAATTGGAATGTCTACAAGTGCCAGGAGAGGGCACTGGTAGTTCTGGCTATGTCCTGCTCTACGAAGGCTTCGACCTCACTCCCAAGTCGTCTGACAGCCTTGACACCCACTTTGATCTTCATTTCCTTGTGTTAATCAGCTTCGGTTCATAAGGAGGAGCTTTATTTACTGGCTGTTTGTAAAGGGACCCGATTGCATGCCAACATGTAGAATTCCTCTGTGATTATTTTTACCCCCCCCTCACAGATGATTATAGTCACATGACTTGGGTTTGTTGTTTATGCCGTAATCTTGTTAAGCCTCATACATAAGCTGAAGTGCGTGCTGCTTGCCTGCCTTCGTGCCTGTAGGTGGTGCTGAGGTGAAGCAGCGTGCTTGCATTCTCATTATAAGGGTATTTATATTGGTTTGTTTGGCTCTGCTGGCTCCTCAGGTTATCCCACGTTACGGATCGAGAAGAATGATCTTAAAAGCGTCACTCTAATGGAAGCAAAAGCTAAAGTGAAGGACATAGCCATCTCCAGGGAGAGGATAACTCTAAAAGATGTGCTTCAAGAAGGTATTTACAAGGTTCAGGTGGTTGTTGGTGACAGTGTCGTGTGTGTGTATATATATGTGCATATATATAACAAATTATTTTATTTTGCTTTATAGCTAGATTTTTCTGAAATTCTTCGCGACTGACATTTATGATCTTTGTAACTTTGGTGGAGAAGAGAGATGACGGATGTTTGCATTTGGGGTGTGGGTGGGTGGGGAAGGCAGTTTCCAGATTCATTACAACTGGGGAGCGACTAACCCTGCTCAGTAAATCAGTCAGCTTGTCTGTTTTAATAATCTAGTCATTTAAATAAACAAAAGGGTGAGATGGTAAAAGAATGAGGTGATCAGTTGGGGCTGTCATTGGCAAAGTAACTCACTTTAATTAATGCACGAGAGCTTCTCTTAAAAAGAAATAATAAAACAAAAGATATAGTGAGAAGTGGCTTAAATGACTACTGAAGGCAGTATGGATACTGTCAATACTGGGATCCAAGTCCTTGGCCTCCAGCTGGCATGAGAGTTTATCAGAGCCGTCAGAAGTTAGTCAGAGTACAAGAAGATCCTGGTGAGCAATCATCAGATTTAGATCATGTTTGACCAGAGTTGTACCTCTTGTGAGGCTTCAAAGGGGAAGAAACATAAACCTTTGAAGAGTTCCCTAGTGCTGCAGATGGTGCTTAAAGCTATTCTACCAGTCTGGGACAGAGGTTCATTATAAACTTCAGTTAGCTTCCATAATTTACCCTACTTTAATGTTTGAGAAGTTAAGGGGATTTTGTCTCTGCTGGGGTGTAACCAGTGAGGAAAATACAAAGTGCTGGGCTTTGAGTGTGTGTGAAGGAAGAGGGATCTGTCAGGGCTTTGTGGCTCGCTGGGCTCATGCAGTGCATGGTTTTGAACTTACGTTGAGCTCTCATGATACTGCATGAGAGGCAAAACTGTAGGTGTCTTAAAACAAACCCCCAAACTTTTTCATGTGTCTGTATATTGGAAGTAAGTATTTAAGTTGCTTTCTTGATGGAATCAAGATAGGAGGGGTCTAGTTTACCATTAACTAATGCCGTGCATTTGAAGACTTGAAAGATTTACCTGCAGTCCCAGGGTAGATGATAAAATGTTGCACCTTCCCTGTTAAATATTTAGAAGCCAACAGAGACCTACACTTCATGCTGACAGATGTATGGCTAAGGCAATCCCTGTCAAAGATCTTTCAGCCTAATTGGGCCAGAAGGGATGTAACGGACCAGTGGGATGATGAAGATGAGATGCACGTTGATGCTGCTGCAGTAGAAAGGAAAGCATCTCCAACCTGAGTTCTATAATGCTGCCATGCTGCAGTTCTTACTCCAGGTGTTTGGTGTAGCTCCTCTTCGTGCAGTAGCTCTGTTGAAACTTGGTGAATGTTGAGGAGTCTGAAAGCACCCCCAAAAAAATCCAGCCCTGAAGAGAAACCTTTGGATAATGTGATAGAGGGTTTGTTTTTTCACACACTGTTCCCTGTGTACCAGTTGACTGGCAGCAGTACTTACTTCTGAACATTAAGAAACTAACATAGACTCAGTCTTTGTGGGGAATGGAGAATTCCAGGCTGACTAGGTGAGAAAAGGACAGAGCAGGAGGCTTCAGTGCAGACAGCTGTCAAACGCTTACTGGATCGTGTTGCTGTTCTCACCTTAAGTTTTAGTTATCTGAAACTTTCAGTGTTTGCTGCATGGAGTTCTGACCCTTTCCTGCTGTAGAGAGGGTTGAATTAAATATTGTCAGTGGTTTTGTTGACTTAATAGAGCATTCGGGGCTTATGTGCCATGGTTCCTAACGTTCTGCTATAACTACTATGTTCCCTTTTTAATAGGCATTAAATTCTCATAATGTTATTGGTGCACTTGCTAATATTGCGTTCTCTTCATAGGCACGTTTGGGCGCATTTTCCATGGTATTTTAATAGAAGAAAAAGATCCTAGTAAAGAAAAACAAGTTTTTGTCAAAACCGTCAAAGGTATGTGCACATAGAGGGGTGGGCTTTGTGTCCAGCTGCTGTGGTGTGTACAGAGTGTATCCAATCTGCCTTGAAAACCACCCTCCTCCTTCCCAAAGTATGTAAATAGCTGTTGCTTATAAAGAAAAAGCAATTTGGATGCTGCTTCAGCTAGAGAGAACAGGAATCTTATATGGAAGAAAAATGCGTGTATCTTTCCAGTGCCTTTGGTTACTGTGTCTTGAATACTTTCGCTTATTCTTTTTCTAAGTTAAACCTGGATTTGTTGTTTTCTCCTAGCATGTCATTATTTTTCCCCATCCACAGCCTTCTTCCCTGCAAATTGCTGAAAAAAACACCTGTAACACACCTTAATCTTGTAGAAACATGCATGGCCTTACAAAAGCCAGGGGGCAATAGTTTCTGTGATCCTTAAAACTTTGCTACTTGCACAGGAAAATTACCATTTAGAGCCTAATTTATACAGAGTATCTTTGTTCAAGAAATGTTTTTGGAGCGATTTGAATCACATTAGGTAGCCATAAGAGACAACAAAGTAGGTTTTAGGTTTGCATCTATACCCACTTACATTCTACATGTGTCCCTTCCTCTGCACTCAGTGTGAGAGTTCCATAATAGCTCACAACAGGTTTGCTTAGTGTCCTGTATGGATGTTTCACCAGTTGTTTTTTGACATTTCAACTGGGAGTATTACTGCCTTTTTGTTTTTTAATTCTTTGTGGGAGGATAAAAGAGGGTTTCTATCAGAATTTCATCTTGGTTTATTTTCCCTGGCTAGTAATCTTTTTAAGATACTCACTTTAAAGAGGAAGGTAGCAATCGGTGAATCGGTTTTATTGTTGAATCTTTCTGGTACCCATTTACTCCGAAACATTTGAAAGAAAAACAGATTGTTTAAAGAAAGCACCCTATTATTCTTGATACGTTTCTCACACACTCAGATGTGTTCTTGTGATAATAGTTATAATTATAACAAAAAGAATGTTGGTGAGTCAGTAATTAATGTTGGCAGTGTGAAATTAGCCGCCTTTCCTGCTTAATAAACCCTGATGCAATGAGCATGGTAAGCCTGAGCTGTAAGGTGGGCTGGGTACTGACAGCGTTGTAATGCTTTGTGGGTGGCAGGAGGGCAACCTGTGAGCAAATCTTTCTCAGCATGGACTCTTGCATGTCCTTATGGGCGTTCCCAGAGTGATAGTTACTTTTGCAGTTGCAAGATGCTTCCATTATTTCTTCAGGAGCACCTCTGAGATCATATGCTTTCATTATGCTGTGCTTTTCTCCCTGTTGTGCCCTCAGAGTGCTTCTGGGAAGTAGATATCCTGCCCCTCTTTGGAAGATGTTGCTGCCCGCTGTTTAGATGATTGTGGTAGGTAGAACATGACTGCTGAAGTAGTTGCAGCCTTAACAAAAGCGATGGTCCTCTTAAAGGCAAGGGTTTGCTTTTAGCGACTTCTAGCAAGAAGCAAAGGTATGTTCTCAATTTAAGAACAAAACCCTACAATAATAAGCTTCTTTCTAGTATTTAGGCACTCTTCCTGAATTGTTTCCCCTTCCTGCCAAACAGTTCTGTTGCTTTGCTTTTATTTGGTATAGTTTCCAAAAGATTTCTCCCATACCTTCTGAGCCTGGTGCTCCTCTGCATGATGAAGCCATCTAATGTGGGGCACCGTTCACCAGTTACCCCAACCTGTGTGACCCTTTGCTGTGTCATTTTGCAGTTCTCTGCCCTGATACAGAGCCAACAAACACCAAGACCCCAAATTGTTGTTAGCTAGGGCCACTGGACATATGTACAGCGCTACTCCAGGCATGCTTACTCGTTATGGCATCAGATAAATGACAAGACAATGTTTGTGAGAACAGATCTTAATTTAGCTGCCTCCCATCACCACTTATCTATCTGCTTTACCAAAATGGGCTTTCCAATCCGCTCACTTCTCCCTTACAGTGCCTTGAATCTTTTGACACAATGTTCATCCTGATTTCTCCAGCCCTTCCCTTTGCAGGGAAAGATTTGCTGGCTGTGGTGAACTGGAGCATGGTCTTGAGGGAGTAATAGTATTCACGTAATTACTGTCTCTAGAGAGTTTCTCAGCTTTAAAAAGTATCTATATGGACACAGTTTATAATGGATTTTGCGGATGGCTGTCTGAAATAATACTGGCTTGGGTAGCAGAACCGTTGCTAGGAAAATAACTACAAACATGCCCACCGCTCCTAATAGCGGCTCATTTGCAGTGCTAATATCAAGCAGCTTCGTCTTCGTACCCTGGCTGTGATAGCTGTGTGTGCAGCTGTGTCATGTAATAAATTGGGAAAGTGATCAGCTTGGGGGGAAACATCCAACCTGCAAAATTTCTCTTAGCCAGGCTTTTTCCTTGATCTTCATTCTTTCTGAGGCCACACACACACTGCTGTTCTGGTGTGAACACAGGAGCAGGGTAGGACCACAAAAGCGAGATGAGTATGTGAACTATTGAACTGACCTAAGTACTTCCTTTGCTGGAGGTGAGAAAGGAGCCTGGGAGTTGTGGAAAAGAAATGAGGGGAAAAAGGCTTTGTCTGCGTAGCTAAGTTATTTCCACAAAAAAGGTACAGGCTGCTCCAGAGCTATCTTGTTTTAACCAGTGGTGCACTCTGATAAAGTAATGAAAAAATGACCAATAAAGTCCATATATAGTTATTATGATTCCTGGATGGTGGAAAAGAGTAGGGAGGGGACTTAGGATGTAGCAGATCTTCTGAAAAATGTGAAGGGGAAGTTTTTCAGCAGGTGCTGCGAGGAAGAAGAGATGCCTAGAGAGAAGAAACATCTGGTCTTGCCAGGAACAGAGCTTGAGAAACTTAATACATTAGGGTAGATGCCACAGCTTTAAATCTGGAATTGCCTCTAGAAGACACCCTTTGGAAAGATGACACCTTGACATGGCAAATATGATTAGTGCATATGTGCCCAAGTTAGAATTTCATATTGGAATCATTGAGTCATAATTGTTTGGAAGGGACCTTTTAAGGACCATCTAATCTACCCCTCTGCCAGAGGCAGGAGCATTTTCATTGGAACAGGTTCTTTAAAGCTCCATCCATCCTAGCCTTGAACCCTGCCAGGGATCAAGGGGCAGCCACAGCTTCTCTGGGCACCATGTGCCAAGGGTTCCCCACCCTCCCTGGGAAGGATTTCTGCGACTCAGCTCCTCTCCCTCTGCCCTCCTGCAGCTGAAGGCCATTCCCCTGGGCCTGGCCCTCCCTGCCCTTGGCACCAGCCACTCTCTAGCTTTCCTGAAGCATCTCAAGGGACTGGAAGGGGCTTGGAGCTCTCCCCAGAAGTGGCTTTCTCTTCTCCAGGCTGAGCCAGTCCAACTCTTCCAGCATGGCTCGAGCACAGAGCCACTCCAGTCCTTGCATTATCTCTGTGGCCTCCGCTGGACTTGCTCCCACAGCTCTGTGTCCTCCTTGTTCTGGGGACACCCTAGCTGGATGTAGCACTGCAGAGAGGGTCTCCTCAGAGCAGAACAGACGGGCAGAATCCCCCCATTAACCTGGGACCTCTATCTAGACATGATTTTAGTTGTTGCTATATTTTACTGTGACACTAGACAGAGGCTTTCAGCCTGCAGAGTCCCACCAGGGTACCTGTGACAAGTGGCTTTGTGCCGGGTGTTACCTTCACACAGGACATAAATTGTAGCAAGTTTGCATTGGGCAGAGCAGTAAAGTTTAGCGGATTAAGTGATTATCTGCTAGACATGCCCCAGAAAGTACAGCAAGTAGTAGTTCTGGGGCTGAAGGAAGGCTTCTGCAAGCCACTCCTTACCTCAGCTTTTAGGGGAAGACCTCTGCTGTAGAGAGGAAGTGGCCAGAGAAGGGTTATCATGCTGTTTGAGTAATGGTTTCAGAGTGCTGCTCTTCAGGTGAACCTGTGAAGAAAAATCTTGCTGGAGACCTGAGAGCTGGTGCATATCAAAATGGATCTCTTCTTGTGTTCCTTCTTTGGTTGTTAGTGTATATGTAACTTTTTAAGACAGGTTATTCCTAATAATGTGGATGGTGGAGAACATATTGTTGGCTTTCTCACTTTGTATCCTGTGGATGATGAATGTTGTGGCTGACATGCTCATCCAGTCATAGATCTGTTGGCATTTCCCACTTCGAGGAGAGCCTGGTTGCAGCCTTGTCAGTTTGCCTCTTTCCTTTCTTCCCATCCCTCCCTGGTACTGATACTTTCCCCAAAGGATCAGAAAGCAGACATAGCTGACCACTGTGGCAGTAGCTGTACTGGCCCTTCCTGCTTGCTCTCCCTGGTGTTCTTTACCCTTTCAGTAAGATGTTGAGCATTACTATAAACCAGCCAAGTGCACACTGAAATGAAGAAGCCTTGACTTGTTATTGGGGTTTTTTCTGAACTTAATACTTGTTCTCCTTTCCAAAGTGATGTGCTGTTAACGGGATCAGTAATCCATAAAACCTGGGAAAGCCTGGACCTGCCTACCTTTGTCCTGAGAACTTCTGTAAGTGAAAGAGCTTGTTCAGAGAGCGTGTGAGACTGGTTTCCAGGAATGTATTGTATTCCCTGTTTTCTCATGCTGAGGCTGACCTGTTAGGTCAGGCTCTCAAAGGGCAAGTTTGATCCTAATAAAGCAACATCATTGCAGGAGAAAAATAGATTGAAGTTGTCTTGCTCAGTGTTATTTCACTAGTTTCTCCTACAGCTCAGAATTTGTCTGAGGCTCTGAACCTGAACCTCTCATTAAGTTGCTGAAGTGCTTTTCAACCCATTCAGTGTTTACTTCTTCTGTAGCTTGTAAAATGATAGGACAGGCAAGTGCAGACACTTCTCTTGAAATCCCTGCACTCCCGTCTTCTCTGTAGTCTGAAGGCAGAATTGATGTGCCAGGAGCTCACTCCATGTCCCTTAGAGGATTTTCTTTCCCCAAACTGCAGTGGGCTTCAGAGGAAAGTTGTAACATGCCCAGAGTAGTTACAAAGCGTCTATCTGCGTGTTCATGAAATACACTGATTTGTACTGGTTTGTTTGTTTGGTTTTTTTAATGCTGGATCATCTAACATGTTGGAGTGTGTCTGGCTGCCGAGCCTTCCACTGTGCCTTGCAGTGTGCCAAAGAGTAGAGCTTAACAGACAAAGTGGGTATTTGTTGGCAACTGGTTTCTGGAAGCTCTAAGAACTTCTGGAGTACCAAAGTGACCAGTGTTGGGCAAAGTCCGTTGCTTTTTCTGAATTGCTGCAGATCCTTCATGTTGGCTGTTCAGGTGTCCTTTTTGGTTTGCAGTGTACAGTTTCACTCTGCATTCGCTCGTTATTGTCATAAAAGCTTTGGCTTCTTTCACATTTAGTTTTCTATGCATAATTCACCTTTTTTTTTTCTTTAAATGGACATCGATGATGGTTCTGAATGTGTTGCATTAACAGTAAAAAACAGACCTTTATCTCTACTACATTTGGGATGTTGGAATCCGTGAATTAACATGACCTGAATAAGTTCTTTGTTAGTAAGGTGAGAGCCTTAGCTGGCATTTGCTTTCTTCATTGTGTTCCTTGCTCCACAGTAGAATTGTTTTGTGTGGTTGTAATGCTTCACTTTCTGATAGGAGGTTTCTAATCACTCCCAACTTTGGGAAGTGTCTCGGTTGGCACGTTTCTCAAAGCTGGCACCGCATCTCTTCCCAGCAACTGACAGATCTCTGCTGCCTTTATATGGTGTGCTATAGACTTTCTCGTGAATCTTTGAGATCATCTTATGTCAGAAGAGGAAGAAAACACATCTTTCTTACCTTTTGATTTTAAGAAAACACATTGTTCAATGGTGCTTTTCCTGTGAAGGAGAAAATTCTTTGCAGAACAAATGGAATTGTGTTATTCCAGGAACATATACAGCAAGTTTGAGCTGTGCTGAGCCCTGACTCATTTAGTACATTCTGGCCAAGGTACATTTTTGTTAAAAACAACCAACTGTGCCTTTCAAGATAACCTGACTGCTTCCATTTCATTTTCTAACCACTTAATTTTTTTTCTTCCTTATGTACAAGGAAGGAGTGTTTGAAAACAAACCACCCATGAAAAACACTGGAAGCAAAGTCTGAGTGAAGATTAACTCTCAAGACTTCAACAAAGCTTTGAGTTTTGTTCGTATCACCGTAGATTATTTAAAGGACTCTTTCAGCACTCTTGACTCCAATATTGGGCTTTTAACACTTTTCATTTATTGCCAGTCTAAGAAGAGATACTTGTAAGCGCACCCATGGGTGCAATATGAATTATGGTGCTGGAATTCTGAATTTCTAGAATATCTGGATTTCTGCAAGGCCTTTGACACATCCCCCACAACATCCTTCTCTCTAATATGGAGAGATACAGATTTGATGGGTGGACTGTTTGGCAGATAAGGATGGGGCTGGATGGTCGCATCCAGAAGGTGATAGTCAGTGGCTCAAGGTCCAGATGGAAGATGGTGATGAGCAAGTGTTCCTCAAGGCTCTGTTACTGGTGCTGTTTAATATCTTTGTTAACAATACTGACAGAGGGATTGAGTGCACCTTCAGCAAGTTTGCGGATGACACCAAGCCAGGTAGTGAGGTTAACATGCCAGAGGAGTGGGATGCCTTCCAGAGGGACCTGGACAAGCAGTAGAAAAGTGGGCCCCTGTGAAACTCATGGGGTTCAACAAAGCCAAGTGTAGGGCCCTATCCCTGGGTGGGGACAAGCTCTAATATCCACACAGGTTAGGAGCTGATGTGCTAGAAAGCAGCCTTTGGATTTGGAGGGATTCCTGGGTGAAAAGCTGGACATGAGCTACCAATGTGCATCTGCAGCTCAGATGGCTGACTGCATCCTGGGCTGCATCACCAGGAGTGTGAAAGGGGATTGTCCCCTCTAGTCTGCTCTGGGGAGACCCCACCTGGAATACTGTGTCCAGTTCTGGAGCCCTCAGCACAAGAAGGGCATGGACCTCTTGGAGTGGGGAGGAGGCCACAAAAACGACCCAAGGGCTGGAGCACCTCTCCTATGAGGACAGGCTGAGAGAGTTGGTCTTCTTCAGCCTGGAGAAGTCTCTGGGGGGACCTTATAGTGGCCTTGCAGAAATGTGTATAAGAAAGATTGGGAAGAACTGTTCACAGGGGCATGTATTGATAGGACAAGGGGTGATGGTTTTAAACTAGAAAAAGGGAGATTTAGATTGGATATTAGGGAAAAAGTTCTTCATTATATGTGGATGATAGATCACTAGCACAGGTTGCCCAGAGACGTTGTGGAGGCCCCATCCCTGGAGATATTCACAGTCAGGCTGGATGAGGCTCTGAGCAACCTGGTCTAGTGAAGATGTTCCTGCTCACTGCAGGGGATTGGACTAGATGGCCTTTGAAGGTCCCTTCCAACCTAATGCAGTGTATGATTCTATGAATGGCAATCTCAAGAAGGTACTTGGTGTGAATTCTGCTGGAACAGCTCAGGTCTGCAGCATGAGGTTGTGCTGTGGATAGGAAGAAATGTATGCAATGTTAAATGATGTTAAAATAAGTGGGGCGTAACTGTCTGTGGCTTGCTGAGCTGTTCCTGCCTTCATTATGGTGATAAGAAAGTGTAAAACGAGAAAAAAGTCAAGAGCTAAATTCTTGAATCTGAAGAATTAAGGAAAAATAGCAAATTTGTGAACATCAGCCTAAAAATGCACTGACAGTCAATCCTAGTACATTATAAAGTATCCTAAGACACCTAAAATAGTTTAATATACATTTAAGAAATAGAGTAGCAGCTCTGAGGTTTATGTCCAAAGTACTGTACATCTTAATTAAGATTTGCTTAATTAAGATTTCCATATGCTTCTGCAGGGGAAAAAAAATCCATAAAAATATATCTACAATGCCCCTTCACTTACATGCAGTTAAAATCACGATGTATGAGCCTTTTACATGTTGCTGTTTGCTGCTGCTACTTGGATTCAAGCCTTGTTACATAAGGGAATGGCACTGTCCCCAAAGTGCACTTCTCTCTGCCCTTTTCTGTGACTTAAACCTGTGTGTGCCTTCATAATGTCAGAAAACCAGAACAGCATTCCCTGTTTTAGCAGTATCGTGTTGGGTTGCTTCCAGAAATATGTTAAAATTAGGCATGAATTTGAAAATGCAAGCACCCTTGCTTTGGAAAATGCGCTTGTGCGGTTGCAGTGTGGAAACATTTCGATATAAATAGCCTTGGTAGTAAGTCTAGGGGCAAAGTCCTGCTCCAGGGGTGTTTTTGCAAGAGTAAGTACAGTGTCCTTACATGTCACTTGCATGTGTGTCTTAATGTATGGGAGATTTGAGTGCTGTATGACGCGTGGCTGCCTTCTGAAGCCAGTGGACACTGATGGGTCGAGGTATAGATGTTATCTGGATGCCCCTGTGGCTGTATAGACTTGTGAATGCAATTGAGCAGCTAAACAAGGTGGTTTCATTTGTTTCTGTGGTAGGTGAAAAGTCATCGGACGCACTACTGGCTTCCATGGTAACTTGTTGTGGTCTTAAATACATTTGTGTTCTCCTTCTACTGATGAAAAAGCAGATTGGAGTGTGACTACTCACATTCCTCAAGTCATTTGTCCTTCTTTTGAAGGAAAGTTCTGACAACACCTGCTAGAAGCATTAAAGACGTCACATACAAGAGATGTGAATTTGGGAGAGTCTTCAAGCACTGAATTTCTTCCAGAAAGGACTTGTGCAGAGGGCCTAAAGCAGTGTTCAGGCACGTGTTCTCTTTGATCTGCGGTGGATGTCTGAGACTTCAGAGAAGTTTTAAATAATGAATTGCACTGTAGAACCAGTAGTAATTAAAAAGGATGTATTGGTACTAGGAGCATTTTTTACCTGAAGCTGAACCATTTAGGACAGTTGTAGTAGCACACTCTTGGTTCTTGTGAGCACCAAATCTGTGACTGTTGCGCCTGCCCTTATGCCTTTCATCCTTCAATAACCTGAGCCTGTGGACTTTGTCACACTGTGTTTGTCAAAGCCCACGAGTGTGCAAGATAATATGGGTCATACAAGCGTTGTGAAAGCAGGTAGCCATATAGAAATGGGGCTGTATAGTGTTGTGATGCTGGGAAATACCAGCGTGCAGTATGAGGCAGAAGGAAGTTTGTACAGGAACAAGGCATTTCAAATGGTCCAAAGGTGAGCAAAGCTTCAGGTGAAACATCTTCCTAAATGGCATTGTTGGGAAAGGTGTTTATCTGAAGCTTGGACCTCTTAGCTGTAGTATTGGTGGAGCTGCTTCTTCTAGGAGAGCTGAAAGAAGTGGCTATATGCTACTACTAGTAGTAGGCTATAAAGTCTTTAACTTCTGGTGCTTTGCTTTGCTACTCGGAGGTTCTAGGAGGTCTGACCTAAGATATTAAGATATTTGACTATTCTTGAAATCCAGCCAGCTAATCGGGTAACTCATTCCAGTACCCAGGTAATTGCTGCTTTTCATCTCTAGCAAGTAATTTGAGGTGTGGAGTGACTCTCTTCCGATCTGCTACCATCTCCTGAACGTAGATGTCCATGGTTGTGCTGAGCAAATTCCTGCAATGCTAATGTCACTGCAAAACTTCCCGGAGATTTTTCTTGCATGAGTGTCATGATGATTCACGTGGCTGATGAGTGATGGTAAACAAAGCTTTAAAACCAAGTTTGCAGATGGCCTTTTAGAAGTTAGTAAAAATCAAATAGGTGCATTTTCTGCCCAGGAACCAGGAAGGGCCTCGGCACATACACCACTTGCCAAAATTGTGCAGAGAGATTAGGCTCCTGCATAAAAATAGCAGTGCCGAGGGCCCCGTTGTGCCTGGCTGTATACAAATAACGTCATATCTTGAGATAAAGCTGCAGCCATATCAAAGCGTCTTAAAATCCCAGCTTGTTCTTGCTCGATGCCTTGAGTTAGACTATCACAGACAGAGTCTTGGCACAGAAAGGGTAAATCCGGTGCCTAAGGAGTGTCTTCTGAGTTCAGGTATGTATTTAGCACATATCTCAGCCTTGGTTTTAAGCATCTTCTGCAAGCTGAACATCTAGAATTACTACTGAATATTGATTAAATCATTCTTAGCTCATGTGAGCCCAAGTCTTTGCTGTACAGTTACTTAGCTGTTGGTATGCCATAGCCCTGTGGAAACCGGTGATGTGCTTCGAGGTTGAAGAAGCACTAACCTGGCTACACTTCACCGTCATGAAGTTGCAGCTGCACAGATTCTCGGTCACAAAGAGCATTAAAATCTCAGAGAGAAGTGGTGGTTTTCATATTGATTTTTGTAGGGCTTTGAAGGACTTGTGCAACAGCCCTTGTTGCCTTGCCCTGGAGTATTTAACTTAAACTTGGGGCTGTTTCCTGGTGCACAGATTCAATGTGTGGGAGACTGTGGCCTTCCCTGTCGTGGCTTGAAGCTGCTGCTCTGATTTAAGCAGTTTCTGGCTCTGTGGGAGGCTTCAACCCCATTCCCTTTAGCTGTGTGTGGCTGCTGTCATATCAGATGACTTCACAGATCTGGTATAGAGAAAAAAAAAAGCCACAAAAGCCTGTGGGCATGGTTGGTTCTCTTACAAGATCGTTCTCCAGGTCTCATTTAGTGTGGCTACACAAACAATTCTGTGAATCAATGCCTGCGTGTGTGTGTTACACGTAATGCTTTGAAATTCAGTGTATGGCTTGAGTACAGGGAAATGCTTCAGCCAGGACAGGGAAATTAAATCTATAGGATTCACCTTAGTATGTCCTGGTAGAAACATCTCCCCAAGCCAGAATCTCTGGGTCACAGCTGTCAGTTTCTGTTCCAAGACCTTAGATTTCTCCTATCAAAGCCAGAAGTGCTGTGGGTTTTTTGGCTCATTTTCAGTGCAGGGTGGTCAGATCCACCCATTTCTCCATACTAAAATGTGTTATTACCAAAATTACCTCTGTTGTAATCTGTGAAGATCGGTCTGTTGGATGCTCAAAAGTGGTGATAATCAAGTAAATGTGACTGAGCATTTGTTTAAATGTACTTTTTGTTGTATAACTGCAGAAAATGGCCATAAAAGGAAGTCTGCCTGCAGCAGTCGCCACTGTAATAATTTTTTTACCCCTTTCTGACTAGAGTCGCACGATGCAGTGATTTATATTCTGATTTGATTTACATCTAGCACAAAACCACAATAATCAAATTGTTTGGTGGTTTTTCAGTTTGCACGGGTCTAACCTCAAGTAGGATTAGTTTTGTACTACTATTGTTTGTTCTGAGTGTGTTGAATCTGTTGGTGTTTAAGTTTTTTCCATACAGAAAGTGAGGAAATAATATTGATAAGAAAACACAATGCAGATGCTGGGACTGTTTCACAAGATAAGATTTAGATTTCCGTATATACTTGAATGGGAGTCAATCGTCCTGTTGGGTGCTCAGCCACTGTTGCGAGGCATCTCAGAGCTCAAAGAAAACAATGAAATGTAAGTGATGTGCTAAAAAAACGCTCTGCACAGTGGAAAGGGCAAGACATTGTTGGGAGAGCCTTATTCCATACAGTAGTGAAGAGATGAATAAGTGCAATGTCTGAACCTGAATAACTTGTTACTTAGATTATTTTTAAAACCACTCTTAAATAATTTCTGTTTTAGAGCATCAGATTATTTTGTGGTGGCTCTTAGAATTAAAAGCAAACCAGTTAAGCGAGTGCAGGGCCAAAGAGCAGATAATCAGCTTAAACACACACCTACTAATCTCTTTTCTCTCTTCTTATGCTGGTCACTGAGTTCTAGTAATTAATGCATTTAAACCTGAAGTTGAGGACCAGTAGCCTGCTGGCAGCTCCTCTGACTACATACAGTATGCTTTTATGCCTGTTTTTAATGCTTCTTGCCCTTTAACAGTAGGATGATTGAGCATTTGTGCCTGTATAACTTGAATTCTGTGTAGGAGCTTGGTGTTTACTTGTTCATGAGCCTTTTGAAGTCTGTCTCCATGTATTGGTGCTCAAGTTTAACAGCTGGGGTGAGTTACTGCTGAGTGGTAGGTAGGACCTTCTCTTTCTCATGCACCTGTATACTGGAGGTCACACTTAGAGATTGTGGGCCATTACTTAATGTTTCCTGGTCTCACCCCTATAGGTACTTGTTACCAAATGCAAAGAAACACACCATTTTGATGCACCTAATGCACAGCGCTCTATAGAGCAGCAGTTTGTGTTTTGGTGGGCTTGGTACTTCCAGTCTGGATAGGATGTAGGTGGTGATGCTCCTTAGGGTTTCCAGGTGTGCTCAGGGTTCACTGCCACTGCCTGGGACCTGTATCTGCATTTATTATCTCTGTTTCCTGATCTCCTCCTCTTATAGTGTCTGTGTATTTCTTTGGAAGTCATACCTCTGTTTTAATCTCGGTGCCGGGGTGGTACAGCGGCCTTTGAAGTACTTTGCCTTGGGCCAGCATTCCTTTCTCTGTCTCAGGGGAGCTTTCTCAACCTAGCCCATGGTTTGTGGCTCACGAGTTCTTGAGTTGCGAGATTTCTCTTCTGATGTACTTTTCTTGAACAGGAAGTGTGGTGTGCCTGAAGCTGTCTGTGCTCAGAGCAAATCTGGAAAGCTTAAATGCCAATTTGTGTGTTAGCTAGACCCTATGGATTTAAGTGGGAGGCCATGCTTTCCCTCTGGGCACCGTGCTTGCGTTCTCTCCCTTGTGCTTGTCTCTGCTGACCATGACCCCCGTTCTTAATTAAAAGTCACGTTTTTATTTTCAAGGCTGAAGTTCAACTAGGAAAGGGTGTCAGAACTGGTATGGGGAGGTGCAGAAGACCTTGAAGAAGGAAAAAGAGCAGAGTACTTTTTTCCTCCCAGGGCATTAAGTTGTTGATTTGACTCATCTGTAACATGGAAATTCATCATAATATAGCAAGGAAAACTAATTGGCCTTTACTGAGCTCCCTCTGTGCCAGCTTGCTGCCTAGATGCACCAGTACTAGTTGTGGCATGAAGGAAGGCCAGAAGACGCACCCAGGAATGAGGAGCGTGGGATGGACAGAACTCGCTGCCATCCCGGTACACTTTCTTCCCTGTTGCTTCTTGCACAGGGGCAACCCGAACTGAAAGATTGTGGGGAAGGGGATGCAGGCCACACTTCTGCCCCTGCCCAGTGGGTGTTGGTTGCTGTGTGTTACTGGAGTTACCGCAGATGCTAGAGTTTTAGCTGGTAGCAGTGATTTTTTTTTCTTTAATTGGTTTTGTTTTGGTTGGTTTGTTGGATGGTTGGGTTTTTTTTCTTTCTTTGAAAGGTGGGAAGGGAACAGCAAACATTTCTGAGGTTACCAAGAGTCAAGTATTTCAAGTAGGGAGCAAATACATAAGTAAATGTAGAAATAAAACTGTCTCCATCAACATGGAAAGGAACTGTAGAAGCCTGTACTGTTGATCCAGCAGCAAACCAACATCTTGTGAGCACTGCTGTGCATTTGAGGAAGACATGGCACACTCCCCCTCTTCCAGCAGCACCAGCCTCATGTGTAGGATGTGACCCATGCTGCCCAGCACAGGCAGCACGTGCCTGCCACAAAGCTGTTGGGAAGTGGCAGAAGTACAGGCTGTCACCACCTGGAATGTGGTTTATTTCCTTTCTAGGCTTCGCCCCATTTGTTTAGGCAGAAATAACGTCCTCAGAACTTGGCTGGCTCACTCAGGGTTTAAACTCTGTTTTAAAATGGCAAACAAGTTCTGTTTGTGTGCAGGTGACCTCAATTGCCTGGTAAATCAGGATCAAATTAATATCTTGGTTTGTTTCCAGAGTTTTATCTGTGGTTCATTTTTATGTTCTGCTTAGATCAAGCCTCAGAGGTACAGGTGACGATGATGCTGACTGAAAGCTGTAAACTCAGAGGACTTCATCACAGGTAAGCTAAGCAGTGTCTAGTGAAACCACATCTGTGCCAGCTGAAAATACTTGTGTTTAAAGCTTCCTAGGGAGAGGGAAGCTGTCTTCACAGTTCACCCACATCTTGTGAGCTTGAAGTTGTTTTTTTTAACCCTTAAAGAGCTGGAACTGGTTTTGCATCACTTCAGAATACGGAATTCTAGATATAGAATTTTTCTTGCTTATAAGCAGTTTGTTTTTCTAGCTGCTCAATCAGTAAAATCAAATAACAGCAGTGTGCAGGGAAAATGAGGAAAACCTGTGGTGTTCCAGGCCTCACAGTGAAATGCAGGGCAATGCTCCTTCCATATAGTCTTAGTTATTGCAAGAAAAGGGGCTGCAGGCATGTGTTGGTTTGCGCTGGTTCTTGCACAGGTTGGTAAAGGGGTTGGGCTCTTAGTTATGACAAGATTTCATATATATGCTTGATGATTGTCAGTTCATCTAATTTACTCGTCTGGTTTGTGTTATTTATAATTTTCTGTGTGGCACAGTAAAGGTTAAGTACCCTTGTGGAGACAAGGAAGTTGTTTTTTGGACTTGTACACGTGTGTTTCCCTGGCACAGCATCGCGATGTTTATTTTGCAAGGATTAGAAGCATGGGTCTTGGGATGATGGCTTAATCAGTGCCCCAAACTGCTTGAATTAGTGGCAGTTTTGCAGCTTGGATTAAAGGCTGAAAATGGCCTTAAAAGTCCTTTTTTCTGGCAAGGATACAGGTAAGAAGAAACCTATGCTCATCATCAAATCCCTAGACTGATAAGTGATTATTTTACTGATAATGTGAGGAAACAAAAATAGTACGAGCAGAATTATCAGTTCCACAGTGCATTTAAAAGTTGTTTGTTTTTTTTTTTATTAAAAAGTCCAAAAAGCATTTTTCGCCTCACAGTGGTTATGAAGCTGGGGCCTCTATCTTGATCAAAGGCAGAGCTACTTTGGTGTGTAGAGTTCGTGGGTCTGATGCCCGCCTAGCTGACTTCTAAAAGTAAGAGGAAAATATTTGAAAGCTCACTTTTAAAACCTATGATATCTCCTTGCAGATATATGCTTTCAATAGAAGATGCAGTTTTGTAGGAATGGAAACTATATACAGTTTGTTTCATGTTTTGACACATTTGTGCGTTTGTATTATAGGGAGATGTTAGTGAGGGGGGTATCTTGAGCTGTGAGGAGGAGTAAAATACCTCTGATAAGACAGATACTTATGCCCTTAAGAGTGCAAATTAGTGCTTGGTCAGTTCAAAACAAAAAGGTTCTCTTCTGTCATTTTGAGGTGGATCAGACATGATGCTTTTACTTATTTTAAACCACTCTATAATGGAGCTGTATGTTTTCTACCTGTAGTTATGTTGAGAACAATACACTTCTGCATTGAGTGTGTATTGCTGCTTAATATAAATGATAACTGATATTCGCAGATATTTATTGGTCCTTTTGAACCAAATGAAAATATTTTGAGGATTGCTCTCAATGGAAAAGTACTACACAAATATATATATTTACTTTTTTTAATGCCTAAGGCTCCAATTGTTTGGGTACCTTGTGTTCTACCATAATGAAAGTTAAATGCTTTTCTGAAGTGTTGAATTACTTTCACTTAACATGTTTAGGGATTGAGAAGACTTTTATCATGGCATTTCAGTTTTATAAAATTAGGAATTTCTCTCCCTGCCTACCAGGAATCTGCTCCCTATCACTCATGTCTGTATAGAAGAGGGAGAGAAACCGATGGTGCTGCTGCCGTACATGAACTGGGGGAACCTTAAATTGTTCTTGCGACAGTGCAAGCTGGTGGAGGCCAACAATCCTCAGGTACACTCAGAAACCTCTTTCCCATTAAACTCGGGTTTGGTTTGTCACCTGTGTTATGTGCCTTAAAAGAAATATTTGCAATGGTCACCTGCTTGGTTGGGCCAATGGAAGAATCATCAAGCAGGTTGTCAGGTAAGTGTCTTGCTTCATACGAGGAAAACATTCCCAGTTGCATTACCACAGACTTTCAGAGACTGTGAAGCTGAGCTAAACTCTTACTAAGTCAGAGCTGTGACATCTTAAAAATGCCCTGTGGCATTCAAACTTTGCAGCTTCAAAGGAACTTGTGTATGTTTCATGAGAAATGAGACAGAAAATATTGCCAGGTGGAAATACATTTAGCTTATTTTTAAAAACCTGAAGAAGCTGCTTAGTGATGTTTAGTAAAGCCAAAACATCCCTTTTGTTAGGCTTACCTTGGCTTTTCTTCTCCTTCACCTTGTTTTGGCTTTTTTTGACTAAATCAAGCACAAAATGAAACCTTATTTCCCAAGGCCAGCATTTGTCGCTATTATGTGTCAGATTTTAAACCAGCAAGTGCTGCCCACCTGTATTAATTTACAGGTGTTGATAAGCTGCTAGGATATTTCAACTTTGATTTTTACCTGGTTTCCTGCTCAATCTGAGTTTTATAAATCCCTCTGCAGTGCACTATCATCCCTTTCCAAGAATTTAAGAAGAAATGCTATGTGTAATCTGTGTTGTGTCAGACAGGAGTTATCTGTAGGTAGGCCCAATTATACCTTAACTATTGAAATACGAGTTCTTTGGGGCCCCTTGATTTAAGATGGAGCTCTCCTACAAATATCTACAGTAACTCAGTTTTCTGAAATAATCATAGACTCATTGGATGTTTTAGGTTGGAATGGACCTTCCAAGGTCCAACCCCCTGCAGTGAGCAGGGACATCCTCACTAGATCAGGTTGCTTAGAGCCCCATCCACCCTGAACTTGAATGTCTTCAGGGATGAGGCCTCCACCACCTCTCTGGGCAACCTGGGCCAGTTATCTACCACCCTCAGAGGGAAGGATCTTTTCCTAATACCCAACCTGAATCTTCCCTTTTCTAGTTTAAAACCATCATCCCTTGTCCTACTGCCACATACCCTTGAGACAGTTCTTCTTTGGCTTTCTTATAGCGGCCTTCCAGTACCTGAAAGGCGTCTATATAAGGTTCCCCTGGAGACTTCTCCAAGACACAGCTATTGTTCTTAACATTCTGTTAATGAAGAAGCTGGTCTGATACTGTTTTAATGTATTCTGTGGTTTGTTTTAACCCCAATTTTGTAACTTCAGTGTTTCTGTCTACATAGTTTAGTTTCTGAAACTCCGTAGGAATGAAAGATCGAACCTGGGGTATAAATATATGCAATGGTTTCATTTATATGGAGCTGTGAAGTTGTAAAAGATGGAGAAGCAACCTTTGATACTAGTTCCCAACAACAGATAACAGCAAGAGCTTTGCTGTTTGTGCTTTGCTGCCTGAAAACTACCTGGTTTTAAGAGAAAAAAGAAACTAACTTAAAAGAATGGGATAAGAAAGGTACACTTGACAGTTTTTGCCTGTGTTCACTAATGAGAGGAAAAGCCATGAAGCTGTTGGGCAGTTGCAGGTTGGAAATGTTTGTCTCTAAAGATTAGAATAAGGGTTTTCTGTAAATTTTAGATGGGTGACAGTGCTTGTAAGAAGGTACTGGAGAGCCTTAGCCACTGAAGGGAAGGGGTCACTAGGATATAACAAAGCTACTAACCTAGTAGGCACTGGGCTTGCATTTTTGCAGTGATTGCTCTGGAGTAATTGTTCTTCTGTCCTCTTGCAGGCAATTTCCCAGCAGGATCTTGTACATATGGCTATTCAGATTGCCTGTGGAATGAGTTACTTGGCCAGACGGGAGGTCATTCACAAAGACCTGGCTGCTAGAAACTGTGTGTAAGTACTTAAGCAGGGTAGAGTCCTTGTGCTGGCAGCGTTAGGACTGTAGTTAGGGCTGGGAAGGGCTTTCATCAGTTGATCTGATCTCTGCTTCAAAAGATAACACTGTTGGATATTTTTTTCTGCAGAAAATTTGGGTCAATATTCTTGTCAGTGAACTTCTTTTTCCCCTACACTTAAGGGGAACCAGAAAGCATGGTTTTCAAGAAAGCAGAATGTCCTCATCCTGAGTACTTTGGCTAGGTTTTGTTTACTTACTTTTTTAAAAAGCTTGAAAAATTTATGTTTCAGTTAAACTTAGTAAAAACTCATCTTTGGCTGCTTACCAGTGGGTAGATTTTTGTATGGAGTTTTTCTGCAGATGGCTTTGATCGCTGATAGCTATACATCATTCGACAACTAGGAAATCTAGGAAGATGCTTTCTGTGTAAATGGTGGGAATGGCCAAGTCAGGTTTGAGACCATCTTCTGACTGGAAATGTTCAAGGTGTCTCTTGACTTCTGGGATCCAAAACACTTTGAGACTACCAACTGTGCTCTTTCTTTGCCTGCTTTTTACCTAATAAAGGGGAACATGGAAAATACTAAACCTAATATCTGAAAATACTCAAATGGTCACTTAGTCTCTGAACTTAGTTTTATATCTGCAAATGATGTCATCGTTTAAGTACCGGAGGTACTTTTCAGAATTCGAGATCATGTTTGAAGTCTTGAGTTCAAGTTCTTGAGTTAGAGAGATACTTCTCCTTTTTTACCTTCCCCACAAAGGACAATCACTGGCTTATTAATGAACTATCAGTGAAAGGAAAGGAGAAGGAACCAATGTTGGGTTATACCCCGGAGCTGTGTTTAAATTATCAGTCAGTGAAGTAAGCTCTAATGAGGTGACTGAACTGCTGATGAATAAAAAGTCTAACCTGAAATTAAAGGTGATTTTGAGATATGATGAGCTCTGCTTTATCATAAACAATTTAATTTATGACCCAGTCTCAGAATTAGACACAAAGCAAGAGGTGGGCAGCAACCTGGAAGGCTTTTTGCCTACAGAGTTTTGTCAGGCCCTGTCCTCTGCTGCTGTGAGGGTGAAGACTGGAGCACGCTCCAGAGTCTTTGGTATGCCTTCTGGCTTATGCTCTGTCTTAGGGCCGTGCTGCTGGTGTGCATTAGAGCTCTGAATGTCTGGCCTGGCAATAGTAAACAGGTGATATTTCTGACACCAGGACAGGTCCTGCTCCTGAAATTGGGACTGACTTCCCTGCCTAACCCTCAGGGTTTCTGGGGTCACTATTGCTGTGGCTTTTATCGTTGGTGCTTCTGTCTGCACAGCTGCTTAGCCCTCTCGGGTGCAGTCTTGTGCCCAGTTCTTCAAATGTCCTGGGCAGAGCCAACAGAGCTTCTGATGTTGTATCCCAAAGGGCAGAAGAAAAAGCTGGGGGACACTGAAGCCCTCACACTTGTCCCAGTATATGCTTTTATGCACTGCACCAGTTATACTGGCACCTTTGGCATCAGGCATTCCTGGTGTGGCAATGTTGGGACAGAGGGAGCAGGGAAATCCACACTGAAGCCATCCCTTGTGCTACCGAGTTGAACCAGCAGAATCTTTTCTGGCTCTTGTGCTGCATAAGGCTGCTTGGTTTGATCCAGTTCCTTAGTGACTCTTTCCCAGTTCCTATTGCTTTTCCTCTTTGGTGAATGTGTTGAAGTGGTACAGCAGGAGACAAAGATCATATGCAGTGCTCCCGGAAACTTACCTGTGCTGACCTTTCATTTTTGAGCAGTGAATTAGTTGCTGTGCAAAGGGTTGGCAGTCCCAGCAGCTTGACTCCCTGCCCTCTCAGGGCAAAGTCTGTCTTTGCTTTAGCTGCCCTACCTGTGATCTGCAGTTGCTGGCAGGAAAAATCAGTTCACAGAGCACCTGGTGCTACTTTTCCATGGAAAACACAGGCAGGAGCTCAGTATCTACTGCTCTAGGCTGTAGGATGAGAAATCCTGTGCTAGCCTAGAGGGCTAGTCGAGAGAACTAGCTGGGATAGAGAATCCAGTAGCCAGGATTTCCTGAAGGGCTTTGTTCATCTGCTACCCCTTTGTATTCCCAGTGTGGGAGGAGTTGGTGTGACACATATCAGCCTTACCTACCTGAGCTCTCATTTTGGGAAGGCAGCCTGGATCTTAGTGGTCCTGGTGGGTTTGTTAAGGGTGGGGAGGAAAACTCTTGGTCTCAAATGCCCATGGCATGGTTGTGCCCAGTTACAGCAAACATGGATTGTGCAAGTTACAGCTCTCAAGTTGCTAGAAAATTGCTCTTTGTGTTGTATTTGTTTACAGACAGGTCTTCTAGGAAATTCTCTGAACTCTTAAAAGTGATTAGATATTAAAATTTCCTGGTTATAAATTTTGGAGGCAATGAACTGACTGGAAAGCACAGAGAAATGGGATAAATAAGATGACACTTGAGAGAGTGATGTGGAAAACATGAGTTGAGCATTTCAATTACATTTTTTCTCATCAAAACAAGTAACTACTTGACGAAACAAAAAGAAAATGCTGTTTTGTTAGAACCTTCCCAACCCCACATTAGTCCTCTTCTTTTTCTCATGAGATGTTAAAGTCCTCATTGTACCCGTGTTATGCAGTCAGCCATTACGACCACATTGAACTTTATATGTACTTTTAACATTCACAAGAATATGAATTATCGTCCCGGGAGGCAGAGGCATGCAGCAGTAGGCTCCCTGTGCTTTTTTGAGTCATCCTATTTTTGAGCCAGTGTCCAATTCCTGACTAGTCAGAATGAATTATCATGTGTTGAGGGGAATAAATAATATCTTATGAGACAGCTTGATTAGAGACAATCACAGATAGTATTGCTTGCTTTAAGGAGATATTACTAGAACTTGCTTTGCTAAGATCTTTGGCTCATTATTGTTGCAGAGGTACTACAGCTAAAATTTAACTGATCTGATAAATTATTCCTGCTCCCTTGGAGATCACCCAAGTTGTTAAGTTTTCTTTAGCAGTATTTTTTTGCATTTTTACATAAAATCCAATATTTTCTTGAGGGCTGCTGATTTTTCTAGTTCTTATCTGTTAACACAGAATGAATATTTTCTTTGGTAATATCTGATAATCGCAGATTAAGGGTGTCTTGATCCAGAAGGATTCCAGTCCTTCGTGTTGATAGCGTGATTAGTGTTCCCCAATTAAATCCCTGAAAACTTGAGCATAAATGTTTTTTGTAAAGCTGTAATGCCAATTTTGCTAAATACTTCTGTTCTTTTAAATTAGCATTGACGATGCACTTCAGGTTAAGATAACAGACAATGCGCTATCTCGAGACCTATTTCCCATGGACTACCATTGCCTGGGAGACAATGAAAACAGACCGGTTCGATGGATGGCTCTTGAAAGCCTGGTTAACAATGAATTTTCCAGTGCTAGTGATGTGGTAAGTTGTTTGTTGGGGTGGTTTTTTTCCTTCCTCTTGTATCTTTTAAATGTATTTTGTTGACATTTTTCCCCTTTTTTCAGTTGTTGGAGAATCATGGCACCAAATAGATAAGTGATTTGTGTGGAACAGTATCTACGTACCTGCTTCCTGCTTGTGGCAGGGAGTTCAAAGGTTAATCAGGGCTTTCTTGCACAGTAGAATTGTCCATCACACCTTGTTCCCCTCAGTCACGTTAGTGGAAAAGTTAGTGAGCAGTCTCTACTGGGATGGTTCTGCTGCCAGAGCCCACAGCAGTACTTCAGCTGTGGTCTCACAGACGACGGAAGGGAAGGGAAGGGAAGGGAAGGGAAGGGAAGGGAAGGATTGCTTCCCTTAGCCTGCTGGCGATGTTAATGACAACACAGTGCAGAATGCAGCTGTCTTCCTTTGGTTCAGGGGTAGGCTGCTGGTGCCTTCAACTTGGTCATCAGGATGCCCAGGTCCTTTTCTGTGAAGTTGCTGTCCAGCCAGCCAGCCCTGCCACGTGGGGCTGTTCCTTCCCACAGGCAGGTCTTTGAATTGGCTTTCTGTGAATTTGACTTGGTGGAAAGCAGTTTCTTTCATGGGAAAAGTTTCTCTAGCTTCTTGAGGTCCTTCTGTAGAACCCTGTCCGTTGCCCTGCCCAAGTTTGTGTCACCCAAAATCTTCCCCAGAGTCCATGTTATGACTGAAGATACAAGAGTACTGACTTCTGGGCAGGGCTGCTGGTAACCAGCTGCTAGTTGGAGTACTACAGCTAGTAACAGCAGTTTGAGTCCAGCAGGACAGCCATTTCAGTGTCAACTGAATATGAGGATGATGTGAAAGATAAGGTCAGAGGCCTTGCTGAAGTCAAGGTGTCCCTTGCTCCCTCTTTGTGTGCTAAGACCATCTTCAGAGAAGGGGTGAGCTCTGCTCCAGAAATGCTGCTGTGTTCACTGGGAAATGCACGGGGTTTTGGGTTATATCCAGCTGGAGGGAAGAACAGGAAACAGGGAGTTGCCTGTGAAAGCAAGTTTTTATAATGCTAAATGGGATCAATTAAATGTGGATTTCTTTAAAATCTGGAACACAAAAGCTTTCACTGTTTGTGAAGACTGGACTTGTTAATAAAACCTTACGTAACACCAGGAGTGAAGAACTTCATTAGGATGGAGGCACCTCACTGTCAGACCAGACAGGTCAAGTGCAATTCAGCTTATAGACTGTGCAATGCAACTTGTCTTTCAATCCATTGTTCTTAACAGCGTATGGAACTAGCAGAGGTTTGAGGGGTGCAAAAATGGACAGCTTTTCTGGGTGTAGACGATACTGTCCACCCTAAATCCTGTTCACAATCACAGAATTACAGAAGGTTAGGGGTTGGAAGGGACCTCAAAAAGTCACTTAGTCCAGCCCCCCCTGCCTGAGCAGGATCACCTGGATTAAACCACACAGGAACACGTCCAGATTGGTCTTGAATGTCTCCAGAGAAGGAGACTCCACAACCTCTCTGGGCAGCCTGTCCCAGTGCTCTGTTGCCCTCACACTGAAGAAGTTTTTCCTTACATTCAGATGGAACTTCCTGTGTTCCAACTTGGACCCATTTCTGCATGTCCTAGCCCTGGCCATCACTGAGAAGAGCACGGCTCCATCCTCCTGACAGTCACCCTTTATATACTTATAAACACTAACAAGGTCTCCCCTCAGTCTCCTCCAGGCTAAAGAGACCCAGCTCCCTCAGCCTTCCCTCAGAAGGAAGGTGCTTCATGCCATCTTGGTGGCCCTGCGCTGGGCTCTTTCGAGGAGTTCTGTGTCCTTCTGGAACTGAGGGGTCCAGAACTGGTCACAGTATTCCACATGGTGTAGTATGGTTTTGTCTGTTTGCCAAAACAAATCCAGTATCGGTTTACGTGTAACTTACAACTGGTAGTGGGATCTGTCACAAAGAGTTGAGATGCTGCCTGTTAAGATGCAGTTGGCAAGTGTTCTAGGCTGTCTTTCTAAATGCGTGTCTTTAAAATGGTTTTGTTGGCTTGAAACATTCCTTGTGTTCCTCCTCTGCTAGCAGTTATCAGTTAGCCAAAGCACAGAAAAACAACACACAATTCCCAGTAGATTTTAATTCCATGTGTGTTTTTTTCCTCTCTGTTGGACCTGAAGCTCTGCACCTCTTCATGCAGCTACATACGGAATCAGAAACAGCAATAAGCAATATCCTCCAAGCAGTTCTGCTCGAATCACCCTTTCTTGGTGCATTGCTGCTTATGCCTCAGCATTTTCCTTAGCTGTGAACAAAGAGGCTGTCCTTCCATGCCTTCCCAGACCCCTTCGCTCAGGGGGGTGGGATTTCCTTTGATTAAAACCAAGAATCTTTCGAGGCTTGCGGCATTCTGCCCCTTCTTAATAAATCATCTTGTTTTCAGCGCTTGTAACCGCAGCAGTGAGTCATTGCTGTGCGATATCAGCACCATCTATGTTCTGTCTCTAGATACTGGCCAGTAAATCATTTCACTCGTGGTTGTGCATGGATGGATTGATTGATTAATTTATTTTTTTCATCACCCTAAGCTCATTTTGGCAGCTGGTGTTGGCTGAAGGATGTGTCAAAGGCTGATCCAGCTGTCAGGTTTACTTAGATGAAATCTTTTTCTTGTGGGTCCTACTTCTGAATGTAAACTCAAAATGTACGTCTGACTTTGTGAAAGAAGCAGTGGCTTCCAGCCTGCTCTTCCAAACCTTACATTTCACAGAGGTTTTGAGGAATTTCCTGTAGTGTTTTGAAGAGGTAAAATATGTCAAATTGTTATTTTTTTTTTCGAAATTATGAGTTTAGTGCTTAATGTTCCTTACATTTGTTGAGTGGTTTTAAGTGTCATACTGGAAAAATGCAGTAATTACATGAGGGTTGGGGTTTTTTTAGTGCCTAACTCTTCATGCACAAACATCTTGGTTTTATTTCAACTCAATGCCTGTTCTGTGATTCCTGATTGCCCCTATGCAATACAAATTGGAGTTCAACACAAAAACAGTATCTGTAATGCTTTCCTACTCATGACCGATCTTGTGGGATGTCTGAAGGGGCTCTCTACATCCAGCATGCTCCATTAACATTGTACATTCTTTATTTTCAGTGGGCCTTCGGAGTAACGCTATGGGAGCTGATGACGTTAGGACAGACTCCGTATGTTGATATCGATCCCTTTGAGATGGCTGCTTATTTAAAGGATGGCTATCGAATAGCACAGCCAATCAACTGCCCTGATGAACTGTAAGTGGTTTTAGAGGGAGGATGAAAGGTTTAGCAGCACATTAAGCCAGGTTTAGCAATGAAAGAGTTGGGTTTGCCATCACTCCCCTCCCCACCTGTTTATTCTGCCTTTTAGACTGTCTCGTGAATATTCATGTGGTTTCACTGACCTGTGTGTAGGACCTTGGGCTAAAATTTAACACTGGTGGTGGTGTTGAGTCTCATATAATCTGACCCAGCTCTTTGCCTTATGCTGGCATGTGGAAGAAACAGTGTGAGAGGAAGAGGAGGTGGAAAAGGGACTGGAGGGGATAGAGTGATCTTCAGCTCAGCATTTGCAGGGCTGCGGTGTGGAAGCTGCTGGGTTTGTAGGGGGAATGTCCATTCTCTTGGCAAGACTACAGAGAACTACTGTGTGTAGTGGAGTTAAATTGGTAGTATTCAGGGTGTGTATTCATAATGTTGATAGTGTAAGAGAATACGTGTGTGCAAGCACTACCTTCTGGCTCCTGTGTTCTTCTGAATCCCCTTCTCTTGGTCCTGCTGTGGAAGCACCTTTGGCTATGCTCCTATGGGGGTTGAGCAGTTTCCACTGAAGCTTCCTCCCAGATTGCCTCTGACTCATCTCCTAAATCAAACCAGCTGAAGGAGTTGGGTAGCCTGGAGAAGAGAAGGCTCTGGGGAGGCCTTATAGCGACCTTCCAGTCCCTGAGAGGTGCCTGTATGAAAGCTGGGAAAGAACCGTTCCTGAGGGCATGGAATGATAGGACAAGGGATGATGGTTTTAAACTCGAAAGCAGAAGATTTAGGTTGGGTATTAGGAAAAGATTCTTCCCTCTGAGTGTGGTAGATCACTGTCCCAGGTTGGCCAGAGAGGTGGTGGAGGCCCCATTCCTGGAGACCTTCAAGGTCAGGCTGGATGGGACTCTGAGCAACCTGATCTAGTGAAGATGTCCCTGCTCACTGCAGGGGGTTGGACTAGATGGCCTTGGGAAGGTCCCTTCCAACCTAACACATCCATGATTCTATGATTCCCATCATGTGTATTGATCATCTTGGGTGTCTGCCTTGAAGGAGCTGTTCAGCATCATGATTGGAAGAGACAGGGATCTTTTTCCCTCGGCTCCACAGGTTTATTTAGTGGCAGATGCTGTTTTTCACACTCAGGCTGGGACAGTGGTCACCTGTCCTCCCTTCTCATGCCATCCTTTTGTCTTTGTCCCGCAGGTTTGCTGTGATGGCCTGCTGTTGGGCCCTAGATCCTGAGGAAAGACCCAAGTTTCAGCAGCTGGTGCAATGTTTAACTGAATTCCACGCGGCGTTGGGAGCCTACGTCTGAAACTGCAAGAGAGGAGATTCAATTCGCTGATTGGGAGAAGGCATGGTGTATATTGGCAGCTCCATGCGTCACTTGGACTCGCACACATGATGTGTATAAAGCAACACCAAAGGGAGAAAGCACTTCTTCCCAAACACTGTGCCTTAGAATGCTTTAGTAGTCTGAAGTTTTTTGTAAGACCTCCTGATGCTGAATATTTTCTAGATATCACTTTTGCTAAGTTAATTTGAGACCTTTTTATTTGCCATCAGGATTTTTAAAGTGTAGTGATAGTGAACTTAAAACACGAGATTTGGATGGACTTTGCACTCTTACAACAGACACATGATAATTATTTTTTTTGGAAGGGTATACAGAACTGGTAAAAAAAAACCGCTAGGATGGGGGAAATTAATGCAAATTAATTTTGTAGAAGGTTTCCCCTGCTTTTTAAAAATGTTGAAACTGAATCTTTGACCAGCTCTAGTGTTTGTACTTGTATGTATCTGGAATAGCTTTTTAGTATCAACTTCTATTTTGAGACAACAGCACATTGTGGTTGGATCCACAAGCGGCATCTTAATTTTTTTTAACCCGTTCACGAATGTTTTTTTGGAAAAGCTGGTCTTCAGGATACACTACCCCCCTCTTTAAAGCATTAAGTGGTTATGTAAAAAGTGATTCCAGTTTACCTCATGCGGACAGTAGTTAAAGTTGGGGTAAAAATGGTGCCCCTCCTTGGAGATAAAAGGCTGATGTGATTTTTTAAGATGGTTTTATGTGCTAAATAGAGGCCTTCAGAGAAGTGCCAAAGCAGCCCTCATGTGGGAGTCTTTCACCTCAGACTTCTGGATCGCAGTTTCTCTTGTTCCAAAAGGTACTAGTTGTTTTTTATGGGCTTTTATGGCCTGAAATGGGCTTAAATATATAAATATATATTTGTAAAGACACTGCAGAGTAAAGAATGTTTTTCTATTATGTCTAATGTGAAAGCTTGGTCCCTCACATTGCCCTGTGCATTGATCGTGCAGGTTGGTGGTTGGGCTGGAGTTGGTATGAAGATACAGTGTGTCACCTGCCTGCATCCCAGCACAGCAGGTCCCTGGGGCTTGATACACTCTCCTGCTGCCTTCCTGAACCCAAATATGGCTCTGTCCCCGTTACTTTGAGGTGAATATGACTTGAAGAGGAAAACCTCTGTTGATTCAGCGTCAGTAAATTCCATATTTGATGCAAATAACTTTGTTATATGTAACTTCCAGCTCTGAGTGAACTGTAACTTGCATCCTCCCCGTGATGGCAGCGTGAGGCAGGTTGTGCTTCAGCACCATGTGCAATGTGAAAACCCCCCAGCCTTTTGCCTCACACTGTCTTCAGAATAAAGCACTTGTGACCTCGAGCGTTTGTGCAGCTACGTAGCTGGGAGCATTGCCCTGACAGGCTCTGTGGCAATTGCAGCAGTTTAGGAACCTCTGGTCTGCAAGTCCAAACAGTTGGGTTTGGCTCTGGCATGCAGATGTGCAGCTCTTCTTTCCAGTGTTCTGAACCTTGCTGGAGAAAATTAATCCTTTGCAATTAGTATCTTGTGAGACAGAACCTTGCATGGTTGTTCTTGGTCTCACAGGCTGCCCATTTATATTGTATAGCTGACATGGAATGTCCCTTGTGATGCAGGAGCTTTCCTTCAGCACTGTCTGCCGACAGGGAGCCAAGCCTTGCTTTAACTTAAAAGGAAATTTCCCCAGCTCAGGTTTGGATGTGTCATGATGGGCTGTGTATGCTTGAATGAATTGAAAATGGCTTCATTTTGTTGGCTTTGGAGCTGCTGGGGGAAACTATTTGTTGGTGATACCATGATTGTTAAAGCTTGTGGTGGTATACAGATCTGTATTGTGATGGGATGTAGAAGTCATAGCTGCAAGATGTATTGAGACCAGAGAACAGTCCAGGGTGAAAAGAGTAGCTGTGTATGTTTTGCAAGATGGCGTGACTTCACCAAGGGCCCAGTAGCAGTTGTGTGCATATGAGATGTATCTTGCAAGATCTGTTGAGGTCTGATAGGTATCAGAAGTAACATCTAACTGCTGGGTTTGATGTTTCTCCTCTACTCCCAGATGCACATCAGTAGTTACCGTGAAGCGGTTTAGGCTCAAAGTATAGATACTACTCCCAGTTTGGGATGTTCTGCATTGATTTAAACACGCTTCACCTATGGGATTCAAACCAAGTTGATTTTGGATTCTCATCCAAAGGGGATGTCTTGCAGGAAGTTACTGTACCCAGGATAGCAACGAGCTTTCATGCAGTTAGTTTTCTTCTGATGTGCATGGTACATCTTGGCTCCATTGCCTTTTTAGGCTCTTGAGGAGCCAGGTCACTTGGGTGGAAGAGTGAAAATACAGACTTTCTGGAAGGAGGAAGTCACTGGCAGCTTCTACTCTTGAAGTACGTGGAAGAGTCTCAGTGCAGGTGTCAGAATGATCAACACCTGCTACTGGAATACAGATAAACACAGCAAGGGCTAGTGTGGCACTGGAGAGGCAGTAAGAGGCTGTTGATGATAGTCCTTGGGCCTACAGGCTCCAGTAGTGGGCTGGGATGGAAGGACACTTTGTCCTGACAGGAGGAGGACAAATGCTGCTTGCTTGGCTGCATTCAACCTATCACAAAGTCTCTGCAATATTTTTTCTTCATGTCTGGCTTTGAATGGGCAGTAACAAGCTATGGCAGAGAGGTAAAACCTTTGGACACAATGTGTAGGAAAGATGTTGTGGTTTGACCCTGGCTGGAGGTTGGACTCCCACTGCAGTCACTCTGTCACTCCCCTCTCAGCTGCACAGGGGAGAAAACGGATGTGGAGAGGCTCAGGAGTGGAGATAAGGGCAGGCAGAGACCATCCCACCATCAGCGTCATGGGCACAACAGCCCCAGCACAGAGTCAAGGGCAGAAACTCTCTGATCGATCGCACGGCCCACACACACACAGAGAAACCAGAATTGGGTGGTGAGAAGGACAAAGAGCTCTTCAAACACCCC
>VXBZ01006255.1:214892-238960 GCA_013399135.1 Heliornis fulica | reverse complement strand
CCCCCAGCAAACCTGCTCCAGCGTGGGCCTCCATCTCTCTGCCTCTTACCTCTCTCCACAGGCTGCAGGTGCTGCCAGGGGCTTGCTCCAGTGTAGGTCACAGATTCTTCCATATTCCTCCACCTGCTCCATGGTGGGCTCCTGCCTGACCCAGGTGCCTCTCCATGGGCTACAAGTTGGGTCTCTTTCTCCTCCATGGGCTTCAGGGGGGGACACACCCCACCATGGTCTTCTTCATGGGCTGCAGGGAATATTCTCTCAGTCCCTCCCCCCACCTTGGTATCTGCAAAGTTTCTTACATCTTCTCACTCCCTTCTCTGGTGGCAAAATGCATCTGTTTGGGGTTTTTTGTCTCTAAAATGTGATTGCCAGAGGTGCTGTGACCTGCACTGATTGGCCCAGCCTTGTCCACAGCAGAGCTTGGCCTTGAAAGCCCAGCTGGTATTTACTCTATTGGACCTTGGAGAAGCTTCTCGCTGCTTCTTAAAGAAGCCACCCCTTGAAACCACTACCACATCTTTCAGAATCAAACAGGCTGGAAACAGGATCCTTTCTTCCCTCTCCTCTCTTTTGTGAGGACAATATACGGGGTTCTCCCAAGAGGTGCCTCAGGCTGGGGAGATGTTTGGGGTCGATTGCCACAGGTCCAAACCCATCATCTTCAAGCACAGCTGGTGCCTTCCTCCCTCTAGCAACCAGCTCTGCTAGATCAGGATGCTGCAAGCGAACGGTGAGGTTGGGACACAGTCCTCTGAGCACAGCTGCGACCCCGTGGTGAAGACCAGAGCTGGGGATTGATGGAGTGGTGGACTCAAGCCTTGGCACGTTGCTGCCCTCGGTGCACTCATGAAGATCCATGGATTTATGATGCAGCAGGATTACTTTTCCTGCTTTTGTTTTCCTTTTCTTACCACACTACCAGGGTTTTGGCCAGCATCTGAAGTTCTTGGTACTTCTGATAAGAAGCTTCCCTGAGTTCTTCCTGAAAACTGTAGTGATCCCAGTCATGCTCTTACATCCATCTCAGAACAGCCTGATGGAAAACATGCTTCTGCTTCTGGACCACTTCATGTGTCTCGCTGTCTCGTGCTCTCACGCTCGCTCACGCGCTCTCTCGCCTGTCAGACCTCAGAGAAGATTCTAGCTGCTACTTAGAGAAGCCACCCTGCAAAACCACCACATATGTTTGGGGTGGGGGGCTAGGGAAGAGGACCCAAAGAAGGAAGAATCAGCTGGAAAGCTGTAATTTTGAGGATCTCTGCAGCATGAGAGCTCCTTTCAGTGGGGTCCCAATAAAATGTCATGGGCGACCTTGGCAAGTGCTGATCCTTTTGGAGTGCTGATGTTGAAACTGTTTGGGAGGTGTTGTGGGGAGGGCTGGGGAAGCAGCTGTCAGGTTTTCTTGGGGGGCTTAGAGGGGAAAAAGGAATAAATAGTGGGCTGAAGTTTAGGCATTATAGTGCACCTGTATTAAGGAAATCCTGGAGGAGAGTAGTAAATGGGTAACCCTTGGTAGAGCCAAGTTGGGACAGTTGTGGCTTTTGGGAGTGGGATAGTAGGAGACAAAAGCAGGTGAGAAGAGGTGAATGGCTGCGAGGTGTTGAGCGTTGTGTGGCTTAGCGGAGATGATGGGTTGAGAGCTATGGAGGTGCTAAATAAAGGGTATGAAGGATACCTGGAAAGTAGGCTCTTTAACTTGGAGGGGCTTTAGCTTGACACTAGGAATCACCACCCCACTCTGAAGTGTTGGGGTGACACTGACAGCACCTGACAGCCTTTGTGCTGGGGCTTGCAAGGGGGTTTTCAACCCTTTGCTCAGGAAAGGCGACGTGTGCTGTGCGCTAAGCTGTGTGCGCAGGACGGGCTCACGTCAGCTGGTACTTTTCGGGGAAAAAAGTGGAAACATTGATGAGGCTGCAGCTTTTGTAAGGGGATTGAGTTTTGAGTGGGTTTGTGATAGCAGATGGATGTGAATCACCACAGAACAGGAGGATTACAAAAAAACCCCAAATGCTTGGCTGTTTGTTTTTTCAGTGTGTCTTGGGGTGCAAAGGATGGTGCATGTTCAAGGCTTTGAAATCTGTCAGGTGAACGCCTCTGTGTCGGCAGTCATTGATGCAGGACGGGAAGCGAGTCTGACCATAGCCTTTGGTCTCAGCACAGGAATTTTAGTGAGAAGCCCTTGGAAAAGGGAAATCTCATTAAAACAAGCAGAAGGGCAGGCTGCCTCCCGGGCTTGCTGCCTGCTGAGAACTGATGTGAGTGAGGGTTGATCCAAATAGTGTGCTGGAGCCCCAGACTCCCCAACACGGAGCTGATCTGGCAGCAGAAATCTGCCATGCTGCCGCTAGGGGAGTGGGGCCCTTATCCCCTCGCACAGCCAGGTGAGGACATCCCCAGCCATCTGCACGTCCCACATCATCATGCTCGTGGTATCTGCTATGTCTCCCTGTAAGGATGGGGGAAAGGTTTCTTCTCTCTGTGGTGCTGCCTTGCAAATGTCAGATTGTGGTGGTGTTACTGTGAGGGAGTATTGTGGGTGGCAGGAGCATGCTCTATTTCCAATGTCTTGTCTCATTCCTGGAAAGAGCGGACCTCTGCCCCTACTGATCTCTGACTGTATCTCGTATCACCATGCCGTAGCTCTGGAGTGGAAGGCAAGGTTTGATTGTAGGAGCTAGTGGCTTTGGGGTCAGTTATGGGCCTCATCAGGGCTGAGTACACCAGTCTTGGGAGAGCTCTGTATGTGTCCTGACAAGCTTACTCACCTCCGTGTCCTACAGTACTGGCCAAGTGCTCCTCTGGCAACATCTCGCCTTGGAGCAGTTGTGCTTCCCTCAGCTGGAGAGGGCAGTACCTCCTGTCACCATCCTTCAGTAGCACAGAAGCTGTTACCAGTCACGTAAACAAGTCCTACTCACTAACTGTAGGATAAGCTCTCACTCTGAGCCTGATGCTCCAGGGAGTAGGTCCCTTTTCAGGGCCATGCAGCAGCTGAAACAGCCAGATGTGTCAGCTTTTAGAAAAGTTTCAAATTTTTCCATGAAGAAACCCAAGCTGTGAAGTTCAAACAAAACGTGAAGTTAAACAAAATCACTACCCCAAGTGTATTTCCTATTCAGCTGTCAGCCCCTGTGCATTCCGAGGGTGGGAGGGGCTGGATGCATCCCATGACCCTGACACAGGGCCCCAGCTTCATCTGCAGCCTTAGCTCCCACCTCGTTTTGCCCTGCCCTGATGAGATACACTCCACTTGGGGTTAGATCAACCTTTTGTGTCGTCTCCTGTTGTGTTGCCATCCCCTGGGCTTTGGAGCCAATGAGATGGGGTATCTCTGGAAATAACTTCAGGATCCGGGAACTTTTCCTACGCTTTGTGTCCACGTGGAGCCAAGATGCTTTGCAAACAACCCAGCACCCTGGCACTGCCTGCGAGCGATCCTTCCTCACCCCAGTCTAAGAATGTAGCAAGGTGAGATTAACTGCCCTGAAACTGTGGCTTGTGAGAGAGGGACTTAGGAGCTGCAGTTCATGTCATTCTGGAGATGATGTTTAAACTGGCTTGGTCTGGGATGTGTGGGCACACTGATGTCTGGAGATATCTGGGGCGGGGGGGGGACAGTCCCTGTCACCATGCTTAGTGGAAGCTGCAGCCATGTGCTCTGTATCCCACCCTATTCTCCAGAGCTTGTTCTGATGGAAACCTTCTTGCTTGGAGACAAGAATGGCTCCTCCTCCTCTCAGGTACCCCGGAGAAAGCCCCCTTACATTTTTTGTGGCCCCTTGGCACACAAGCCAGGGCTTCCCTCAGATCCGTCAGAATGGTGCTCTCCTGTGGAGGAGTCTGGCCCCTTGGGGTCATCTCCTGGAGCTGTCCTCCAAGAGACACATTTTCAGTATTTTATGTTGCTTTTAAAGTTCTGAGGTGGTCCCAGGCTTGTGAGCTGTGGATCCCAGCTCTGCTCAGCATTTGGGGAAAACAATTTCCGTGCATTGGAGCCAACTCTGGATTTCTGCCGGGTGTTCTTGTGCCTTGAGGGATCTGCGGTGACACGTGCTTGGCTGCTCCAGACTGATGCAGCTTGGGGTGATGTTGGCTGCTCCCCAGTTTCTCCCTCCCTCCCTCTCTCTCTCTCTGCTGTGCCAGCTCTGCAGAGAGTCCGATGGTGCTCCCAACACGAACCTTGGCTTTTTGGTTGCCATCTCCAAAGACTCTCAGACAGGAAGTTGTGCTTGGGGGCCATGAGAAGTCATTCCTGGCTCTGAACAAACTGCCTTCACAATAATGAGATGTCTCCAGCAGTGCCTTTGCTTGGGCTGGGACCCTCAGAAGATGTGCTCAGGGTGTATCTTCCTCGAGAATCTGGATTTTAATATGGCGATGGTGCCACGGACCTGCATGTTGTGCCAGTTCAGCTTTTGAGGCGCGTTGTTGCTTTCCCTGGAATCTCTTTCATTTATTGTCTGGCCTTTGTGAGCGAATTGTATTGACCCTATGAGGATACGTGAAGAGTCTTGCCAAAAGTGAGCTAATTCTTTTGGGAGAGTTCAACGATAAAAATTCACCTTTCCACTCTGACCTGTTAGAGTTTCGATGTTTGTCCTGGATGAATGCTGAAGTCAAGGCTGTTGTTCTGTTCAATCTGATCCCAGTCCTTTGTACATTAAAATTCACTGCTCAGGTTAAAGATTCCCAAACAGCCACTCTGGGGTGGATGGAGAGCCCTGCTCTTCTGCCCAGTCCTGGCCAAAGCGTGTGCATAGAGAGGAGGAGGAGCAGGGCAGCATTATGCAATGTGTCCTCCTGAGCAGCCTCTTGCAGCCTCCAGCCCTCTCAGGATTTTCCAAGCCAAATGATGCTTCCGTCTACTAAGCCTTGAGTTTCACTTGTCTGGCCTCCCCGGGTCAGGAAGGGCAGGGAGCTACTGGAGAGGGGACAATAAATTGCTATGGAGGTGCTGAGGGGACTAGAACATCCCTCTGATAAAGAGAGGCTGAGGGACGTGGGGCTATTTAGTCTGGAGAAGAGAAGACTGAGGGGGATCTTCTCAGTTAGTGCTGATAAATCCTTAAGGGGTGGGTCAGGAGGGTGGGGTCAGGCTTTGGTCAGTGGTGCCCAGGGACAGGACAAGGGGTGATGGACACAAACTGGGCCGGAGGAAGTTCCACCTAACCCTGAGGAGGAACTTCTTTCTTGGGAGGTTGATGGAGCCCTGGACCAGGCTGCCCAGAGAGTTTGGGGAGTCTCCATCTCTGGAGACATTCCATTCCTGTGATCCTGGATGCTGTTCTGTGCAGCCTGCTTGAGGGGATCCTGCTCTGCGTGGGGGGGGAGGGTGAGGGAGGTGTTGGGCTGGGGGATTTCCAGAGTTCCCTGCCAAACCCATCATTCCATGATTCTGTTCAGTCCTCTCTCTCAACCCTGTGGGTGTTGACCATCCCCATTGAGTGAGGAACCATCCTGTACCTTACTGTGTGACAGGGACTGTGTGTGTGTGTTGGTGGGGTGCTGGAAGTACACAGAGTCTTTGGGGATGGGTTAAACCACTGGTGTGAATGCCTGGTTGCAGAGCTGCATGAGGATTACCCCTTTTTCCTTGCGTAACACTCGTGTAAAGCATCTCATCATGAACTGGAAAGCTTAAGTCCGACTCCCAAACAAGGTGGTTTGGGTTTTTATTAAAAAATTTAATGATAATAATGACCTTGGTTGTGCATGCAGAGCTCTGTGTCTTCCGACAAGAAGGGACTTGTGGATATTGTCTCTGTGTCTGTAGAAACACACAAGTCTTTCAGAGCTCCTTTGTTGCTTCAGGTAGCGAGAGCCGTTCTGGGTGTGTGTCTCTAATCTTGGAATCTCTGAGCTTTAAGGAAAAGAAGTCAATTAAACCAGTTTTGACATGGATTCTTTGCATCGGGCTGTGGAGTCACCAGTTCCTACGCTTACTGAGAGATCACAACAAAAGGTCTGGTTGATCTCTGCTTGCTTTGCACTGGAGCAGTTTGAAACTCCGGGGATTGGCTTATTGGGGACTCCACATCCCATCTCTCTCAGCATCAGACACAGAATCCCAAATGGGAAATTCTGGAGCCATCGGAAGGAGAGGAGGCTGGGAGGGCACGTTGGGCAGTCATCCCTGCCACGAATGGGTTTCCTCTCAGCAAGTCATCGGTGTGATGGCATGTAGTCTCGGGAAGCTTTGAGTCCTGCCTCTTTGGTTTTTTTATTTTCCCCTTTATAACTTTGTTCCTGTGTCCTAGCAAAGTTCATCTGACTTTGGTGACTTCGTTGGTGTCAGCTGTGTGATTTTGGTGATCTGGGCGGTGAGAGCCCACCACCGCATCCACGGGAGCTCTACAGAGAGCAACAGGGAAGCTCCAAAGCTTTCGCAGCCCCCAGCTGTTTCAGTATTTCTTTACCTCTCCTCCCTTAAAACCCCTGAGGTCTTGAGGTCTGTCCTTCAGTGAACATCCCGCCGAGGTACCACAGCAAGTTCCTCAAGGACCAAAAATGGGAAGCCAAACAGTCTGCAATAGGGGACACATCTTGGTGTCACCCTGGCATAAAAAGCCTTTAGTTTGGGTTTTTCTAGGTCAGAGGAAAAGTGCTTCCAGTCATGTGGTACTGGGAATGTGCAGAGCCTTGGGCATCACCCCGGTTGCTTGGACAGCGCTGGTGCAGGAAATAAGGGAACTTGCTGCTCAGGGTTCAACAGCAAAAATCCTGTCATCTGTGATCTTTTGGTGCTGTTCGGTAGGGAAGTGATTTGAAACGTTGATTAATTGCTCAGCCATTTTTTTTTCCCCTAGTCTTGACCCTTTAATTTCCCAATCTTAAGTTTTCATGTTCTTCCCTGTACAAGGCTCTTGCTCAAGCCACCCACTGTGAGATGATGTGTCTCCCTCATTGCAAAACCCTCGCCAGGGGTTGGAAGGTGCAACTCAAAAGCTGTGGAGGAGCATCCACGTATCTCCTTGCCTACTCCTGGGGCTCTCCCCTCAGAGGATTTCTGTTGTTGGGACAGGCTCGGGGCTATTTGGTGAACTGCTTCTTCGGGAATCCCACCCCCAGGATGCTTCAGGCATAGGAAGGGGGTGGCCAGCAGGAACAGGATGGGGATTGTCCCACTCTGCGCTGAGGAGGCCCCATCTGCAGTCCTGTGTCCAGAGCTGGGACCCCAATTCAAGAGAGATGTGGAGCTGTTGAAGAGGGTTCAGAGGAGGCCACAGAGATGATCAGGGGCTGGAGCACCTCCCCTGTGAGGACAGGCAGAGGGAGCTGGACTTGTTCAGCCTGGAGAAGAGAAGGCTGCAGGGGGACCTCATTGCAGCCTTCCAGTACTCAAAGGGAGTGTATGGACAGGAGGGGAAATGGATTTTTGCAGGATAGAGAGTGGTAGGACAAGGGAATAGATTGAAGCTGGAGGAGGGAAGGTTTAGGTTGGATATCAGGGGAAGTTCTTCATGGAGAGAGCGGTGAGGTGCTGGAACAGGCTGCCCAGAGAGGTGGGAGATGCCCCAACCCTGAAGGTGTTCAAGGCCAGATTGGATAGGGCCCTGGGCAGCCTTGTCTAGATGCAGACCTGGAGGTTGGTGGTACTGCCTGTGGCAGAGGATTTGGAACTCGATGATCCTTGGGGTCCCTTCCAACCCAGACCAGTCTGGGATTCTGTGAAGGGGATGCCCTGCAGCAGCTCACATCACTGTGCCTTGCAGAGCAAGGCCCTGGCTGGGTGTGATGGAACCACTTGTGATGTATCTAAAGGGGAGTGGGGGGGTAGGATTGGCAGGGTTCATTCCCCCATGAAGCCCTGAAGGGGGCACAGCATGGAGCTGGCACGCATGGTCCCCACATGCGAATCCTGCTGCGATGAAGCGCACGGTGGTGTCTCCGAGGCCATGAATTCTCTGCAGGATTTGTCTGTGGACATCTCACCTACCATACGATTTGTTTCATCATGGTAAATTGTTTTGCAATTGAGCCCTACAAAGCTGCCAGATAAGTTGTAAGCACTTCTCACTTGTGTGGGCTCTTAGTTCCCTCTCCCCCTCCCCTGCAAAGAGATCCAAAATTATCCGAGCCCCTTATCTCCCCTTTGGGGAAGGTGGGAGCAGGGGCTGCCCAAGTCTTTGTGTACCATGTGCTCCCCTGGAGCCCAGTTTCTGGGCTGAGTCCTGGTCCTGCTGCAGAGGCTTGAACGCCCACAAGACCATATGAACTCGTTTGATGTCTTCAGAACTCTGTTTTCCCTCTTGCAGCTCCAGCCCTGCAGTTGTCCCTTTGGGTGACACATGCCAGCCTGGCAGGCTCGGCCCCGCGAAGCCTTGTTGCCTCACTTTTTTAGACAAGGGCACGTGGCTAATCTGGGCAGGGAAGGAAGTGTTGGCGATGCCCAGAGGTCAGCAGAGAGAGAACAGAGGGATGGAGCTGTGACTGTGGTGGTGAGGGCCTCCAGAAGCAGAACAGTTTGCTCTGAAACTTGGGCTGGTCTTGTGGAGAGGTCGGACAAGCTGGTGCACCTCCTGCCTCCCCCGGGGCAGTTCCCCCACACATGAAGGATAGTGCCATGTGCCCTGGCCGAACAAAGTACCCCCTGCATGGCAGCATCTGAGGGACTGGTCAGCATGGGGCGGGGAGAGGGGTCAGGGGGGGCTCCTGGGCTGAAGGCGCCTCATTCCTGCAAAGCTTGTCTTGGGAACCCTCTGTTTGTGAGGAGGGGTCAGTGACTTTTCCCCTGTCAGAGGGATGCTCTGCTCCAGCAGTGTTCGGAACAGTGGGCTCTGGGCTAGGAAAAGCTAGCAGATGGCAACCATGTCACCAGCCTGGGTGCAGGAGACCTCCCTGACGTGTCACAGCGACGTCATCCTGCAGAGGTAGGTAGCACGAGGCACCGTGTCCTCCCAGCGTCCCTGCGGGAGGGCGTTGGGGCTCCTCGTGTCAGCGGGATGGTTTTCACCCTGCACTCGGGACGTCCCCCCCGGTCAACTGTCTCGTGTGTGTGCTGACGACACTACGCGTGGCGTGAGCTCACTGGTGTGGAGACGTTGATGTGTGCTTGGTGTTTCTGCAGCTACGCAGGGGACACCGGCCTGTTGTGCAAGGCCTGGGTGAATGAAAACGAGCTCGGTTCCTTCCTCTTTCCTTCCTCCCCATCTGTGCCATTTAGTGGAAATGCTGGGGGGGGGCTGGATGGGGGTGGTGGTCATTTACTGATGGCCTTTGGAGGAAGTCGGTGTGACTGCAGGGCTTTGGTTAAGCTTTTTCCTGGAAAGAGGTTGAGTGCCCAGTGAAGGTGCTTTAGCAGTGGTATGTACTGACCAGGGCTGGAAAAGGTCACGGAATGTTAGGAGTTGGAAGGGACCTTGAAGATCATTTAGTCCAAGGAGATCTGGGGCCAGCAGAACTTCAGCCTCGAAGATGGAGGAAAATTTGAAGGAGACACCACTACCTCCCCCGCCCCCCTCAAGTTGTAGTTGTGTTTATTTTGATTTGGAAGATAGCAAACACAGTGGGGAGCACATGGAGTTGGACCTTGGAGGAATTCAGTGCTGAGGTCACATGGGGAGGACTGGGCAGCTGCCAGCATCTGGCCTGAGTGATATGGCACCAGGGTTTCGCAGCTGTTTCACAGAATCCCAGAATTGTAGGGGTTGGAAGGTACCTCCAGAGATCATCGAGTTCACCCCCCTGCCAAAGCAGGTTCCCTAGAGCAGCTCACACAGATCGGTGTCGAGATCAGTCTTGAATATCTCCAGAGAGGAGAATCCACAACCCCCTGGGCAGCCTGTCCCAGTGCTCCATCACCCTCACTGTGAAGCAGTTTTCTCACATCAGTGTGGGACCTCCTGTGGTCCAACTTGTTTTGTGCCCTGTCCATCTGAAAGGGCAATGACAGAGCAACTATGGTGGGAGCATGGCCTCCAGCTTAGTCAAACCACCAAAGCTGGGCACCTCAGAGAAGATAGTGGTCCCATCCCCTGGACACTCCCGTTTAGCTGTTGATCAGGGCTGATGAGATTTCCTCTTAGTTCCTCTTCTCCAGGCTGAACAGTCACAGCTTTCTCAGCCTCTCCTCCCACCAGAGATGCTTCAGGCTCCTCTTCATCCTCATACCCTCCCTGGATTCCTCCAGTACCTCCCTGTCTGTCCAGAACTGGGGAACCCAGCACTGGGCACCCAACTCCAGCTGTGGCCTGGGCAGAGCAGAGGGGCAGGAGAACAGAAAGTCCCCCAACCTGCTCTGCTCAATGAAACCCAGGGTTTCTGCTGTGAAAATCTCACTCTGGGCTTTGGTGACCATCTTTCAGTAGTCATCTGCTAGTGGTGGACTAACACCCTAGGAAACGTGGTGGTCCTTTACACCACTTCTGCAGCTGGAGCTCTAACTAGTGGCCCACTTTGGTGCCCACCAGCCCTAGTGAGGAGGAAGGCCTGGGTGTTGGCTTGTAGCATTGTCCATCCCTGTTGGCATCCCACCTCCTGGGCTGGGGCCCTTATGGAGCAGATCAGCTGCAACACAGTGTGTCAGAATGCTGAGGAGAGGAGCACCACACAGTTAAAGTATGGACACTGTGATTTGGTTGTCATAGCAAAGCCCTCGGGCTGCAGGGTGGGTTGCAGAGGACAAACACAGGGCTTTGGGGTTGAGTTTAGTGGGTTTTGGTTTGTTTTGTTTTTATTCTTGGTCAGTTGTTGAGAAGGATTTAAGGTGTCGCATCAGCCATGGGCACATACTCCAGGCAGGTGGGCAAGATGTGGTCATGGTCGTCTGGCATTTGGGCTGTTGTTCCTCTTTGGTCAGACCTTTCTCCTTGGGTGGTTGCCTTCAGCACAGCCCCTCCTCTAACACGAGTCGTGCTGGATGCCCTTGCTTGATGAAAATAGAGCAATGACCTCAAGGGTTTTCCTTTGAGAATGTCTTGAGGGAGAACAAATGGGAAGGACTTGAACAGGCCATCTGCTCCCCTCCCATCCCATCCGGCTCTGTTGGGCCAGGCCCTGTGATAAGCTTGGGTGAAAGGCGAAGTGTTCCAGGATGTTTGGCTGGAAGGGCGTGAGAAGGTGTGCTGTGTGGGGTAGGGGCCTCTTCAGTCCCACCAGACCAGGAGCTGGTCTTAGAAAAACTGAAGTCAATGGAGCTTATGAGGAGCTGCTGCTCCTGGAGCAGTGCTCTTGCCCTGGACACCTCTGCTCTTGTGGACATCCTGAAGCCCACCCTGGCTGGGCTGTAGGACAAGGACTCAAGCAAAACTTGTGGCCAGTTTGGGTTGGATGTGACCTCTCTATATCCATCCCAGTCCCCAGAGCTGGGAATGGAGAGCATCCTGAGAGTCACAGATCAGCTGAGCCAGCTCGTGGAGACCAGTGAGCCACTGTCTGCTCCTCTGAGCTGTGTGCCTCACTGGGACCTAAGGTGTGAGGGCACCATGGCCTTCAGGACTTCTGGAAGGGGATGTCCTTCTCCCTGAGAGCTTGGGAACATCAGGGCAGGATGGGTTCGGTCCAGCTGAGTTGCTGTGTGCTGTGCCCTGCCGTCCTTCCCTCCTCCTCCTTCTCAGGGAAGTGTGGGCTAGCCTGCGTCACCCAGCGATGTCACTGTCATTAGTGGCAGGACCTCATCAGAGGGTGTTCCCCCAAGTACGTGAGTTACGGGAGCCCTGCCCAGCCCAAAGCAGGGACACACAGCAGCCTGTCTGTCCTGCTGCCGCCTCAGGGGCTTGGGGGTGCAGACCTGGAGCACAGGGATGGGGCAGCACCTGGTCGTGTCCGTGGCCATGGGCTTGCTGTGCTTGTCTGCAGGGAGTTGGGTGTGTGTCTCCCAGGTGAGCCAGGTGCTTTCCTTGTGGATCTCGTGAGACGCAGCTCGCCGGTGGGTTTCCTGCGGCTGGAGCAGGAGCAGGCACACACCCCGTGCCACAGGGCGCGAGCCCAGCGGGGTCTGTAGATCGTGCTGGAACTGTGGAATCCCTGGGTGTTCATATCTCTGGGCGTCATAGGTCGTGTTTCTCTGACTTCAAGTGCCCTCCTGGGTTTGCTTCACGTTTGGAGGTGAGGTCAGGAGGAAGGCTGGAGCTCTGCTCTTGAGTTGGGGCTCACCTCTGGGTGCAAGGATGCTTCTGCCTGTCCCAGCCACCAAGGATTCCTGGCCAGGTCCAGGTCCAGCCTGGAGCTGGGTAGTAAGGAAAGGGGTCGCCATGGGCAGCGCTGGTTGACCTTCTTGGGTCTCTGCTGTTTCCCATCTCTATTCCGGCAGCCCTGACCTGCCCTCGCGCCAGCTGCAGGAACAGGAGGGTTAGTGTGCAAAGCCTGCACCACGGCATGGCCGAGCATGGTGGCTAGTTAGATCTCCCACCCCGTTTTCAAGGCTGTGGCCATGTCCCGTAGTTGCCATGATGCTCTTGACTTGGGTTGGGACTGTGAGTCCTGCAGATGTACCTCAGCCCTGGTCCAGACCCCCGGGGCTGAGCCTCTCGAGGTCTGGGTGGAGCGAGGACTTGGCTGGGGCTGAGCCACACCTCTGCAAGAGGCAGCATGTCATCGCCTCTGTCCCTGCGCTGGGCAGAACTGGGAGGGATCGCGCCCCGGGCTTGTTCCTGGCACCGTACAGCTCTCGGCATGCAGGATAACCCTTGACGTGGGCTGGGACCGCGAGCAGCCAGCGTTGGGGCCCTGCCTCTTCCCAGCCCTGCACTGGGGGCAAGGGTGCCCTCGCCCCGGCGGGCGTGGGGGGTGTCTGCTGGGCACGTGTAGGGTCTGGACGACCGCTGAGCTCAGGTGGCTGCCTGGGCACGACCTGGCCCCTGCTGGGGATCAGGTTGGGTCTTGTGTCTGGGTGCAGGCAGCTGGGGTGATGCGATGTGCCTGTTCTTGCTTGGCGGGGAATGTTGCTCACCTGCCCGGGGAGGCACACACGCTTGCATGGCTTGGTGTTGCCTGCCAAGCCTTAATCTCCATTGTTTGACAGCTGGCGCGCTGCTGACGTCAATCCCATGGCTCAGGGGGCTTTAGGGGAGGAATGGGCAAGTCTCCGCGTACGCCTGCTTGCAGGCTTAGCAGAAAAACATTGCGCTGAAACCACAGAGAAGAAGGAGGAGGGAAGAGAGGGTGCAGCTCTGAGGGATGCTGGTCCCTGGAAGCACGTCTCAGCCCTGGGAGCTGCTGGCTGACTCATGCCTGGGTCTACCTGGTCAGGCAGCGTCCCTTATGGGGCCAAAAATGTCACCTCACCCATCCAAGAGCTCCCTGCAACACCCTGCTCCACTCCAACCCCTGCCCGTGCTGAGGGTCCATGGTGCCCTGTAACCACTGTGCCTGTCTTCCTGACCCTCTCCAGCCTGCCGAGACCACTGACGTGGGCAGCTGGCTGCTGGCTGCACCGCTGGGCAACTGACTGCTGCTCTCCTCTCCTGCCTATCTCACGGCCTCCTGCAGAGCTGGGGTTTGTCCCTTCCTTTATTATCCTGTATCATTAAAGAAGCCGCTCAGTCTCGTCTGGGTTGTGCCAGCTCCGGCCGTCCTGGTCCTGCCTCAAGGGACTGTTTCAGGATGCTCCATGGAAGCCATGCCCAGGTCACTTTTGTCATTAGCCGACTGAAGCTCAGCCCTGTCGCTCTCCTCCCAGAAAAGAAGTCATGGAAGCAACGCCCTGGGTCTCCTGTGGACTGATCCTTCCTCCACAGATCTTCTGTGGGTCTGTCTTGCAAAGCCTGGCTTATCTTGGAGCCTGGAGAAGACTCTCTGGGGATTCTTGGCACGGAGATTGTGGCTTCCAGGCTGAGCCTCTGGCACTTCTGCTTCCACTTGTGACCTTAATGACACGTTCTGATGGCAATTGTTCTCTGAGCTGGAAATCCTCTCTGTTCTGCCGTGGGACTTGTGCTCCTAAGCAGCAAGAGGTCTTTGGTCAAGGCAGTCAAGCCTTCCCGCAAGGGAAGTGACCCTGACCCTGCTTCTCAATGGCTGCCACTTCCCTGGCAAAGCTGCTCTGCTTCCCTGGGCTTAGCTGCTTAAATATTTTTCATTTAAAATAAAACCAACAAAAAAGAGGAAAACTGAGGAGTAAGGAGACAAATGAGGAGGAAGACAGGAGGTACCATAGGTAGCTTTGAAAAGTATTGGGGGATTGGTTTTTCTATTCCTGGCTTAGAAAGCTGCTTGGTGGACACTGTCCCGAAGCTCAACCTGGGTCATGCCTGAGAAGTGGGAACCTGTGGAGCCCTTTCAGCGTAGAGCTGAAGGGCTCAAAGGGACTCTGTAACTCTGCTGCTCTGACTTCTCAAGCTAAGCTGTTTACTTTTCTGGCTACTGTGGCAGCATGTAAGTGACCATCAGAGAAAGTTGCCTGATAGCTTGACTTGGGTTGCCTTTCTGCTATGCTTGTGATGCTGGCATTGGCCTGTGTTCCTTCCTGACACCATATTTTTGAGGCCTTGGAAACAGAGTTGGATGGGATCCACCAGACAAAGGTTTTTAGCCCAGCATTTGAGTTTTCAGACCTCCAGGGACACATATTTGACTGTTTCTTGGTCTGGAGGAGGGGAAGTAACAAGAGATTATGCCATGGTGAGTTTTTTCTGGAGAAAGCTGGATTCCTTGGTGTGATTCAGCCCACTCCCAACGAGTGAGGCATCCGGAGGTATGCGAGGAGTTTCTCCTGCTTGAAATTCTGGTCCAGAGGATACGTTTTGGGCTGTATAACTCAACTATTTTTTTTTTTCCTCATGGACATAAAACCTGCACTTAATCACCAAAAACCCTCCTTTGTTGGCTTTTCTTAAAACAGGGGCACGCTAAGAAAAATCATGTGCAAGTTCATAGTCCTCAGACAGACAGCATGAGCCCACAGCATCTTCCTGTATGCCACCCACCCCTGTGTGTCATCTGGCCCGACAGGGCTCAGTGGAGCCCTGAAGATGCCGTGGGATGAAGAGCAGATGTTCCCAAAGGTCCATGTCGGTTTGGAAACAGGTCATCACACCCACGCCGAGGCTGTAGCTGGAGAAGGGTGGATGTGGTGTGTAGGACATGCTCCAGGCTTCGGAGACCCGTGACCATGCATGGAGCACCTTGGTGACTATCTCGGCATCGTTAACAAATTGGAAGAAATTAACAGGAAGCGTGCCAGAAGCTTCCCTAGGAACTAAACCAGGAAGCGTTACAGGGAGTTATTTACCCCCAGGTGAAGCTGCAGAAGATCAGCTCAGGTCGTCCTGCCTGTCCTGCCTTGTCCTGTGCTCCTCTTCACAGGCTGTCACAGCACTCGTCCCGGGCTCTAGCGCTGCCAGTGTTTGCCTCTCCCTCTGCGAACCCGTCAGTTGTTCTCTCGAGTCCCCATGAGCCCCGTTGTCCACGGTTGGGTCTGTGCTCTGGGTTTTGTTTTTTCTGGCTCGTCTGTTGACAACCTCGTGAGCGTTGTGGGGCATAAGCTGCTGCTGGCACAGCCAGGTTTGCAGAGGCTGGGGGGATCCTGGACCATTCCCCTCTCTGGAACACCAGCCAGCCTGGGCTTGGGCTCAGCCTGCTCCTTCCCCAGGATGGCTGCCATGGCTTGACAGTCACGTACAAGGGAGAACTCGCTCTGGAGTCTCTTTTAGGATTTGACTTTCTCTCTGAGTCACAGAGGCAGATGCCATCTCCTCGGTGGCCAGGGACAGGCAGTCCTGAACCCCTCTTTGAAATGCTGGCTGCTTGAAAGCTCTCTAAGATACCCTCACTAAGGAGCTCCTGTCGCTTTGCTGGCCCTGGGAGTCAGGAGCGGCCAGGTGACTGGGATTTAGGGCACTGGCATAGAGGGTGCTGGTGAAGGTGGGCATGCTGCCAGCCTCTGCCATGTGTGATGGCTGGCCAAGTCTCCCCTCTCTGGAAGAAGCCTCCTCAGGAGGTCTGGAGCCAGTGCTGGGCTCACCTACAGCAAAGTACATGGCTTGGGAGAGATGCTGACCTGGGACTGGCTGTGTCACTGTAATCCCAGCCCTGGCTTAGGAGAACTTGCCTTTGACAACTGAGGTGCACTGGGAAAATGATGTTCTGCTTTTACAACACCCGGTGCGTCCCAGTGCCCCATGGCCAACAGGTTGGCTGGGTACATGGGCTGGATCTGCACTGAGAATAAGACCCGGGTCATGGCTACAGGCTGCTCAGAGCCCAGAGGTGGGCAGAGGGGATGGACAGACCCTGGCAGGAGGTTTTTCTTGGCTGGTTCATTCAAGGAACCTTCAAGGGCTTGGCTCCCTCAGGGCTGTGACAGCTGGTCTGGAGAAGGGACTGAAATCTGTTGACAGCCAGGTTGAAGTTGTCTTTTGTAATGGCATTGAAAACCTGGTTATTTTTGTTGTTTTCACCCAATTGTAATGGGGCTGAAGCAAGCCAGCATGAAGTCTTGCCTCTTTTCCTCAACGCAATGTTTGAGGAGGACGAGGCTTCACATATGAAGGGCTGTTGTGAAGCTTCTGGAGGATGGATGAGGAGAAGACTGCAAAGAATTGGCTGCAGTTTGGTTTTTGTGCCTAGTGTGAGACTAGATGGGTGGGAGGAGGCAATGGGATGGGTTGCAGGTAGCCTTGGAAGGGAAGGAGAGTAGTGTGGCTGGAGACCTTTGGAAGGGAATAAGACATACAGCAGGTCCTGACCTCACTGATTGTGGTGACTTCAGGCTACTTTTGATTAAAATTCCTGTATCTTCCATGGAAGATGGATTGTGAAAAGCCTGGAGTGAGAGAATCCGTGGGCTTCGGCTCTGCTGTTGCTCACCCCAGTCCCAGGAGCCTGGCTGGGCAGAGACTGTCCAAGGTCAGATTGTTCTCTTGTGCTCTCTGCCCAAGTACTCCAGCAGTTTTGCAACACACAATTCCTTTTTCTGGTCATTTCAGCTCTGAAAAGAGCACAGCTGGTGCTGAGAACCCAGCCCAACCTTTCTGCTCACAGCTTCCTCCCTTTTGGGCAGCCCCAGAGCGTGTGCAGGCACCACAACATGCTTGCCCTTCTCATCCAGAACATGGGATATGGATGTTGAGAGGTCCCCTCAAATGTGATGCAAAAGGCTCAAAGAGGGTAACTCAGCTTCCCACAACAGAGCAGGGGACTGGAGGGAAGATATGGAAAGGCATCCCAAGGAGAGAGAGGTGAGAAGCATCTCTCCATTGTTTGCTGCCTGGACCACCCTCTGTTGCCAGTCGTGTGGCATACGTCCCTGCTCCCGCACTGGGCTTTGCAGGGGCAGAGCTGTGGGGCAGCGGAGGAGGGAAGGAATGTCTATAATCATAAACTTACTGGAATCCAGGTTTCTTAATCTTCCTAATATCTAAGAGATTAGCTTGGTCAGCCCTCTCTTCAGGTGCTCATTGGTGTCTCCAAACCAGGGGCTGATGGATCCCTGGCCAGTTGCTTCTGGAAAAGGGCCTTCCCTGTGAATGGAGGTTGTCCAATAAAACTTAACTTGGGTCAAAATGTCTCCACTGCAGCTTAGTGTTTGTGTGCCCACGTGGTTTTGGAATTGTTCTGGCAGAGAAAACGGGTCTTGGGAGGAACCAATTTATCTAAAAGTACTCTCCTCCGCCCACATCCAGCAGCTTTCTGGGCAAAAACTTAAAGCAGGGATGAAGCTGTCCCCCTCCCTTGCTCTGCCCACCTCCCTGTGTATTTTCTGAGCCTGTGAATCTGCATGGGGAAGGCAGCTCCTTACTTCAAGAAATTCAAGGACCAGGTTGGTGGTGCCGGCATCTTTGCCCACTGTGACATCTGTAAGTGCGTGAAAAGCCTCATCAGGCAGCTCCAGCCGCCCGAGTAACCGGTGTGGAAACCTGCTTCTGTAAGAAGTGCTGTCTTCCTGCCATTCAGTGGCCAACAGCAGGGTGTTCCTGGTGGAGCACAAATATTTTCATCAGGCTAAATAATTATCTTTAATTAGTTTTCACTGAGGCGATGCCAGTCCACCCCTCTCCTTGGAAACTCACTTGGCTTCTGAAATGGCTTGGAAACAATGAAGCGAGGAACGGAGCTGACTCGCATCCCGCTCATTTCCACCCACCACGGGAAAGAAGAGGGACCACTGGACTGGCTCCCTGTGCTACGCTGGGACTTTCATGCCTTGGCAGGAAAGACTGGAGTTGTGTTTGAAGTACTCTGCATCCACAATGTGTTTTCACTTTACCTCCGAAAGGTAAATAAATAGTACTGGGATTGCTACTGCTCACAGCACCTCGCTTCCCGAGGCAGCAGCAGCACAGCCCTGGCCCTTTCGGGCGTGTCTTCCAGGATAGGTTCCCATGGTGGCCATCAGGGCTGCTGCCAGTGGCAGAGATGAGCTGGTGCAGCATCAGGGGGGTCTGCATCTCCTCCCCTGCTAACGGCATCCTCACTGCATCCCTGTGCCTCCTCCCTGTTCAGTAAGCAGAGGAAGGCTAGGGAGGTGACCTGCCCGCTGGCTGCAGTGAGTGCTGGCAGAGAGAGCAGCCTCCTATTAGTGGGTTTGCTACTCTGTCAGGTGAAGCTGAAGCCCTATGTGAAACAAGCGTTTTCAACAGTGGAGTGTATTGTTCAGCCAAAACCTGTATCCCTATTGCTGCATCTCCACATCAGCTTCGTGTGAGCTTGCACATCCTTTGTGCGTTCACCGCTCACCTGATGTGGGACCAGCTGAGTAGGATGTGTGCAGGATCAGGCTGAGCTGGGGCTGGGATCACCTTTCTGGATGGGGCTGCCACCATCCAGCACTGGGAGGCAGGACCAGAAAGTGCTGGTGCCTGTCCTCATCACCCTTCTTTGGACTCTGAAAGCCATCGGATGTCCTGCGGTGGGACAGGGTGGGTTTCTCTTCAGGCATCCGTGCTGCACTGCCTGCACTACCAAGCAAGGTTGTGGTGGTAGGTCCTCAGTCCTTGCTTGCTCTGCTTCTGGGTCATCAGTGTCCAGCCCCATCCTCCCCTTCTGGAGTCCTTGTTTCCAAATTATGTGCACTCAAATTGCTTTCCTGAAGCTTTTCCCTTTTTTATTATTATTTTGGTCCCCTTCCTGCCATTTTCCATTGCACTGAAGCTCAGTTCCCATTTAATTGTGGAGTTAAACAGTGCAGTCTCCCCTCAGACCTGCTTTTAGCACACACACCCTCAGTTTGGGGACCTCTGCTACAATCTGATTTATTCAATGTATATTTTTCTGGCCCTGAGTGCTGAATCCTCCCTGAGGACACCCCTTCTCCCAAGTGTTTGTTGCACCCAAGCCTTGGTGAGACAAAACGGGCCCTGACACCCTGACATGTCCCACCGGCTGTGTTAGCCAGTGTTACCAGCAGCGTACAATCATCCCCTCATCTTGTCCTGGTCCAAACCCTGCCAGCAGCATGGGGAATTTCCCCATCAGACAAACAGAGGAAACCATACCAGCATTCCAGCCAGCCTTTCCAAAACACATTGGTGGTTTTTTTCTGAGGGGCACACACTCTGACGAGTGTCCTGTTTACCTTTCTTCTCGGAATCTGCAGGCTGCTGGAGAAGGTGGGAAGATGTCCTGGAATCACCTGGCCTGAGGAAAAGGGGAATTACTCTGAGAAGGCTTGAGGTAAGACCCTGTTCTGGTGCTCTGCTGAGCCGAGAAGATGCCAGCAGCACAGGTGAGGCTTCCTGGGTTGGAAGTTGTGAAAGAGGCTAAGGAACATCTTGGCACTGTGTGGTGGGGAAGGCTCTACAGTCATGAGCTCTGCTTTGCCTCTATGTCAGGTCTACTCTCACTCAGAAGATGCCGCTTCCACAAGTAGTTGCATTGTGTAGTAAGTGGAAAGGGACTTGTGCTGCAGAGGGGGATGTTTGCATGGGGAACCCACCAGAGATACCTCCTTGCCAGGGTGGTGGGGCAGAAGATGGTTGGGGTTTGATTTTTCCGGCGCATGTTGTGTGCTGAATGAGAAACTGCGTGCAGAAGGACCTTGTTGTGTGCAAATACCGAGTAGGTCAAATCAAACCGCATGGAAGACTCCAGGTCTTATGTCAATGCTGTCCCTGTATGATACCCAGCAGCACTTGCAAGGCCAAACTGGAAGCATCCTGCTCACTCCTTAATCTGCCTGTAGCAGCCCTGGGAATCTGTAGATGCACCAAACTCTCCCTATTAAGCATCTTCAGACTGTCCTAGAGATGGTTGGAACAGTCCAAGCTCCAGCATGGAGAAGAAACAGAGCCCCCAGTTCTCACTGCTGATGCCCAGGAGATGCCCTCATCACTACAGGCACAATGAGGGGCAAACTGCTGCCCTCCACAAGAGCTGCTGGTGCTGAAGATGAGGTTTCCACGCCTGGTCCCTCCGGAGAGTGATGTTGGCTGTCGCTCAGGTCTCAGCAAATGGCTTAGCCCTCTTATCTCTGGCGATGGCGGGCTGTGCTGCAGAACAAGGAGTCCCGGGCCAGCTTCCAGCTGGGGATGCAAACAGCAGGCTGTTTACGGAACGGTTTCTCCTGTTTCGGTGCTGCCAGGCTCTCTTGTGAAATGTCCTGTCTGAGCCAAGGCTGCGCTGGTGCGGCAAGGGCTGGCTCTGGGGGCACAGGCTGGAGGGGCAGGGAAAGGCTGTGGGTTGGTGAGCAAAGCCCTCTACAAGAAGGGGAAGGCAGCCTGAACCCCAGCGCTCTCACTGTCTCTTGTGCTGATGACCTGTGGGGAGGATGCTCAGTCTCTTGTATCGGGGATGTAATTTGCCCAAACGTCCATGCCTGGACCGTTACATGGCAGACCAGGGCACAGGTTTCTGTTCTTCCCAAGTCTGCATTGCATCTCTGGTGTCTCCTCTGAGAGCCAGTGACCAGGCTGGTTGACATGCCTATCCTCGGGTCTTCCCCTACCTCTTGGAGGATCCTTCTCCCCTCAGGCAGGACTGGAGGGTCAGGTGCTCAGGAACCAGCTGGAGCTCAGCACGCACTGCACTGTTGGGAAGGGACTGTGCACATGGTGGCTGGGAGATGCTCTGCAGACCAGTCTTAATTCCCGTCCTGCTTCCTCATGGCATTTTCCCCTCCCACCACTGCTACTCTCCATACCCAGAGTGAGTCTGAGTCAACTTTGTTCATCTGAGAGCAGATCTGATGGTGAAATGTGAAAAGGACATGGGTCTCCAGGTGCCTCTGACCTTCTCTTGGCACCTGGAGCCATCAGAAGGGGCAGCATGGGTCCCTGGAAGACCTCAAACACCGGGGCCTCTGGGGATGGGAGGAGGTAGCCCGAGGCATGCGAGAGAGGAACTGTTACTGGGCTCCACCTATCCCAGCTATGCTATAACCCCTGCCTCACTTGGTCTACAGGGGAGACAGCTCTAGCCCAAAGATACCACCTGTAAGTGATGAGTCAGTCATTGTCCAGAGAGTCTCCATGGATGGACATCGTAATATCTTCTTCCTTCTGCTATCTCCTCAGCGACTGCATCCTACAGCTGGCCTGGCTTCTTCTCCACTTCATTTGTTTGTTACCCCTGGCTGTGGAGTGCTGTTGCTGGAAGGGGAAGTGTCGATGGTGCCACTCAGTCTATTCTACCTAAATTTAAAATGCTCTTTTTGTCTTTGCATTCTCAACGTGTCCTGTTTTAAACTGGGAGTTTAAAAAAAGAAAAAAGTCACTTGAGGAAAGCTGCTGTCTGATATTTGGTGCCACAGTGAGACACAAGCCATTGCGTGATGGAGTCCTCCTGCCAGAACAGCCCCAACACACTGTTGGTCATCCTCTCGGCCAAGAACAGGTTTTTTTTTCCTATGGCGGTTACTCAAAGGAGCAGGGAAGCAGGAGTGGGATGGGATGACCCAATTCTCTTCCAATTGAATGTTTCCAGTCAAGAGGCTCCATCAGAGTGTGCCAGTGTGCAGATAACACATCCGGACATGCTTCAGGAAGCGTTTCCCAGAACCAGCTTGACAATTCTCATTGGTGTGACCTGGACCAATGGTTGTCCTTGCAAAAGAAAGAAGAGTGAAGCCAGGGGTCACACAGCAGGAACAGTCATTGAGGAAATGATTCCTTGCCAAACTTAATAGATAACATGCCATTCAGTGTGAGTCAGAGGTTTTCCTTTGGTGGTGCTGAGGGGAGCACAAGGGTGTGGGATTTTTGATCTCTCATGTAGGAGAGGGTCTGGGCCAGATGGGATGAGGACTTTGTTGGCTCTCCAAAAGGAGAGCAGTCCTCAGGAAGGGATGGGTTGACAACCCCCACTGACATTGTCCCAAGGGCCACTTGTGGGGGGCTCAACAGCTGGCTCCCAAAAGTGAATGGATGTCCAATGACGGCAGATTTCCATCATTCAAACCTGGTGTGGACCAACCCTTGTAGATGAAGCTGCTCCTCCTTAACACCAGGTCCACAAGGAAATCTGAAGAAAGAAAAGAACTGCAGAAGGTCTGTGCACTCCCAAATGTCCCCTTGTGCAGGCCTTGACCTCTGCCATTCCACCCATATGGTGGGGATGTGTAATCCTCCCTTCAGGTGAGGAGCTCAGGGGAGTTTCCTCTCTAAAAAGAAGCATCTCCTGTACCTCTCCTTTTTCTAAGAGTGTAGGGAAGCTGTTTGATATGCCACTTCCAAGAGAAATGGGTAGTTTGCTTCCTGAGCTGTCATCTCACTCTTGAAATAGGTTGTCCATGGGTGATCTTCAGTAGACCAACACTGACTATATCCTTTTTCTGTTGGAGAACACCTCCCACTGTGGTTCCTTAAGTGCTCAGCTCTTGCATTGGGATGTCAAAGATAGATGGAGCAGGTTCTCTGTGTGGCAAATGATGTCTTGCCTTAGTAGGACCTCAACCTCAACCATGCCTTCTTCTCTGGGGTTTGAGCCTAATGGTAGGTCCTTGACCTAACGTTCAGCCATAGCTGTCAGGTACAGACTAGCAACACAGTGCTTCTGATTGAAAGCAATGAGTGTTTTTAGGTGAGAGACTTCATCCCCATCAGGAATATGGTGCCTGTCTTGCTCAGAGGGAGTTCTTTCAGGTAGGAGTAGCACATCGTGGCTGTCAGAACAATTTACTGACTTCCCTGTGAAAATAACTATTTGCCTTTCTCTCTTTAGGGTGGTGTTAATCAGCTGTGGCAGAAGCATACCTGGCTGTGAAGTCAGCTGTCTGACGGTATGGCTCTGAAGCAAGTGACAGCAAAGTGTGAAGGGTTGTCAGAGATGACAGCTCTTCATCAGATGTATTTATTTCTTCATGCTCTGCTTCCCTGTTTGTACGTCAATAGATGACTGTTGCTCCTCTCAGAGTAGCTACAGTCAGGTTTCTGTACTGATGTCCAATCTAAGCTTGCCCAGTAGTGCTGAAGCCCATGAGGTAGAGGACTCTGTAGTCTGGACTTGGATTATTGTTTCCAGTTCTGTGCCCCTCAGGTCCAGAACGACATAGAACTCCTTGAGAGAGTCCAGCACGGGGCCATCAAGATGATGGAGTGGAACATCTTCCTTATGAGGAAAGGCTGAGGGAGTTGGGTCTCTTTATCTTGGAAGAGAATGAGGGGTGACCTTGTTAATGTTTATAAACACGTAAAGGGTGAGTGTCAGGAGGATGGAGCCTGGCTCTTCTCCGTGATGGCCAGTGACAGGACAAGGGGCAATGGATCCAAGCTGGAACATAGGAAGTTCCATCTGAATGTAAAGAAAAACTATTTCCCTGTGAGGGTGACAGACCCCTGGGACAGGCTGCCCAGAGAGATTGTCGAATCTCCTTCTCTGGAGACATTCAAGACCAATCTAGACACATTCCTGTGTGATTTAATCTAGGTGATCCTAGTCAGGCAGGGGGGTTGGACTGAATGATCTTTCAAGGTCCCTTCCAACTCCTTACATTCTGTGATTCTGTGACTTGGTCCAAGATGAGTTTCTCCCTCCACCAGCCCTGATGCAGCAAAGACAGTGGTGCATGAGGTGGTCCAGAAGCAGAAGCATGTTTTCCCTCAGGCTATTCTGAGATGGATGTAAGAGCATGACTGGGATCACTACAGTTTTCAGGAAGAACTCAGGGAAGCTTCTTATCAGAAGTACCAAGAACTTCAGATGCTGGCCAAAACCCTGGTAGTGTGGTAAGAAAAGGAAAACAAAAGCAGGAA
>VXBZ01006255.1:187733-204548 GCA_013399135.1 Heliornis fulica | reverse complement strand
GGGGGGGGGGGGGGGGCGACACCCCCAAATCGTGGGTCCCCACACCCCCAGTCAGTAAATCACCAGTAAAATGAAGGGCGTTTGCTACGATGCCAGAACTCAAAACTCCACTCCTCGGGTGGTGCTGGGTAACACCGCTGAGGTCTGTCCCACTCAGCCCACAGGAGAGGGCTGGGAGGCTCAAGTGGGTTTTGGAGTGGTACCCCGTGCAGCGGGAGCGGCGTGGGCAGCTCTCCGTGGGCTGCGGAGCTTTACCCACAGCGTCCAGTACACAGTGTGCTGCTCTTGGGGAATGATTAACCACATCCTGGTGCATAGAAAAAACACTGCCCTATAACAACACAGATTTGCAGGGCAGTTTGAGTGGCAGCAGCAAAGTCTCGGCAGGTTGAGGTGGGTTTTTCTGCTCTTGGCTGCTCAGTTACTCACCTGTCCCTGCGAGGGAGGAGAGAGCTGTCCCAAAGATGGTCCCTGCCCGAGCTGCGGGCTCTGCCTCCTCCGTGAGAAAGCCCCGGCCACTCTGCCCGCCCCTGGGCAGCATCTGGACATCATCACCCCTTGCCTGTCTTTTCTTCTCCCCATTTGGGCCAGTTTTGGAGGCTACGGCATCCCCTGGCTATTCCCATCCCCTGGATGCCGGCGCCAGGATTTCCCTGAGAAGGGGGAGTGGAAGAGGAGCGTGTGGTTTTTGGGCTGATATCAGCACTGTGAGGAAGCATCTGTCAGCGCTTCTCAGCTAAGCGCGGTTTCAGGCGTGTGCAGCATCGTGGTCCGGGATGGGGTTGGGATTTACGTGGGATTTACATTGGAATTTAAGTCTTCCCTCACCCTCCATGGGGGATGGTACTGCCCACTCCTCACTGGGTTACGCTTGCTTGGTGTTCGGTTCTGGGACCAAACGTGGTTTTCTGAGGTTCTGACCCCCACATCTCTGCTGGGGTGCCTGTTCCAGATAGACAGCACAGTGTGCAGAGTGGTGAAGCTTTGGGCTTGCTGGGGCCATCAGGGGATATACTGGGGGCTGCCAGGGCTAGAGGAGTCATCCCAGGAGTTGTCTTTCAGCGCTACACCCCTGAAGGTCCCAACTGTCCAGGCTGGGCTAGTTCAGCAGGTCACCTGGAAAAAACACTTCCAGACTCGATGCCTTTTTTGGGGGTATAAAGTTTTAGCATTTAACCCCTTTCCCCCTCCTCCCTCCCCAAAACAAAGCCTCAAATTGCTGTGAATCCATTTCTGCATCCCACAGGCACCCGTGGGCTGTGCGTGCCGCAGGACTTGGGCTGGGTGCTCAGCAACCCAGGCAACCAAGAGTGCTTGGTCAGTGCTTGTCCAGGACCTCTTAGGAGGAACGCTTGGCCAAGGGCAGGTGACACAGGGGTGTCACCTTGCCTGTAACACCTTGAGATGCCCATGCCCACTGTCTCCAGCTCGAATCACCCAGCATCTGGTGTGGGCTGGGGGAGGGTCAAGCCTTAATTTCAATATGAGGAAGGAGCCCTGAGCTCCTTGGGCCATTCAGGTGGTCACCACTGAGCATCTCTGGAGGATTCTTGCAGCTGATTTGGGAGGGGAAGATGGTCCTGCAGCACCCAGTGCAGGACCACATGCAGAGTGATCCCAGCAGACCCTCCACCCTGGTGCAAGTCAGCTGCACTACAGAAAAAACAGCAATCTTGTTCTAAAAAGTCAACTTTTTTTACTTTAAACGTGAGGGAAAACAGCCTTTGATTTAGCACAACCCAACAATGGCACTGTGCAAGCAAGGTAAGGACCAGCCTGAGCTCTACCAAAACACACTCTTTGGCATCAGACTGGTGATGGGTACCATCTGAGAGGTCAGGATACTAGTGTGCAAAGCTCTGGCTTTTAAGAGCAAATGTATATAAATTGACAGGTGATAGATTCCCCCACCCTTTCCCAACCTGTTCACACTCCCTGTGCCATGACATTTCTGTAAAAAAGATGGATATATATCTATATATCTATATATCTATATATCTATATATCTATACATCATCTATTCTACCAGTGGATGGTATTTCCAACACAAAAAGTGCCCCAGCAGTAGGAGGCTCCGAGTCCTGATTGTGCAGCTCCATCTATCCCCTATGGCTCATGTGCCAGAATTGTTTCAGTGTTGGTTTGGGGGGTTGTTTAGGGGTTTTTTGCAGTGCTGAGACCAGAAAAAACAACTTATTTTTTCTGTGCAACCCACCTCTTCCAGCTCTTTCGTGTTTCCACCCCCGTTGCTGCTGATGCTGGGAGGTGCTGGAGCAGGATGGTGCTGGGGGTGGGCAGCAGAAGCAGGAAAGCTCCCGGGGCAAAGCAGTGATTTAATGGCTTTGCAGGGGTTTGAAGAACGGGATGGGGTTGGCAGCTCTGGGGATGGATGGTATGGTGATGCAGGAGGACTGGTGCAGAAACGGGCAGGGAGGCAGTGCCCCATGGATGTGGCTGCTGGCTCATGTCCATGCCCTGACACGGCAGGCATTTACAGCTGATCTCTGTACCTGAGGAGAACGTGGCTGGTGACAGGTCCCCATTGCTGCTGTGGAAGTTGTCACTCCCCATCAGATGCGAGAATGAACAACTCCAGCCACAGCTCTGCCCATGCTGGTATTTCAGGGATGCCTGGCACAGCCAACAGCGTGTGTGCTGCCTTCTCCGTGTCTTGGAGCCTGAATAAGCCGCTGCAGTGGTGGGCTTGGGTGCTGCCGCGGATGTGGCAGGGTTGCTTGGGCTTGGCTGTTTGTCTCGAGTCACCGTGAAGAGAGAAAGCAGGACATGAAAGTCTTCGTGTTTGGGGCTGGGAGGTGGCTGCTGAGTGCTGCCCCTGTGAGGAGCCCGTGTTCATCCCAAAGCAGTGCCAGATGAGCAGTGATGATAAGCAAGGATGGACCCCTACTTTGAAGTTCACGACAGCTTCACTGATAGGCACTGGGGTCTTGGGGGTTGGAGCTGTGGGATAAAGCCAGCTTTTGGGTTGATGCCAGCACCCAGAGGCACTGGGGACACCAAGGACCTTGCAGCCTAAAGGGACAAAACAAGTTTGAGAAGTGGAGGAGAAGTGGATGGTGAGTCTTTCTGATACCTGTGCATGGCCATGGACCCCAGCGGTGTCCCTTGGCCGAGAGTCCTAACCACTGTCTCTGATCATCATGCCCATGCTTATCTTGTCCTTGCATACTGTGTGCAGTGCTGGGCTCCCCGGGCCAGGAAGGACAGGGGGCTACTGAAGAGGGGACAACAAAGTGCTACAGAGATGCTGAGGGGACGAGAACATCTCTGTGATGAAGAGAGGCTGAGGGACCTTGAGCTGTGTAGCCTGAAGAGGACTAAGGGGGATCTTCTCAGTGCTGATAAATCCTTGAGGGGTGGGTCAGGAGGATGGAGTCAGGCTTTGGTCAGTGGTGCCCAGGGAAAGGACAAGGGGTGATGGACACAAACTGGGCCAGAGGAAGTTCCACCTAACTCTGAGGAGGAACTTCTTTCTTGGAAGGGTGATGAAGCCCTGGCCAAGCTGCCCAGAGAGGATGGGGAGTCTCCATCTCTGGAGACATTCCAGCCCCGTGATCCTGGATGCTGTCCTGTGCAGCCTGCTCGAGGGGATCCTGCTCTGGGAGGTCTTGGGATGGGGTATTTCCAGAGGTCCCTGCCAACCCCCATCAGTCTTTGAGTCTGTGACATCTGCTGAAAAAGGATTATTTCAAAGGTGTTACCTGTTTGCAGTGCCCGAGATGTTTTGGCTTCTTCACCTTTGTTGTCACTTTCGTGGTTTGGTGCTATTTTAATTGGTAGTTAATCACTTGGGAACCCCAGGAGCACATCAGGGAGGAGAGGTCCATAAATCTCTCATTCCTTAGCTGGGTTGGACTGCTTTCAGCTGGAAGAGCACAGTGGAGCAGTGTTGGGCTTTTACCATGAGGACGCTGCCTGATGTGGGTAAAGGAAGCTGGAGGATATCGGAGTTGTCACTTTTGTGTCAGCTGGAGAAAATCCAGGGGGCTTTAAACACCTTAGGGTGGGTTTAAATCAGGGGCTATATTGGAGAGGTCCCAGCATAAAACTGTGAGGTATGGGCTGGAGGGACAGATATGGAAGAGCACAGGAGAGGGGACTGTGGGCTCTCAGAGCTGGGTAAAGCTCTAAAACAGCCCAGGGTGAAGATGCTGGGGGCAGGTGTGATGCCATGGCCAGGAATGGGAAGCAAAGAAGAAACACCCACCTTGCCTTGAGGAATGAGGTGCCACCAGCCTCATGGCAAAATTTTTTGTCTGTCCCTCTAAAGGGAGTAAGGGGCTTTGCTGAGGAGTGTCCAGAAGCCTGGAGGTGTGACAGTCGTGTTTTCACATCCTGTTGGAAAAGATGATTGTTGCTTTATTTGGCCATCAGCAAGGAGGTTTATTGAGTCACGGGTCTGAAGACCGTGCGGCTGTAGGCTTGGCGAGGGAAGGACTGTGAGAAGGTGGTCACTGCTGATTAGGGTCTTTGGTTTAAGCCAAGAAATCTAAGGATATTGCGAGTGAAGAGAGATGGATGAGTATTTGGAGCAAAGAAGCATGCAGGGTCCTTAGGACAAGCAGGGTGGCATGGGCAGAAGGACCCACTGAGACCAGGGTCATACAGTGTTTTTGGTGATGGTGGTGGCATCAGAAAGCGAGGGCTGGGTTTGCTGGATGCGGCACTGTGTGTCTGGCTTTGGTAGGATCCGTTTTGAGAAGGGAAGAACCATCTGGCCTTCACCACCAACAGTGGGAGAAGGAAAAAGATGGGGAAGAGCCAGATGGTAAAAAAATGGGCTGCAAAGTTTAATGGGATCAAGGTCTAGGAGACATGAAATGAGATAATTTTACGAGGGGTGAGGTGGTTTAGTGCCCAAACACAACCAAGGAGTGGTCAGCATAGATAAGATTATCATGAGCAAAATGGGAGAGGAGTGTCGCTGATAGGGAGCACGAGGCACGGCCAGGCCCACAGCATGTGAGAGCGGCGTTTATGTACGCTCATGGGTCCGGGAGAGCGGAGCCGTGCTGGAGCTCCCTTCAGGGAATCGTGATCAGATCCTGATGCACTGTAAAGAAAAGAGACTTTTTTGGGGAAAAAAAGAAGTGTAAGCGAAGGCTCGACCACACAACCTACCCGGCTGCAGGGACAAAGCCGGCTCCATCGCATTTTGCAGGCAGGAGTGTTTTTCTCAGCAGCAGCTCGGGAAGCAGCAAACCCTCACACCTCACACAGGGAGGGTCTGGGCTCAGGAATCCTCCCCAGCCACAAAACCCGACCAAGCCCCTTCCTTGCTTCCTGCCATCAGTGCCACGTGCCTGTTTTTCTGTCAGCAGAGCACTCCCTCGGCAGGAGCAGGGACAAGATGGGAATAAGATTTAGGAGGCAACTTCTGCTGTCGGACCCTGCCCAGGCTCCGAGGTTTTGTGCTGTATCACAGGGTGTTTTCTTCCTTAGGTGGAAATGTTGGACGTCTTTTTTTTGTTTTTTTCATCATAGATCTTTTTGATCTATGAGTCCAGGAAGCTGCATGTAGGAGAGAGATGCCAAGGAGGGATGTGTTTCCCCACGTGTGTCCATCTCTGTGATTTTAATTTCCAGCTGATATATTTCTTTTGGACCAAGTGATCTCAGCCATCATAGCAAACGAGGATCTCTCAGTGTGGGAAGGTTGATCATACACAAGCTCCAAAATAAGCAACCTGTCTTCTCCCTGAGGGGTGTCCTTGCTACATCCTGAAGTTCCGCAACTTCCCTTTCTTTTTCTCCCCTTGAAAGCTCAGGAGAGCCAAGTGAAAGGCACCTTCAGAGGTGGGTTGGTATCTCATACTTTGGGCTATGACTTCCCACTGAGGTCAAACCATTTTGCTTTACCTGTCCAGAGCCCAAACTGTGATAGCACTATGCAGAGGGCAAGAGCTATCAGAGCAGCATTGTTCCTCATCCTTTCCACACCTTTAGTCCAGTCCCATTCTGCAACACCTCCTCTTGCCCATCACCACTTCCACGACAGTGTTAACCTGTGGCTGTGGAGCAAGGAACTAACCAAGCTGGCAGAGAAGAACGGGCAGCAGCCATGCCACATCCAGCTACATCTTTCCAAACCTCCTGGTTTCCAGAGGAGGGTCTGTTGAGCCTGTTCCCTCTCCTAACCTGCATCTTTTTTTAACCTGGCCTTGACTCTGACCCAGGTCTAACACATGTGTGCTGAGGTTATCAACAGCTTCATGTTTGGCTTTTCTTTTTGGTTGGGTTTTTTTTTTCCTTATTTAACTTGTCAAGCATTTTATTGCCTGCCTTGGTGACCAAGGGACCAGCCCCCACCTGCCCCCCAATGCACCTCTTACAAAACAGTCCACCTTTCACAACAAGTTTTCTAAAGTCCCATCTCCATGTGCCCTAATAAGGCCGGTGACAGTGGTGACAGTGCATTATCTTACATAAACAATTCAGAACGAGGCTCGAGACTGGAACAGTCTACCTAGGGAGGTGGTTGAGTCCCCATCTCTTGAGGTGTTTAACAGACGGGTAGATGCAGTGCTTGAGGACATGGTCTAAGGGTAGACTTGGTGACGGTAGGTTAATGGTTGGACTGGATGATTTTAGGGGTCATTTCCAGCCTTAAAATTCTATGATTCTATGATTTTATGATAAGGGGGTGCAGCTCAGCCCACCCCATAGTTGACATGGGGTAGCATAGGGACCTACTGCCACCACCCCAACAGTGCACATATCCAACCTTGGAAGGAGAAAACCCCTTCTGCCCTTGAGAACACTCACCTCAAGGACAAGTTTCCCCCTGTCCCAGCTGTACCCATCCTTTCTGCTTTATGGGATCAGTGTGAGGCTATGAGCTCCCCCTTCTCCTCGCCCAGCCTTATTTCATTCCGTGAGCTTTGGGGAGAGGCTGCAAGTGGGTCTTCTGAAGTGGCTCCAAGGGCTGAAATTCATCTCAAGTGTCTCCTATGACCATACCTGGGATGTCTTGGTGCCCATGTAGGATCTCAGATGCCTTCTCATGTCTGGGGGCTGCCGGTAGCCCAGATTGCCCCCAGCTCAGCCCCTCCAGGTTGAGCATCCAACACATCTCTTCTGAAGGAGATTTAGGTTGGGATTGGTGAAACAGCTGCTTTGAACCTGAGAAGTGTTGTGCAGACCATGCCAGGATTGGTCTCCACTCTTCCCCACAACACGGTGGGTTCCTCTTCCTCCCATACAAAGTGTTGCCCTGGGAGGTGAGACTCCCCACAGAAAGGGTGGGGGTGGAGTGGGGGGAGCAGCGTGACTGCAAGGGACCTTCTCCCCAGGCCTTTGCCTCCATTTTAAATGAAGTTCATCTTGGAAAGGAATCAAGTGTCTTGTGTAAACAGCCTGGAGTCAGGACCGCTCAGGCGCTGAAGGAAACAGAGGGGTGATTAAGTGGGGACGTTGGGGGTGGTGGTGGTGAGAGAAGCAGTCCATGGGGTGCCTTTGGTGCTGCTGTGCCTGCTTTGCATCAGCAAAATCTCCCTTCATATGAGTTTGGCTCTTCTTTAAAACCTCCTCCTTGGTTGTTATGGAAGATGGATGAGAGCGGCTTTGTTCCCCTCCTGGGGCTGCTCACGGGCGCGTGGGGCCAGCACCACACATCTGGTGCTCGCTGCAGCTGGAAGGGACTGGCACAGACCCGATTTCCATGAGCTGGACGGTTGTATGGGGTCAATGAAACATATGGGGATGAGGAGAGGGATAGGGATGGGCCATGAGACCCATAAGCACCATGTGAGGGGACGTGGGAGAGCAGTGCCCTTTGTCTCCTCCAGACTTGGAGTTCTGTTCCTGAGCTGCAGTATCTCAAGTGGTACCCAGGGTTCCTTTGGGGAGAATCCTCTGCTTGAGCCCCTCTCCCAGCTGTCTTCACTAACAGCTTTCAAGGTACCTTTGCTTTGCTCTGGCTGTTTTTGGTGGCAGCTTCTCCCCGAGCAAAAACCACCACCACCAAAATCTCCTCTGCCCTCCCTGTGTCATCCTCTGGGCTCTCCTTGCCAAGGGGCTGAGGCTGCTGCGTGGTGGTCTCAGCCGCAGAAGCACCCCAGGGTGGGGTCAGGTCCCCTGAGCATCCCTCCTGTTCTCCTGCCTTTCCCCAGGTGATCACTGGTGCACGAACCCATCTCAGGCCATCTCCATCCAGCTCTGCCTTTTCCTGCCCACAGCTTGTTCCTCTCTGCTCCTGCCCTCCATCCTCTTGTGAAGCACAGCCCCAGTGTCCGTGGACCTTCACGTCTCTGCCTCCTCCCCACCCCAGCATTTCAGTGGAATCGTGCTGCCTCTCCTCACCTTCTCTCCCCACCAGCATCCTCTCTCTCTCCCCGCAGCCCTTCTCACCTCCCCATATGCTCTGGGACCAGGCTGACATTTGCTGCCCTAAATTCAGCCTCGGCGATCCACCCTCTTCCCTCCCCGTTGGTAAACAGCTTCTCTTGTCCGGCTAACGCCTCGCGCCGGGAGAGCTCTCCCTCCAGCTGCTCCGCGTCCCGGGCGGTCCCAGCCCTCCGATGTTTAGCCGGCACTTCCTTATTCGAATGACTTCAGTGAGGTCTGGCCAGAGCTGCAGGAACAAAAATTAATGTTCTCTGGCAACAAGATTCCCCTCTCCATTTCTCATCCTCACAAGAGCCACCGCTCTGCTCCAGACCAGCCCAGACGGACTAATTCCAGCCTGATGCCGGGTTGGGATTGGGGAAGGTGAAGGTGGTGGGTCCAGCTTTCATGCACAGGGCATGTGCCGGGATGGGGTTTCAAACGTAGGAGTTGATAGCTGAAGGGCGTAGCGGTCATACTGCTTCAAGAGTTTACTTTCAGATGTTTCGCTTCCACTTTGTCTCTGTCTAGGAGAGTTTCCCACGGTACACCCCACGCTGCTGCTCGGTGGCTTTTGGTCAGGGCAAAATCGCAGCCTGGGCTTCTGTCCTCTCCTTCTCAGCTACCATGGCAGCCTGATGCTAGCTGCCATAGTAGCTGGTCCTCTGACACCCCTCTGAGATACAGTGTTCATGATGGCAGCTTGTCCCTGTGACCCTTCTTTTTTTTTGACATTCACCTTCTTCCTACTACTTTTCCAAGGTCTCCAGGTTGTCTCCAGGTTGTCCCCAGCCTGCCCTCACACTGCCAGGGCTCCATTTTCTCCTTCATCTCCATCCTCTTCTCTCCCATTGTTTATCAGCGTTTCTCATGCTTTTTGATACCCAGCAGCACCTTCTTCACAGAAGAGGCTTCCCAACGAGCCGTTGCCTTGCCCATCCTCTACCAAATTCCCTTCATCTGGCTCTGTGCCCTCCTCCGCTCTCCAAAAAAAGCCACTTCCACCCACCCACCGTGTTTGCATCCTCCACGTTGGCCAGTTTACATCTTTTTCTGTGTTTTTTGGTGCTTTGTTGGGTTTTTTTCCCCCCGCAACCTGGGTGCTCCCACCATTTCAAATAACTTCTAATAACGAGTCTCGCTCTTCGCCTAGCCAAGGACACGAGGAATTCATCAGCTCCACAGCACCTTTGATCCCCCATTTATCATCTTGGGCTTCCCGCCTTTATCTTTGTGGGACACGCTTCCGGTATCCAGCAAATATTTGATTTCCTGTGAATTTAAATTAAAAGACCTTTTCCCCTTTCTTTAAAAAAATAAAAAATTATTTTAAACTACTTCTGGCACCGCAGGAATGCGTTCCATTCCAAGAAAAATAAAGGAAAACTGTTCTGGCTAAATATAGATCAAAAGACACTTGTGAGCTGCCTCTCGCATCCCTGGCTGAGTCCTTTCCTCTCCCAGGCCACCCGGGCTCTTTCAAACTCACTGAATTCCCTTCTCAGCTCTGGGCGAGCTCCGTCTCCATTTGGCTCAAGTTCTGGCTCTGCTCACAGCCTGGCTCCAGGGAAGGATGCTGTTTTTAGACTACTACAGAGGTCTTTGAGCAGTCAGGACTGTGTTGTGCATGTTTTATCCCTTCCTTCTGGGGTTTTTAAGGCTCTTTTGCAACTTTTTCTCTCAACACCCCTCGAAGCAGGTTCTGTTGATGGGCTTCACAGCCCAGTGAGGCCAAGGGGATGATGGGAAATACCGGACCTCAGGAAATACCAGATTTCAGGTAGCCCCAACCAGCACAGTTCCCCTTTCAGCAGTGGCACTGGCACGGCCTCAGGAGCACCCACTGAGTCTATGCCAAGTCAAACCCATCCAACTTATCAACTCCCAGTGCAATGGGACCTCCTCGTGTCAGAAGGCTGCACAAGGGTAAATAGTGGTAAAGCAGAGGAGAGATAAAGCCTCTTTGTCCTCTCTTCTGAACGTTGTGTTGCTCATTTTACAAAGTCAGCTTGATCAGGCACCTGGGACCTGTAGAGCTGTTGCATGTCAGAGGCGGCCCCATGTTGGCCAATTTGACACTATGTTCTATGACCATCCAATCCCTCGCACGGGATGTGGTTACCAGCAGTTACACAGCAGCAGAGCACTGAGTACTAACTGGGAGGGCAATTTGGGTTTTTTTGTCTGCAGGTATTTGTGCTGTGCCACGGGCTTCTCCAGCTCTCCCAGCTCCTCTACAGTGCCAACTTCAAGAGCAGCCTCACCACTATTGAGAAGCGCTTTGGGCTCTCCAGTCTCTCTTCAGGTTTCATCTCTAGCTTGCATGAGGTAACTGCAGGGGGTGAGGGGGAGGGGGCTCAAAGAGTGGCCAGAACAGGGAGAGACCTTCTCCAAGGGCAGGGTCTCAGGGTTGGTCACACTCAGTCCTTCCTTGGCTGTGCCCATGTGTGCTAGGTGAAGCATTTGATGCTGTTCATTTGGACACCTCTTCACACTTCAGTGCTTCATGTTAGGAGGTTGGACATAGGGTTATGGGGTGAGGATGTGACCTTAGGGGACAGCAGCAGAAAGTGGGTTTCTTCAGAGGACACCACTCCACCCCAGGGTGCCATACCTCTCCAGCAGAGACACGTGTGAGAGATAGAAAACACACAGTATGACTCTTCTCACAGGTCTGCTAGCAAGTTCCACTGAAAGTGCCTGTTTGCATAGGTTTCTCATTGGCTTTAGGAATGGACTAAATGCTTTAGTTGGCTTTAGGCCAGAGACAGTCCAAGTTTTCTCTAAAAGGAGGCCCTGCTTAGCAACCTTTCTAAGATCTTGCCTCTTTCTCCAGTGATCCCAGCTCCTGATGGTCCCATGGCCAATGACTTACTCTCACTGGCATTGTATTGCTGGGCTGGCTGAGGATTTTCTTGTGAAGGCTTTCTAACCACTTATGCCTCTGGGGTACATTTACTCATGCATGAATTGCACCCTTTCTGGTAGCTCTATAGGGTCAGCAAGAAGAAGACCTGCGAGCAGAGGCTTTCATTAGATGGCACAAAGAAGAACTTTGTGGCAGCCCACTGGTCTTCTTGTGTAGGATCCTTCACCAAGAGGCTGACCACTGGGAATTCTCATGGGTCCTTGGGGAAGTAGATGTCCAAGTATTACCACAACCACCATGTACATCCAAGGTTAGAATGGTTCAAAGCCTGTTGAGACCATGAAGGACTTCCCACTGATTGTGATGAGGTCCAAACTGTGCATAGAAAGACATCTAGTCAGGCCAGTTGTACCACTGGTGATCCTCACCTGACATTATTAAGCCCTGCAGGACATCCCACCAGTCACAGTGGTGACTTGTATGCTCCTCATCCACTGGTGAAATTACTCTGAGACGTAAGGCTTGAATAAGTACTACCAATGCAAACATCACACAGATCAGCCCGTTACTGCAAGAACTAAAGGACCAAGGACCATAACAGGACGTGTGCTGTGCCGTTAAAGAACAGCAGCCTGCAGAGCATGGATACATCTTTGTTTCCCCATTTCACGAGAGACATCGCTGTGCTTCTCCCCAGCGCTGTGTGACCTCCTCCCCCCCTACCCTGGCCTGTCCAGGACCACAGTTTTTTCTCTGCAGTGATTCCAAGAGCAAAAACCACAGCGAGACAAACAAAGGAGCCCGTGTAAACTAAAGCAACATGTGTTCTTAGCCACACATGCTGTGGTCACAGTAGTGTTTAGCTCGTCCCGCGCTGACAGAGCCCATGCAGGGGTAACGTTATGGAGTTTGCTCCCTGCCCTGAGGAGGCCACATGCTTTCCTGTCTTCTGAGCTCATCATATCTGCAGTCACACATGTCCAGAGTCATGAAAGTCTGCAGTGAGAAGGACTCGGTAGCTGTGCTCACATCTGCTCTGAGGTGTGGGAACCGAGGTGATGATGCTCTTCGTTCGACACCGTATTTGGGGGAAATGTTAGTTGATGTCACATCCCTTGGGGTGGGGAGGGGCATGTGTGGGTGTTGAAAAAAGGCCCTGACCAGATGACTGGGAGGTTGTGAAGTCATCCACGATGACAAGGGCCACACAGATGTGACAGAACCCAAGGAGCTGGCCCATTGGCTTTTGGTGAGGTGGAAGGAATCATTTGCCATGGATATGCAGGGTGAAGGGCTGTCCCATTCCTGCTCTTGGGGGGTCAAATACCTCCTGATAGGAGAGCTCTCCACCCATCCGGAGAGGGTCACAAGGGACCAGTTACAGGGCAGGGCTCAACTTCCTCCATGACGTCTTCTAACGTTCTCCCATTTCACTCTGCCCTTTCCAGATTGGCAACGTGGTTCTCATCATCTTCGTCAGCTACTTCGGCAGCCGAGTTCACCGCCCGCGGGTCATCGGTGTCGGGGGACTGCTGCTGGCACTGGGAGCGTTCCTGGTTACCCTGCCCCACTTCCTATCAGACCCCTACGAATACACGACACTCAGCACCAGTAAGTGCCACCACCCATAGTCCTGAGCTGCCTCAGCGCAGATCCATCTCCAGTCGCTCGGGGTTACCCATGCCCACCCAAAATGAGGGGCTGTATCCAGCGCGCGCACGCGCGCACACACACACACACACACACACACACACACACACACACCGCTTTTCCAGGCAGTGTTTGGAGGGGAAGGCCTAAGGCTGTTTTCAGCCTGAGGTCAGTGTAGTTTGGTGGCCCCCTTGGCATGCAGCAATCACATGTGACATGCCTTCCACCTCTCCTGGGTGTGTGCTCTGAGCCACAGCAGGGTGCTGTGCTCAGGCAAAGCACCCAAGTTCCCCACAGAAGCTCTTGAAGGAGGAAGCAGTCTGTGCCTCAGGAGCTGCAGCCAGGGTCCCTCCCAGGCTCCCCCATTTATGGACCTCTCCTCCCTGATGTGCTCCTGGGGTTCCCAAGTGATTAACTACCAATTAAAATAGCACCAAACCACGAAAGTGACAACAAAGGTGAAGAAGCCAGAACATCTCGGGCACTGCAAACAGGTAACACCTTTGAAATAATCCTTTTTCAGCAGATGTCACAGACTCAAAGACTGATGGGGGTTGGCAGGGACCTCTGAAAATACCCCATCCCAAGCCCCCACCAGAGCAGGGTCCCTTCGAGCAGGCTGCACAGGACAGCGTCCAGGATCACGGGGCCAGATTGTCTCCAGAGATGGAGACTCACCAACCTCTCTGGGCAGCTTGGCAAGGGCTCCATCATCCTCCCAAGAAAGAAGTTCCTCCTCAGGGTTAGGTGGAACTTCTGGCCCAGTTTGTGTCCATCACCCCTTGTCCTTTCCCAGGACAACACTGATCAAAGCCTGACCCCATCCTCCTGACCCACCCTCAAGGATTTATCAGCACCCTTTGGGCAACGCGGCTTTGGATGGACTTACATAAGGATTTTTGTGGTGACCTACTGTTAGGAATGTGCTGCTGCACTACGCCAACAGAAACCCCGGATCGCCTGACAAATATTTGGGTTTGGTTTGCGGCTGCTTGCTCAGAAGTGTAGAAAATCCATCGTTATTACATAAAGATGCGACAAGAATGTTGAACCAACTGCAAATGGTAAAGACAAAAGAAGAAAAGCTGGAGTGGGGAGAGTTAGGACTGAAAGACCAGGGCTTACTCTGCTCTGTAAATGCCTTCATTTTGTATGGAAAAAGATTTTTTTCCATCCCTGAAGATTTAAGGCTTTTCCACTGGCTTTGACACTGTCTGTCTGAAGGTTTTGTCAGCTGGCTGGGTCCAGTGTTGCTGCTCTATTTGATGGAGAGTCAAAAATCGGCTCAGATGCTCGCTGGAGCCAGGCTGCTGGGCTGACCCTTGGCAGGAGGAGTTAATTTGGTTCCATCTGCTCTGATCATATCACTGTTAATCCTCTGGTAAAAATCCCAGCCTGGTTTCTGGCTGCACTGTGACCTGAGTATAACACCCTGAAGGAAGGGAAAGGTGATGAGAACAGGTAGATAAAATGAGCGCTCCAACCAAAATCCGCCAGTGTGTGCCTACTCTGCAAATCACAGAGATCCTTGGTATTGAGGGGTTTGGTGTGGGGGGAGGCAGAGGATGTTGTAACCCTCATTCTTCTCCTTTTCAGCTAACAGAAGCCAGGTCCAGGCTGAACTCTGCTATGCAGAGACTAAGTTTGTGTGCCCGAATGCCACCCAGGATCCCCGGAAGGAGGCCAGCAGCGTGTGGGCAATGATGGTCATCGCCCAACTGCTGGCGGGAATTGGGACAGTTCCCATCCAGCCCTTTGGGATATCCTACGTAGACGACTTTGCAGAAGCAAACAATTCCCCGCTGTATGTTGGTAAGTGAGACCATTCACTTCATCCAGACTTTAGAGGTGAAATATAGAGGTGGTCACCTGCAGGGACTTGAGTTGAGCAGCTGGTGGGATGCAGATGAGAGTCCCTCATCTGTCGATACAAGATCACCGTTTTTGTTCACCAGGGTGGGTACACTTTCTTTCCCCTTCCTTTCCTGGCTGATATACCTGTAGAAGGCCTTGTTCTTTTTTGCATCCCTTGCCAAGTTCAGCTCCAGCTGCACCTTGGCCTTCCTGTCCCCATCCTACACAAGCAGGCAGCATCCCTGTATTCTTCCCAGGTTACACGTCCCTGCTCACATGGCCTGTGCAGTTGCTTTTTGCCCTTTAGCTTGACCAACAGGCCTCAGCTCAGCCACACAGGTCTCTTCCCTTCCCTGTCTGAATCCTACATCTGGGAGCTGAGAGATCCTGTGCTATATGGAAACCACTCTTAAGGATCTGCCAGCTCTGGTCTGCCCCTTCCACCCTGAGGAATCTTTCCCAAGGGGGCCTACTGATTAACTTCCTGAAGAGCTGGAAGTTTAATTTCCTAAAATTGAGTGTTCTAACTCCTCGCCTATGCCACACCTCAAGTGCTACGTTCAGTTCTGGATTCCTCACTACAAGAAAGACATTGATGTCCTGGAGCAGATCCAGAGGAGGGAAACCAGGCTGAGCAGGGGTCTGGAATACAAGCCTCATGAGGAGCAGCTGAGGGATCTGGGTGTGTTTAGTCTGGAGAAGAGGAAGCTGAGGGGAGACTCATTATCCCTACCTAGAATGGCCTGAAAGGAGGTTGTAGAGAGGTGGGCAATGGTCTCTTCTGCCAAGTGACAGCTGATAGGACAAGGGGAATGGCCTCAAGCTGTGCCAGGGCAGGTTTGGATCAGATGTTGGGGAGAAATTCTTCACCCAAAGAGCTGCTGGGGTGTGCAACAGGCTGCCCAGGGAGATGGTGGAATCACCATCCTGGGGTGTATGTAGCAGATAGGTAGGTGAGGTGCTCAGGGATATGGTTTAGGAGAGGACAGAGATGGTTGGACTTGATGGTCTAAATGGTCTTTTACAAACGGGTGATTCTGTGATTCTTTATCCCTCTGGACTTTGAAGTCTACCAATGTGTGATGGCTGCAGCTCAGGCTGCCTCCAATCTTGAGGTCACTAGCATGCATTTGTGACCATCAGGTCTACTGTTGCATCCTCAAGGTAGGAGTGTCTATTATCTGGGGTAAGAAGTTGTCTTCAGTGCACTCTAGGAGTCTGTCTCTAGGAGATCCTCACCCATTAAAAGGCCAGGCTGCCTCTCCCCTTGAGAGTCAGGAGGGTTATATTTATGGTGTGAGAGTTAGGAAGGCAAAGAGTCAGGTCATGGAGATGACATAGCTGAGCTGGGGCTTCTCCCTTGTGTTACTGAGAATGTAATGCCTTCCGTGGTGAAACAAGTAGTAAGGAAACCTTCCCAGACACCATCTCTTGCTCTTGTTGAGAATCGTTTGATTGTAGTTTAACCAGAGGTATGACAACCTGATGGAGCCAATTAACAAAGCTTTTGCATCAGGGTTCAAAATGGACCTTTTTACTGTGGAATTGGCTCCCAGGCTCAGAAGGACTCCTTGATCACTGAGAGATGGGTGCTGGCTGCCCTGTCCAACTGCATTTTTTCCCCCTGTGAATGGCAAAGCCCATCTGGAGCTGGCTGCCTACGTGAGCTTTGAGCTCACCCCATCAGCTATTTAAAAACCCTGTTCCTTCTGATGCCGAACAATGTCTCTAAAGCAGCCAAAGGTGTCAGAGTGATTTAGGAGTCGAGAGCGGATGTTCCAAAATAAGGTAAGCACTAAAGGCAAAGGAAAGCCTTCAGGATTAGACTCCCAAGGACAAACTTTGGACAAGCACTGGAGTGCTTGGCAGGGTCTCCAGACCCATCCAGAGATTTGCTCCAGAATCCTTCTGCTGAGCAACCCAAGAGCTCAGCAGAAGGTAAATACCATTGCCTTCTGAGTCTTGTTTCGGTTTGGGTTTCAGCATCCCATGAAAGGTAACACTAGTATGAGGTTAAATACTCCTTCTCCAAAGACACTGCCCTTGAGTTCTTAGGTTTGTGTTGTAGAATCATAAGCCCTTGACTAATTGGAGGGGGG
>VXBZ01006255.1:82873-178392 GCA_013399135.1 Heliornis fulica | reverse complement strand
GCATCAACAGGGGCCTCAAACACGCAACTGGCCAAATAGAGCTCTGACCACCTGTGGCTTCTCCGCTGCAGGGTGGTGAACCAGGACGAGAAGTCTTTTGCCATTGGAGTCCAGTTCTTACTAATGCGGCTGCTGGGTGAGTGTCCATCTCCTGCTGCGGCTGGGGAGGCAGCAGGGTGCGCGGGGTCTCGCTTGGGCTCCAGGAGGTGTTGAACCTCCCTGGGGAGAGCAGGCAAAGCGTACAAGCAGGCTGACTCCGTCCTCTCCTCCCCAAAGCATGGCTGCCAGCTCCAGCAATGTTCGGCGCCCTCATCGACTCTTCCTGTGTCTACTGGCAGAGGCAGTGCTCTCACCGGCGCTTCTGTGCCTACTACAACAACGACTTCCTCCGCAACAGGTACCCGTGCCCTGCGTCACGCCTGGTGGTCCCGTCCCATCCTGCCCTCAAGCAGGGATGATGACCATGGGGATGGTCCCCAGCTCAGCCTGGTGCTGGCTGGAGACACCACCTCCAGACACAGCATCTCCCTGCTCTTCTACTGACAGATACCTGGGGCTGCAAGTGGGCTACAAGGTGGTGGGCACCATCCTCCTCGCCCTCATCAGCTGGAAGGTGAAGAGGAGCAAGGAGTACAATGTGCAGGAGAAGGCAGCGGGGCTGGTGTAGCCCCCCCCAAGGACTGACTCACACCCCCCATTACCCTCTGTCAGTACTTTATCTCTTTCTGGTTTGTTTTTCCTTCCAATGGAGCAACTTCACCGTAGCAGCTCTGAGCAACTCTCCTGCAGCCCACGGCCCTGCTGTGCTCCCAGCGAGGGGTGCTCCCAGTGAGGGATGCTCCGTGCCAGCTCCACTGAGACCAGCTTCTCCAAGGCTCTCCAGCCATGCCCGTTGCTTTGGGGAGGAACCCCCCCCACCAGCTGGAGCAGGAGGCAGATGGGGGCTGGAGCCCCATCCCGTAGCTGCAGAGACATGACTGCCATGAGCCATGCTGCGTGTCTGCCCCCAGCCCCAGCAGGACGTTTGCAGCCAGGTAATGCCCGCCCGGCTGGCGCAGGAGCGAGGCAGGCAGTGCCACCCCTGTGGGGCTGCCCTGTGCCCCCCAGCCCTCACAGTGGTCAGTATGGACACCACACCCACCCTGTGAGAAGCTATCACTAGGGGTCTGTTGCAGTGTTTGGGGGGGTGGGGAGGGGTGTTGCACTTTTTTTTTTTAAATAAAGGTCACTTTTCCTATTGTGGTGCTTTGCTAGTCCTTCCTCTCTGCCTCCTCCACCTTTATCCCACCAGCAGGAACATCAAGCTGGACACACTCCAGCAGAAGCAGATGAGGTGACCCAAATGGGGCCAACACAGAAGCTCCTGGCCCCAAAGGGGTCAACAAGGCTGGGGCTGGCCAAAGGCTCTGTGCACAGGAAAGGTCACAGCTGCCGCATCTGGCTCCAGTCGTCTTGGGAACCAGCCCTACTGGGATGCCACCATTCAGTCATCACACTATTTCTGCTTTCCTTCACCTTTTGCCAATCTTTCCTCCACTTTCCCATGGTTTCTGCTATCCTGGATCTCACTGTACTTGTCAGTCTCCTCTAAAAACATTCTTCCTTTCCAGAGGGACAATCTGCAGGCAAAGCACAACCGACAGCAAAAACCATCACTCAAAAGAGCTTTGAAGACCAGGGAAAGCCTCAATCCCTACAGACATGTACATGCAGCAGGGTGACTGCAGGTCAGGCAGCTGGAGCAGAGGGGACTGAGTTTATCAGAGCCTGCTGCCCTGCCCAAGCCATCCAACCACGCTGCTGGACAAGCTGCAGCCTGAGCAACAGTTGCCCAGCCAGCAAAAAGAAAAAAAACCAACCCCCAAGACACAGAGCTGACTTACTTGGGAAAAAAAATAACTCAACAAAACATAACACAATATTCAGAGTTTCCAGTTCTGCCCTTTCCCTTGGCCACTGGGGAAAATACTTAACAGGCAAGTCATGGATTGCAGCCCAAAAACTACATGCAGCTCCGCAACAGCCCAACGCACGCTCGGTCCTGCGGCATGAGCGGCGCTGGCTGCAGCCCCAGCTCAGCCCCGCTGCGTATCACCACCGCCGAGGCCCACAGCCAGGCCGACAGGGAGAGGTGAGGTTTCTCCACCAGGCTATAAAGCTGACGGGTGCTGCAGGGCAAGTGCTCCATGACAGAAACCCCAGCAGCCAGACACAGCACAGTTTTCCCATGCATTTGACAAAAATGCCTTTTCTGTCCAGTTTTTTGCTTGGGGTTTGGCTTTGGGTTTTTTGCTAAAGGATTAGCAAGTCTCTAACCCTCAGACCAAGTAGTGACTATACTCACAAACCGCCCCCAAGAGCCCCGTGTGTGGAGGAGGCACTGTTTTTGTAAGACAGACCTGGCCCCTGAGCAGCAAAGCTGATCTCCAATGTGGTGTTGAGCACAAGCAAAGCTCTGTCCACTCAGATATAATGCTGCAGGAAAAGAGTCAAAGCAGAGGCTGATACAGATTAAACTGAGATGTAAGAACAAGCATTTAAGCAAAAACCCATTTATTTAAGGGATACTTAATAACTTAACATCCCCCCTCCCCCCAGCCTCACACTACCTTCCCCCTGCAAGGGGGACACACAGGTCTTTCCAAGCAGAGTGACCACCCACAGCAACATTTTCACTTCAGCACTAAGGATCCAAAGCAGGCAGCCAAGGAAGAGTCTCCAGCTAAAAAACTTCAAAGTGTGACAAGCAGGTTCCAGCAATGCTCTGTCTTCAGGAAATACCATGTAAATAAAACCCTCCCCACTCCTGCGTAGGCAGAGGAGCCACAAGACTAGAAAGGCAAGGCCCAGCTTCGTTACCAGCACAGGTCTTTGCTGAAGGCTGCCCTTGCTCTTCCCAACACTCGGCACTCCCAACAGGGAGGCAGAGGACGCCCCAGAAAGAAAAACAACGCGGAGAATAAGCTGAATGGTGAAAGAAGAATCAAAACAGAGAGAAAAGGAGTCTGCAAAAGACAGAAGAGGTTTACTCAGAGCCAGCCACTCCCTCCTATCCCCAAGAAAAGGGGAGAACAACAAAAGCAGAGGCAGTATTTCAGCGCCGCAGAGCCTCACAATTCGCTGCGTGGCATGCAGCGTTGTCACACGGCTGATGCACAGGCGTGATGGCCGTCGGAGCACACAGCTACAGGAAGCTGCTGGGCAGGACAACCCTGGTTTATGGCTGTTCAGCTGAACAACCTGCACAGCAACGGACAGGGGTGCTGCTGGAGGATGTCCCACGCAGCGCATGGCAAGGAAGAGTCAAGTGTGCCCTGGACAGATCACAGGCATGCTGAAGCCCTCCCACACCCCGAGCCTAAGCAGCCTGCCTGCGGAGCCACTGCCACAGCTTCAGCCACAGGCCTTCCCCAAACCTTCCCTGGAAAATTAACCCATGGCAGCAACTTTGGCTTTAACCACTGCAGAAAAAGAACAACAAACTGGAAAAAAAAACTCTCATTATTTCTTTCCCCTCTTCGCTGAGCATCTTCCTCACGAGGAGGAACCACCAGCTTTTTAAACTCTCCTCAGCAACTGCCAACTAAAGAGTGTGTGCACTTTGCTGGGGCGGAAGCAGCTGGGAAAGCAGTCCGAATCAGGTGGTGATCAGCAGCTCCCATAAGCAAGAGGGCTGCAATGTTAAACTAAGGCAGAAAACAACAGAGTCCACTCTCTAACTCACCCAGCAGTGTGCTCCTTGCTAATCTGCTTGGCAACTATCAAATGAAAAGCCTAAAGACTAAGGAAACACAGAAGCCCAGAGGGTCAGCATCCCAGAGCAAGACAAAGAGGGGAGAGGGAAAAAAACAAACACTGCAGCGTGAAAAGAGAGTCAGAGGAAATCACACCAGCGATTGTCCCGTTGCTTCCAAGCCCAGGAGCAGCAGAGGAATACATCACAATACTGGTTTCCAGTTTAAGTTTCTTCTTTCTATGGCAAGATGAGATCTGCGAGCTTCAGAACATCTTTTTTCTTTTCAGTCCCCAAGCGCCCTTCCTCCCAGCCTCCCCCTCCAGCACTGCCCTTCTCCGTTCAGGCAACCTTGGCCAGCCATTTCTCAAGGCCCTCAAAGTCAGCATCTCCCTCCTCTCCCTTGCTGCCCCGAGCACTGCACTCCAAAAATTCCACTTTCATGGGGAGCTGGGAGAAGTCGAAGTCCTTGCCCTTCTTCCCCAGCTGGGCAGGGCCCCCAGCAGCTGAGCCATCCAGACTGGAGGGGGCTGCAGAGCGGGTCACTCGTAGGGTATTGCTGCAGAAAGAGAAGGGAAAGGGTCAAGAGCTGAGAGCCAGAACATTACCTACATGTTACCAGGAACACATGTTTTAGCCCACGGGGCTCTGGATCCACACTAGTTTAACAGGTTAAGTGGGAGGAGAGCAGCAGCAGGGATCATGCAGGAGCTCACCCTGCTGCCACTGGAGTGTGTGAAATACCTTTGGGGATTGAGAGCGAGATTCAGTGTCCCCCACTCCCACAAGTGATCCTGCCCTACTGCTCCAGCCCTTCAGCTGGCTGCAGCATCTCAGCTCCCTGCCATGTGTGGGGAGGAAGGATGGACCCCCTTCTCCACACTCACCAGGCATCCCAGGGAGCAGGCAGCACAGGGAAGAGCCACACACAGAGGCTCTGGGATTTGACTGCCTATGATGTCCCAAAAAACAAGTCTAGATAAATCAAGGAGCTGCAGCAGGCACAGACTCCATCCAGGGTCTTGGACTCATGGCTGGATTGATGCATCTCTTTCAAAGACAGAGCAGTGTGGCAGCGTCAATTCCAGATACCTTCTAGCAAGAACAGCACTGCCCAGAGGCCCAGGAACAAGAGCAGAAACTTCCTTGGGTTCTCCACACATGGACATCTGGACATGGCAGTGCACGAAGAGGCCGGCAGCAACCTGCCAGCCTGCAGGAGTAACACTGCCTCAGGGACACACAAAGCCTACCCAAACTCCAAACCCTACACACGGGTAACGGGCAAACGCCCAACGTCCGAGCCAAGGAACGCTTATTTTCCTGGAGACCTTCAATACATGGCAACTGATTCCTCCCTTGAAAACGGGAAGGTCAGGTGTTCAGCCCGGAAGAGGCACGGGCACAAATAACCGTGCTGCCGTCTGCTGGCCAAAGAGATTGGTAACAAGACAGACATAATCCACAGGACGGACACACACCCCACCAGGGTGCATCTGTGTGCAGACCACGGAGCTGCCGACTCTCCTCCTGCCCCCAAGACCACCTTGCTGCTAGCTCCAATACAGCAAACAGGCTCCGCAGGCAAAGCACCCAGCTCCGAGTGCACACGGGGAAGCAAAATCTGCACCACAGCACAAGAGCTTGTGCAGGTCTCTCCCCGAGAAGATGTGACCCAGCTACAATTTTAAGACTCACAGGCAGAGAGATCAAACATCTCCCCCATCTTCATGCAGCAAGGTTAAAAGCCTCCCATCTTTTACTCGTTGAGCTGGCAGCTTACAATGCAGTGCAGTCTACAAGCTGCTGTCTCCTCCTTCCACTTCCTCCTACAACCTAAATTTAGTAACAGATCATCCATCATTTTGTCTTCCCAGGTGAATGTCCTTCCTGGTGAGGATTACAGAGCCAACCCAGGGCTCCCAAACAGGGCTCCTGAGATGCTTGTTAGCAGACCAGGAACACTAGGTGCTCTCTTCTCCAAGCTCTCAAGCTTTGAATGCCAAACACTTTTGCATCAGAGCAGCCCTGAACCATCCCACCCCCAATATGTCCCCCACCTTATGTCAGTCCACCTGGGCAGAACTACCAAGATCTTCCCATCACCCACAAAGTCTGATGTTTCGAAGCCAAACCTGCGTGCACCCGAGAGAACAGTGTATTGTCCTCTACTGAGAGGACAGGAAGATACTGCTTAGCCTAGGGAAGGCAGGTCTTAGGCCAGTACTGGGATGTTCTCCTCCAACCTGTAGCTTTTAGGAGGCAACACACTGTTTGTGCCCATAGCTTTTTTGCATGTTTTAGCAAGGAGAAAGTCTTCTCTCATCCGGATTACATCCACACAGACAAAACAGACTGCTTTTTCTACAGTTAACCTAGATGTGGCTAAAGGGAGATCCCTGAGGTGAAAGAGGAGAGAGCAGCTCAGTGGGTTTAATATCATATTTCATACTTACAGCTCTTTCTCCAGCTGCTGTTGAATAAGTTTTGCTGATTTTGCCATTGTGACATCTAGAGAGAGAAAAGAAACAGAAATCAGCTCTGTGGTAAGGTCGGCTCCCAGGACAAAGATGGCTGTGTCTGCCCTAGAGTAAGGAGCACTAGAGCTCCAGGTTTGCATGTGTCAATGGGAGCAGCCCGCAAGTCTGATAGGGATTTTTTTTTTAGGGAATTAATTTTTCCGTGTTGGGCAGTAAGCTGCTTCAAAGAGAGGACTGGGTTTGGTGTCCCACAAGCCCAGCACTCTCACTTGAGCGCCACACAGCACTTTATGACACGTGAAGCCATGAAGGCCTCAGTCAGCCTCTAAAGTAGCGCTCAAAATGACAAATCTGACACTGCCCAAAAGCTGCAGGTTGTTAACCAGGGACCCAACACCTTCATCGTTAAAGTTGTTGGGATCTAAAATTGAGTCTTTTCCAGTAACTGGATGTTCTTACTAGTCCAATCAAGAGGAAGCATAATCTTGGCAGCTAAACAGTGGTCCAATTTTAACATCATAGCTACCAGCATGGAGAGACAGCTCATTACCCTCAGGTTTATCTGACTCTCTGCTGCCTGCAGATTCAGAAAGATAGTTCTGCACAAGCAGCATGCCACATGCCTTACTGAAACCCATGGAAAAAGCAGTAGCTTGCTCAAGCAGTGCTCTTCTGCAAAGCTATTAGACATACCTGACTTAAGAAATCTTCTGCTGGCACCTAGAAATGTTCCTGCCGAGCAGTCCCCAGATTTAAAACTAAGTCCCAGCCCTTCCTTTGCTGAAAACCCAGCTCCTAAGAAATTCAGCAGCTGTGGCACAAGCCCCCAGGACTGAACCCAACGCCCAGCGCATAAAGCGGCACGCGATACCTTGCTTATTGCAAGCGATCAGCAGCGCGGGGGCATTCTTGAGGACGGTGCTATCGACCAGGACCTGGTACAAGAACTCCGCCACATCCTTCACTTCCCGCTGGAAGGCAACGCTGTCCACCACAAACACGATGGCTCTGGAGGAAAGAGGGAAGAAGACACGCAGGGCCTGAACCCCTGCAAGTACTGCAGCCTGGGCTGACATATTTGATTCCACGTTGGATCTCATCCAACCCAAGAGCAGCTCTGCATGCGTTGGGTGAAGCAGAGCCTGTGCCCAGCCCCAGCAGGAAGTCTTCCCCTCTCCAGCCCGCAGATACACCACTCTCCCTAACCCTCCCTGCTGTAGCTGTTTTTCCTCCTGATGCACTACAGTGGGAAAGTGGAACAGTAACCTCCACTTCCCCACAGCAGAGTTCAGACTCTCAGGGAACCACCACGGAGTGAATCCGGCCCAGCTCGCAGCATCCCCAGCACCCTCCTTTGGTTTGTCCCTTCCCAAAATATCACCCGCCCACTCCTCCTGTCAGTATCCCCCCAAGTTACCTGGCTGCTGCTTTAAACCTCTCCAAGAACTGCAGCCGCAAACTCTCATGGCCCGGAAGGTCGATTAAAGTCACGCTGGCGCTCTGGAAACAGAAGTGAGAAGGAATTAGCAACACTTAACTGAGGGGTACCTGTGATCATGGACTGAAGAAAACCAGTCTGACAGTGGCTTCCAGTCAGCCTTGCGTTAGGGCGAGTGACTCCCCGTGCCAGGCAGAAACACATCACTCTTCCCAAGGTGCAGTCTGGGAGGAACACAGAAGTACCCTTGCAGGAGACCTTTTAAATTGAAAGCTGCAAACATTTCCCTTTCCACAGGCTGCCAGCCAGAGAAAGCAGTGCATTAAAGAGAATGAATGCCTCTCGCATGCTCTTAATCAGGATGTGGCCACATAGGGCCACGTCACCAGTCTCAAGATAACGCTCATTCTCAAGCAGGGAAGTGAACACCACAGAAGGCCTTATCTACCCCCTGCTCTTGCATTTTCATGGAAACATTGTCTACAATTTGAAAAAAATAAAGCAGCAGTCAGCACACTGCAGTATGCCAGGACCTCTCCCCCTCCAAATACTTCTGGTCTGCTCAATCCTGGGGACATGAATACTAAAAAAAGCCCTGCACTTCCCTTTACGAAGTTTTTAACCCCTTATCCTCACTGCTGTTACTGAAGATAACCACAGGGAAACCCCAAAACCATCCTCTACTGTTACAATTCACCAGCAGGTAACATGCTACCAGCTTGCTTTCCTTTCCACATGCGCAAGAAAACCTCTTCTGAAACAAGAGATCACCATAAACCGAAAATAACTAGCTCTGTGGCAGCCCAGCACCTCAACGTAACCAAACACCTCTCTGGGACCATGTGAGGTTCAGCTGGAGACTCTTTTTTAAACCTGCTAAAGCTTTTAAATGCAGTTTTCCCTGGGAGACAGAGAAACTACAGCCAAGCAAGTAAGACAAATACAAAGTTCCCTCACAGAAGCTCCCTCTAGCTCTGAGCCACACTGCTGTCCCCACAGCGCTGTTTGTTTTACTCCACTCGTACAAAGCAGCTCCTTTTCCTCTATCACAGAAAAAAAACCCCAACCACCATACACTACCTGCCTCTCAAAACCCAGCACACAGACATGGTTGTCAGCCAAAACGGTTTCACAATTTGACAAGCAAAGAGAAACGAACCTGTGCAGATGAGAAGCCCCTAATACCCCCCAGTATTTTCCAACTTTTCCAGTATGCATTGCCTAGAAAAAGCCAGTTCTACACCCAGGCCAAACTGGGGACTGATTTCAAGCTGGGAAGACGGAGCAGCACAGTACAGGGTGCAGAGACACAAAGGCATCAGCTGGCTGAAGCAGCCACACACAGTGACAGCCAAAAGCCTGCCCGCTCACCTTGTCGATGCCGACTCTGTAAACTGCGGAGCTGTCAGTTATAGAGGTCTGGGTATCGCGGTATTTGCCTGTCAAGAGCTGTGGAGAAAAAAATAAGTCATTAGCAGAAAAAGGAGGGCGGAGTAACGGAGACATTGTGTTTCAACTGGAGGGATCCCTAAGGAGTGCGGCAGCTTTCAACTCTGGCATACACAAAAAGCACTTATTTTTGGCGCCGGCAAGTCCTTCGGAGCATTTTCGGCGCTGTACGAGCAGCCACTAGACGGGGAGCAGAGCAGCTGGGGCCGGGCTGGGCAGCTGGAACCGGGCTCCTTCCGCGGCCGCTCCGACCCCCCTCCCCTCCGCTCCGCTCCCCGGCTCACCCGCGCGAAGAGCAGCGTCTTGCCCGCGTCGCAGAGACCCAGCAGCAGCACGGCCTTCCCGGCGCGCCTCCTGCCCTGCACGATCCTCCAGAGCACTGCGGAGAGAGGGAGCGGGACAGGCCGCGCCTCAACCGCCGCCCGCCAACCCCTCGGCGAGCGCGGCCTGGGGGCGGGCGCTCCCGCCGGGCCCGCGGGGAGAGGCCGAGGGGGTGATGCTGCCCCGCAGGGGGTCGCGACTCACGGATGGTGACGGCGACGGCGAGCAGTGCCAGGAGGACGGAGAGTACGGCGGGGTCAGGCGACCGCAGCTCCCGCTGCGTCGCGTCCGGGTGCGGCTCCAGCACGCCCGCCATGCTTGCTCGCGCGCACACGTCGCCTCAAGGGCCGCTTCCAGAGGGGCCAGGCGGGAAGGGAGGAGGGTGGCGCGGGGGCTCACGGGAGCTGTAGTTCCTAGGCGGGGGGGGGTTGGCGTGTCCAGCGCGGAGCTTACTGTCTCCGCGGAGACACAGTTTGTCCGTACCGCAAGAGACGGGAGGGGTGGCTCGGGAGATGACTGTGTTCCCCGCCCCGCAGCATCCTGAGGTGTTTGGCCGCATTGGGGTGTGTCCGGTCCGCGCCCCTCAGGTGGAGCACGGCACCCCTGAACAAGGGGGGTAAGCGCGGTATGGCCGGCCGGGGAGAGGTGAGTGTCGGCACTGCACTGGGACGGCCTCGCCTCCAGCACTGGATTCCTGGACAACCCAATAAAAGACCAGAAACAATCAATGTCAGATGGAATGTTGCCCCACTGGACCTGAAGACTTCAGACTGATGCGACAACGCAGCTCCGTGATGGTAGCCATTGTAACCTCTGTCTGTCTTTTCCATCCTTTTCCCTCTTTCTTTCCCCCCCTCTCTTGCACACTTGTTGTGGGACAAATAAAGTGACTTGACACTTTACTCTTTTTTTGAGTCTTAATTCTGTTCCCGAGAATTGCGAAGACCTGGTCATGATAAAACACCTAATTGGACATCACTCAGGAGTTAAACCCAGCTGTCCCCAAACCACTCAGAGCAATCTGAGGCTAGTTGGAACACAGGAGGGGTTAACCTCTGCCATACTGGCCTATCTGGTTGTGGATCATGACACCAACCCAGCAGCTATGGCTGTGGAGAGTTCAGCGTGCCACGGTAGTAAATCTGGCTGGACCCTGAGCCGAGTCATTACTCAACATCTTCTACAGTGTTTCACTTAGGAGAGACTGGCAGTGGGGTCAGGCGGTTCTTGGATACAATCCTGTATTCTTGCCAACATTGAGAAAAAGTGGGTTTTTTGCTGTTTTTCCTTGAAATTAAAACACATAAAAACTATAGAGAAAGTTTTTTATTTACAGCTCTACAGGTCTTTTCCAGGTAGTCCCAAAGGTCCCTCAGTGATCCTCAAAACCATGCTCCTAATGGTATTGTGGCCTTTATTCCTCCTCCTGAATGACTTTTACTGCCTTTAGATCTTTGCACTGTGTGGTTTCAGTTGGACCTTTTTCTGGACAAAGCAGGTGCCTCTGCCAGTCTGTGATGGGAGGCTCCTGGTGGTTCACTTACCTGACTTCATAAAGGCATTTAACAGCTTTTTACAACTGACTAAACAGAAGGCAGTATGGCAACTTCAATGTGACTCATGAGAATATACTAATTTCTCTGCAGACAAAGCATTAAGGTAGTGTAGTAAACTAATAACAAGTTGGGTGTAATGTAACAGAAAATAATGGAAATGGAGAAATGTAAATAGAAATGGACAAGACCAAAAAAAAAATTGAATAACGTGAAACAAGGTACCTGAAAATTTGACTTAGAAAACATGAAGACCAGCACATACTAGATTCCAAGCAGGAGTATGATGGTTGCCTTCCTTAGAAATCAGTCCTTTATAAATGCATCATGTTGTGCAGCGATGGCAGGCCACTGTCCCAGATTCCAGCTCTGAATCTGGCAAATTTCAGCAATTATGAGAAAATAGAGAACTTCTGCATTTGCTGAAAGCAGGAGGAGGAACAGGGGTTCCTTCCTAGCAGTTATGAATTCCCATCTTTCAGAAACAAAACCTATCCCCAACCCCAGTGTTGTGACATGCCACGTCCGCCACCCAGGAGAGAGTGCACCTGTGGTTTAAGCAACCCCACCTCAGCAACACTGAATAGCTGGGCATCAGTTCTGACAGCTATTCTGCTGTTCTGTGTGTGTATGTGTGTGTGTGTGTGTGTGTGTGTGCACACTAGTGTCTCTGTCCCTCATGAGCCAGAACTTGGCGCTTACCGGCCTGTAATGTACTCTCGTAATACCATCTTGGCCACGTCCCAAAAGGAAGGATGGAGTGCCACTCAGACCATAATGGGATTGCACAGTGGGGGAGAATGACCTGCCTTCTAGCAAGCAGAGTAAGCGGCGCCCACTTGGCCTGTGTGAAGGTGTGCAATGACACAGATCCCAGAGTCCCACCAGTCTGCCTCTCTGTACGTCATCAACTGGCTGGAATGAAATAAACCTTTCCCTGAGGGACAGAATGCTCAAGACAACCAAGGGATGCATTTGGAAATCCTTTCCTGGTAGGTACTTCTTGTTTAGTTTGCTTTGTTCCCTGCAGCACGCCTTTCAGAGTTAACAGACATTGGTGACTTAAAGCTACAAATCTGCTTAGAGGAGGGGAAGGAGGTTACTGTAGACAGAAGGGTTTCTGAACCAACAGTTAAAATTGCAAACTTATATCCAAACCACTTATCTTCAGAAACCTCAGAAAAAAACCTAGCTTAACATAAAGTGCTTGGCACCTAGGGCTTGGTGATGCAGAAAAGACGAGGCACTTCGATTTAGCTGGAGAGAAAACATGAGAGTTAGTGCCATTTGCAAATTAAACCCTCTGATCCTGACATCAATCTCTTAATTAGGAAGCTGTCGGGAAGAGGCAGTTTTGTTAACACATGCCTATCTGGACAGATCTATTGCTCTGAACAACAGCAGGATTAAATTCACAAGGGATTATCCAATTTTAATTTGTTGTGTTTCTTGGTGCATTATTCATAAACGTAGGTCTTACTTCAAATTACCCCTAATTACAATTACAAATGTGCCCATGCCCTGTAGAGTCCTTCACTAAACTCTTGTCTTCAGCAGTAAACAGTTGCTTGCTCCTGGCAAGATCCTGCCTTTCCCCATTCACACAGTTCAGTGACTTCCCAAACCTGAGCTCCCTACATTCACTCCAGGCATTTCTCTGAAGAAGCCATTAGCAAGCTGCCTGCTCTTCCCTTGTTTACTACACATGCTTTACAAAGCATCTAGGCTGCTTCTGCTTGGTATATTGAGCCTCTATTCCTTCATCTTGTTTCCTGGCTCTTGAGTATGTCTAGACTTAACTGTGGAAATCCATCTCCCTTACAATACCTTTTTCAGCTGTACAGTGAGTTGTGGTTTTCTTTCAGACTACTTGGAATTCCCTATGTTTCTGTCTCACACAGTTTACAAACTGTCCTAGGACAGAAATCCTTTACTTATCTTTGAAACAACACCCCACTGCACCTTGGTTGCAAGCGTTAAACATACATATTTTTAGATCAGATTTTTCTGCCCCAAAACCTGCTCCAGTTGGGATTTCAGCAGGTGTGTTTCAATTGCTGAAGAAACATGCGTGGCACGCTTTTTTCCCTGTAGTCTAATTAACCCAAAAGTTTGGTTTATGCCTTGGTAGCATAAAGGTATGTATTTTGATGTATTTGATCTAATGAAATCAGTACTTGAAGTTTTGTTAATCACCTACAGCACATAGACAACTTCTAAAAATCGTTGTATCTGAAATAAAAGTCTGCTATGGCTGCTATGCTTGAACACTTACCTCTGATTTGGGTATGGAACTATGTCAGGAGCCCCAAGAACCGGTCTCCAACGTGGAGGCTTTTTGTTGTCTTTCCCATCGTACCATGCAGCTACCCTGAACCAATGAAACAAGACAGTAAAAGTTAAGGTGTTTGGTATACTAGCCCATGTTCCCAATTACTGTACGCTTTCATTTGCATGTTTAATAATGGGCACAGAGATTAGTGCATAGTGAGGCAAGACACCAGCTCTGTACAGCGCCCTGGAGGAAGGTTACGCAGTTGGGTTAAGGTACATGGAAAAAAATCCTCATCCTCACTGTCTGGGCTTGCTGTTAGCATGGAAATGTGCCAGATTCCCGAGTCCTTGCTCTGGCTGGAGAAGCCCTGCATCTGCCTCTCTGCAGGTATACTACACTTCTGTTTGTGGGCATCATTTTCAGCTAAACATCATGACTTTATTTTGCTTGGAGCTCCAGGCACTGTGAAACACACAGGACAGACCAACTAGTGCTTCCTGACCTTGCAGAAAGAGCTGTGCAAAACCAAGGGGAGAGATGAGAGCCTGGTTGTAACAGTCTGGCTCCAAGAGAACCCCAGGGAAGTCAGTGGTGTTGGAGCAGCGTAAGACCAGATGCTTAAGGTTTTCTTCTGGGAGTGGTTTCCAGAAATCTGAAAGTATTCAGGCACAGTGAAAAAATTGAAGTTTAAGGTTCACCCAGGCAAGAATTAGCATTTGTGCTTACTGGAATGCCTCACTTGGAAATGACATATATACTGAACTGGGAGCAAAGTCCTGTAATAAATAACTGTGCTTCGGTCATTTCCTCCTTTGTGCAGCAGAGAACTGGCACTTGGTGAGGGATCCCTTAATGGCACCAGTACCGATTTCACCTTTCTCTTCCTTCTTACTCTAATGCTTATGAAAAAGAGGGAACTCAACTGCAGAAGACAGTCTGTGAAGATTTCTTCTGGAGAGGTAATTTCCCAAGCTGTGGGGTGCAGTTTGGTTCATGGTGCTGTATTACTTTGGAAAGAAAAGCGACAGAGCAAGACAGGCGTGGTGAGGAGGCAGCCATTCAGGCAGGTGGGGGCTGGCCACTCAGTTTAACCAGGAAGATGCATTTTACATGTTGAAACTCTGTAACCTGGGATTGTACAGGATCTCCCCCCTACCTGTCCACTCTTGGGCGCTGTCAGGGACTGGATCCAGATCCAGCCTTTGATATGATGCAGTACAGTGTGCTTGGTGTTTAACACACCACTCCCTCTCTGTGCTGGGTTGACATTTCTGCTCTGTGATAGTGTTTTGGTTTCTGGTGTGGGTGAAAAATACCTGTCAGTTGTGAGTCACTGTGGCTGACCACAGCCCATCTGTAGCCTATGTTTGTCATGTATCGTGCTTCTGTATCCCCTTGCATCACTCACAGTAAATGATCATCCATCATGTTCTTGAAGTTCATACACAGATCCAGTTCCTGAGAACTCAGTAAGAGGACTCTGCCATAAGAATAACTGGTTATGAAAGACACAAGTTCCTCCTTGAGAGAATGTGACAGAGAAAGCCAAGCAGCCAGAAAGAACACATTGGTCTTGCATTGCTATTTTCATATATGCTGTGCTGCAAAATTGAGAATTGTCTTAGTTACAGGTGCAATCTGGAGGTTGCCCTTGTCTCACATGGAAAATCAATTCTTAATATAGCCAGCAGCGTTGTGCTGGGGACACAGCTTTTGTTATTACTTGTGATGTTCCACTTCTTGTTATTGGGTCACCTGTGTGAAAACGACATTTCAAATTCCTGCTTTAACGTGTGTGTTAATGTTGGACTTTTGCATTAGCTGTCTGACATCTCTTTTCTGTTTATTTCTATTTATTTCCACTTTGGGATCACAGTACATTTTGTGATTTTAATAATTAGTTATTTTCAATGTATCTTATCATGACTTTAAAGTGGTAAATCAAGTTGGGCTTGCTTAGAAATACCATTCAATCCACACTGATGTATAGCCCTTTTCAGCCACAAGTAGGGCACAAAGGTCACACAGCTTGTCAAGTTTCCTAGTTTCCATTTTGCTGTCCTAATAGCAATGCTCATGGATAAGACACTGGTGTACCCCACAGCAGTGTCAGTACCTCACATCCTTCTATTTAGTCTGAGGAAAAGGTTGTTTATGCACCCACTAATTTTTAAATAAGACCATGAGTTATGGAAGCTGTTTATACCTTCCCAAGTAACATAGGTAAAAAAAGTGAACATCTATAGGAAAGCAAGTGTTAAAATGAGCCCTGCAATGTTTTCTTTTAACATTGAAGTTTATTAAAACAAGAGAGAGAAAACAATGGTAACCCTGAACTTCACCTTGAGGTTTTGGGTTTTTTTATTAATGGTAATCTTAATGAATATCCAAAATTAAAGTGGTGACTTGAAACACTTTTCTTATCATTTAGTTGCAAAGTTATAAACCTCAGAAACTTGTATAGCTCCACCATAAAAATGAAGATAAATCATAAAATTATTGAACTGATTCAGTCTGAAAACTAATGAAATCTGGGTAGTTCTCAAAAATATATACCATCCATATTATACAAAATCATGAGTAGTTATAAAAATTTTATACGTATGATTTTAAAGCCTCTACATGACAGAAGAAATCTTGAGAATTTCAGTGAAATTATTGATGAATTATCCCATTAATCACTAACAATATTGGTACTGCAAACTGGGATTTTGATGATTATCCAGTAATCTGGTAATTTACCGGGTAGCACAGGTTAAAAAAATGGGACTTCCAGCTCAGTCCAATTCCTAGTCCTCTTGTTTTGCCTAAACATTCCAAAGAACCTGTCCAAAGCCTAGGTAAGCATACTGTAAGGCCAGAATAAAATAACTTCTCAAAAGGCTATGAGAAATTTAGATTCGAGTGTGAAGATAGAACTGGAACAGGTGCCTATCTCTTTTGTGCAGGATGTTCTGAGAGATCAGAAGTCAGAGTGTCAGATCAGAGTGTCAGAGATGATTTCCTGGTCCTGTAGTGGCCACTCATCTTGTAAAGTAGTTTCCAAGCAATTTGCTGTCAAACAGGAACATGAAAAAGGGATGCAGATGGTTCAGTATGTCCTCACTGAGCATGAGCTGTAAATTTTGTTTGAGATAAAATGCCAGGAAAACATCCCTAATAATAGATGATAAAAGGGTAAAAATATAATGAACTTTTGGTCCAAGGTTAGCACTTCACTGGACATTTTACTTTCTGCAAAATTAAAAAAAAAAGTGAAGCCTTTTCTCTGGGTGTGCTGGATCCTTTGGAGAAATAGAGGGAGCAGAATGGGTCACAACAGCAGTGAGCAGTTTGTGAACACGAGGCTGTGGAGACCTGGGCTAATAATGGATGTCTGCTGCATGCAGGTCATCCAGCAAGCTTAGCATGTGGAGATCTCTCCTGATAGTAGGCAGAGATAATACAAAAAAAAATAAAATCTGGAACTCTGGAAACATTCAGGAGAACTTAGCAAAGAGCCTGTTATTTTCCACACACAGTAAAAGACATACAGCAGCCTTCCCGCTGCAGCAAGTGTGGGAGCCAGCAAATCACACCTAGTCCTGGAACACTCCCAAAATCCAGCTGCCGACGGGACAAGAGGCAGATTCTGAAGACCTTGGTTCATTGCTTGCTCCAAGTATCACAGCTTAAACAGCATCATCCCTTAATCAAAGCACTGGTGTAGATTTGTGGCCACTGATCTTTTCACCGTTGTTATGTTTTTAATAGCGAGCTCCTAACGTCATCATGGTTCCCTCCAGTTCCTTATTTTGCTGTTCATGCCTTCATTGCAAGCCCTCCCACCCCAGCCAAGGAAGGTGAACTCTAAACCTTAGTTTCTATACAGCAAATCTGTGAGGGTCTGAGAGAACCAAGCAGCTCAGGAAAGCATGAATTAAATCTGTGTCACTGGGCTAGGAACTGAACTGCTGGGCCAATGGACCAGCCAAAGCTAACTCTACAGTGCATCAAATGACATTGCATTGTGGGGTCTATTTGTGAGCCAGACTTGAAGTTCAGACAATGAATGTGCCTAGCATTTGATTGAAGGAACGATCTGGCATGAAAATGTGTGCAGTGATCGCTTCAGGGTCAAAAGCATCTCCAGGGTTATGGACAAAACTGAGAGCAGACCTCCACCCTAATGCTCCAAGTTCTTTGCTTTGGGTAGACAGTTTCATTGTTTCTACATTGGGTGTATCTTTTTATGATCTCTTCTGCTTTAACAAAATCCACATACAGAATTATTTTAAGGCATTTTGCTGTTACTTTTGCAAGGAAGCAGCTCAAGGAAACACCACTGTCTGTTCTGATCAAAGCCCAAGCCCTTTTCTGGCCTGATATTATATTCTTCTTGGCACTGCAGGTTACATACAGTGATCTGAAACATAATGGTGGTTTTCAGAAAGGTAAGCCCTATTCTTTGCTGTGATTTACTGATTAGCCTGTGGCCCAAAGAGGAGAAAATGATCTTTAACATCACAGTCAAATCAAAAGTAGCAATAATCCAGTATCAACATGGTAAAAAATAATATCAATCTAGACTAGAGATGCAGAGGTGTCGTGACTAGCCTGGCCATGCTAATGCTGAGCTGGTGACCTCTGTCACAAGGTGTGGCACTGAAACTGCACAGATTACCTCCGGAGTTTTATTCAGTGCAAACGAGAGCTGTTACGTCTGTAACATTCTTCATAACCTTGTGCAATGTTTATAGACCCTTTACATTACAGTTGTTTGGTTTTAAATGTATTTTGAAAGTATATTGAGAGGAATAAGAAATAAATTTTCAGTAAAAACCTTGAAACTTTGCCAGTAAATGATACAATATATAACAAAAGTTGTAGACAAGAAGACACTCTTGGTTGTCAGCTAGACAACCAGTTCATTCCCACTGAAGTTCTGACCTAGTGCTTTGTTCAGTTCTCACTCCAGCCACTGCAGTAAAGCTTTCTGTTTGACTCTGGGTTATTGGCCAGAGCAAGAGGAGGTGTTCCTGGGGACCTAGAGTAGAGGAGTGTAACCACAACAGGACCACAGGTGGCACCAAGATGTTGCTTGTTCCCAAGAAAGGGCAGCCGTAGCTCATACCTTTCTCCAGTGACAGCTGAGCAGCTCTTGCTTGCTCTGCAGAGGCAGGATGTCACCATGCCTCTACAAATATGGAGAGAGGAGCTGGGCTGAATAAAGAATGTTGGGGGGATTGGAGGGGAGGGGAGTTGGGGTTTTTTAACCTTAAGAGAGAGAGAGAGAGAGAGAGATAACGGATGCATGCACATTTCTAAGTGATTTCAGCTATAGCAGAAAGAATAATTATAATTATATCATTATAATCTAAATGCTCTTGCAACAGAGCCCAATACATTTCCAGCCATCTATACATCTATTTGGTTTTCTTTTGCCTGGTAACATCTACATTTCCAAGCATCTCTTCTAAAAGAATACCATAGCTAATGTGAAGCTGCCCAGGCACTTCACTAGCGTTTGCTACGCTCTGTCTCTGAGAGGCAGCAGAGATGAATAATTGCCATTAGACTCTACTGCCTGTGAGCAGTAAAAACTTACCCAGTTAAATGTGGCTAAATAAAACAAATCACTAAAAAATCAAGACCAAGAGATGTATGCCTGTGAGTACACAACATAAATATGTCACTAGACTTGACTTGACTTTTCTTCTCTCCAGGGTGATCATGTGTGGCTGGATACTCAACCAAACAGTGAATTTAATGTCCCTATCGGGGCAGTTGTGAAAGAGTCTGACTCAGGACGGATCTTGCTGGAGGATGATGAAGGCAAGGTGAGCTATGCTTTAACTTTCTGTAGGAGCTGAACATAGAATTTAAAAGTATAAAAGAATGATTCTATCAAGTCAGACCAAAGCTCCATCTATCCAAATGGTCTGACTTTGAGAATGTCTGGTAATACATACAGAAAGAAAGAATATAAAATTAAGGCAAGTAGGGTGGTACCCTAGCACCTCAAGCACTACGAAGATTTAGAGCTCCCTGAGCTAGAGGTTATATCTACATAGGTAAGAAAAGGAATTGGCAGGCCCCGGTCACTGAATTTGGTGGACCTTTAGGTGAAATCACAACACGCTAAAGTCAGTCAGGGCTTTATCCTTACCTCATACAACACTGGGACTGTGATGACCTGACAGATGTGTGCTCTGAACAATGCTAGATTTGGAGATGTCCAGAACACACCTGAACAGCTTCATGCAGTGTTTTAAATCATCTGGTACTGGGGAACAGCAAACCAGTTAATTCCTGTAGCTCACTCAACCGTTTGTTAGAATATGCTGTTCTGAGCATGGTTTATACTGGATCTCGCTCTGGTCTGACATGACTCTCCTTTGCCTCTGAGCAACACGTTAAATGCCTCAGAGCTGATGCCTTGCCTTTTTCAGGAACACTGGATCACAGCCCGGAACATGCACATGGTGCGCCTGATGCACCCCTCCTCTGCCCAGGGGGTGGAAGACATGATCTGCCTTGGGGATCTCCATGAAGCAGGCATGGTGCACAACCTCCTCATCCGACACCAGGAGCACAAAATCTATGTGAGTGCCGAGGTCCCAAGGCATAGTACTTTCAGGAGCGACCTCTGCTATGAACTTAATGGTGTGATCCGAGCCCGCAGGCACCTCACACCTGGGACCCTCTGCCTCCTTTACTGATTGAGGGTTCCAAGGAGACACACATAGTTTTTCTCTCCTTTCATTGAAGTACTTTGCTGTGCAGAAGGGAGCTAAATGCAGTCTCTGAAATCAGATACATATAGGTAGTGGCCCTGCTGACTTTCTCCTACAGCAACCATTTCCACCAGTTGGTGGAACCAGCTAAATCCAGCCCCTGTTACAGCTTAGTGCTGCTACTACCTGCAGCTGTGACACAAGACCAAACTAACTTGTGCACACTGACATGATTTGGATTGTCCTTTTGTCCAAGTCAATGTTTACTTATTTCTGATGTAATAAAATAGATAAAGAATAAATCTGGATATCTAGGACACCTGGTTTCATTTATTGTCCAGTTTGTGCGACAGAGACAGCTTTCATTTCTTTGTTCCTTAGTTCCCAGTTTGTAATGTGATAGTAATACCCAGATGTTTCCATACTTTGCCTCCTGTGTTACATACACTAAGGAGCTGCCTTTTACAGCACAGATGTGGTGATGTTTAGTGTAAACAAGACTCGATTTTGTAGATGTTGCAGATATGACTATAAAGATGTGTGTATAGACATGTTATATTAGACTCTAGCAGCCTGAGATGTCTGATATAGGAGTGCTTGAGCAATATCATACCTCACATTTCCAACAGCATCCTTCATTTCAATGGTGCTGTTTTAGTACCATTAGATGGTACTAAATGCCCTTATGAATAACACAACTAAAACTTTGCCCATTAGCAAAGTACAGCTATATCTGAACTAGAACACAAAAGCAGCTTAAAAACCACTGCAGAACAGCTGGGATATTTAATAACAGCTTGTAGTGAAGAATCAGGCACTAAGCCTCACCTAAGTGCTGCTATGGATCTCCCTCCTTCCCTCTTACAGGTTTATACCGTGAGTGGCTTTGATTGTTTTATTGTTTGCAGGCTTGCTGCTAGAGGTAATGCTCATAACTGTTTTCCAGACTTACACAGGATCAATCTTGGTGGCAGTGAATCCATACCAGCTGCTGCCCCTCTACACAGTCGATCAGATCAGACTGTACTGTAACAAGAGGATTGGAGAGCTACCACCTCATGTCTTCGCCATTGCAGACAACTGTTACTTCAATATGAAGAGGAATAAGAGAGACCAGTGCTGTGTGATCAGGTGACTGGACTCAGAGAGGATGACTAGCAGAAACCCCGGTCTGGCATGGTTTTGGGGCACCTTTGTGGACACTGGATATCTTCCAAATGGAAGGGTGCAGAGAAGACCAGAGGCAGCAGGAAGGAAATATTTTTTCCCCCTGCTACTTCATTTCCAGTTAGGGCTGCAAAAGGTAGAACATAAGCAAGGGATTTCTGAAGTCCATTGCTTTCCCCCCAGAATCTCTGAGTATGTGTGACATATTCTGCACATTCTGCATTGAAAATCTGAAAATGCATTAAAGAAGAAAAGAAAGCTGCCATTTAATTTGCACTGGTGCAGTATGTCTTCTATGGATATCTATGCTTTTAATCAGAGGGAGAATTTAGTCCTCAGCCTAAGTCTAAAAACAAACTAAATTTTAGCAGATGAGATGCTGAAAGACGAAAATTCTCCAGGCCTTCATGACATTCAGTCTGATCCGCCACTCACAGGGTAAATNAGAGGAAAGGAAACCTGTAATGATCTTGTTTCTTACTGCAGTGGAGAATCTGGAGCTGGAAAGACTGAAAGCACAAAACTAATACTACAGTTTTTGGCAGCTGTCAGTGGTCAGCATTCCTGGATAGAGCAGCAAATTCTAGAGGCCAATCCCATTCTGGAAGGTGAGTTATTTATCAAACAGGCCTGATTTACCATTTTCACCTTAGGATTTTTGCATTGGGATAAAAAAATTTAGAAACAGACCACTGTATTTGCATAACTGCTTAACCCCCTGAAACATAGGGTAGGCATTCTCTATACCTCCCTGCCATGGCCCCAGCAGCTCCCACGCTGTAGGAGGAGGTATGTAACCTGGAACTGTGGGACCACAAGGGTCCTTGGGAGTGCAGAACCCAAGGTAAAGACCCCTGGTTTAGTGGGACTGCACTAAATGGTACAAAGCATCTAGCTAAGCAGGGATCTATGTACAGGGGAGCTCCCTGAGACACCCATCTTTCTCTGTAGAGGGATCAACTGTGTTCCCAGTAAGTCTTTCTGGAGTTCTTCAAACTTGCCCATCTCTCTTGGCTGGCCAGATATAGGCTGTATTTGGATCATCTGAGTATGCCTTTTAGGACCCAATTATGCCTGCCTCTGTCCTTGGGAGGCAGCCTGGGAGCAGGCTTGTGAGCACTGCCACTTGGGACACAGCATGTAAAATACTAGCAGCAAAATGGAAGGCATCAAAAATAAACCTGATGTTCATTAACTGCAATAATCCAGATGCTCTCTCTGTCCCTTGCCCATCAGCTTTTGGAAATGCCAAGACAATTCGAAATGACAATTCAAGCCGCTTTGGGAAATACATTGATATTCACTTCAACCAAAATGGTGTGATACAAGGAGCCCGGATAGAACAGTTTCTTCTGGAGAAGTCCCGGGTTTGCCGGCAGGTGAGGGCGCTGGCAGATGTGCATTCTGCCTGCTTCTGTGTTACAGGCTCATGATGACAAGGCTGTCCATCCACTGGCCTATTTCTTCCTTCTAGGCTCCAGAGGAGAGGAACTATCACATTTTCTACTGCATGCTAATGGGGATGAATACAGAGCAGAAAAAGATGCTGAATCTGGGCACTGCTTCAGAGTACACTTATCTCACTATGGTAACAGCTTCTGCTTTCTCCCTTTCTTCTCCACTGTTCCTCTGCCCTTTGCTTCTCCCAGGAGCAATTTCAAGCAATAGGAGCTGCAGATGGGTAGCTACCAAAACTCTGAACAGTTCTTTACTTACAATACCAGAAGCAGGTACACCAAAAGTTCCAGGAGCCTCAATTTTAGAGATTTATTGAAATGTCCACTAGCAGGAGGCAGCTTGTTCAAAGCCTTCTAATAAGGTCATACTTAAGAAACATAAAAGATTTCTTAAAGTAGGTGGGAAATATCTCCCATTTTCACAGGTACTCAGATTTCAGATCTCATGCCAGGGAGAACACCAATCAGGTAGTTAGGGGAAAATGATTAAACAGAAACAGTGCCAAGATCCTAGCTCTTTTACCTGATAAATCTTATATACATAATGCAGAAAGCTGAGATTCAATCTGACCTCCAACAGATGATGTTAATGTCTGTGTCTGGGTTTATGTTGCCATAGTGGCAAGAATGGCATGTTCATAGGTGAGATTTTTGAAAATAGCTAATTGGTTGGTTTAGGGCACAAAAAGCACTGTGAAAATCCTGTTCTGTAGACTATGCAGATAACTCATATTCAATATGTCAGCTGGTTTGATTTGGCTGTTCTACAGTTGTGGTAAAATGGGGCTAAGTCCTGCCTCTGCTGAAGCTAATGGGAGTTAGGCATCTAGTTTCAGAGGAAATTAAATCAAGCCTATAAAGCTTTTTCTGGAGTCTCAAAAGCAAAACCTATTAAAGTTGATGGAAATTTTTTCAAATGTAATGCTTTCAAAATAGCAGTGATCTTGCAGAAAGGGCTGATGAGTGCAATTCCTACACTGGTTACTCTATAAAAAGGTCTGAAGTACCTTGGGTCAGCAGTAGGGCAGTATAATACAGAGATAGGAGGATTAGATTAAAGAAGAACATATCCACGGTGTTGTTCAGTCAGCTGTTGTAACAAACTGACACACTTACATGCTGTAAATTGAAATGCCTAGAAATAGTTCACTTGGATGCTTCCATCTACCTGACACTAGATCCCAATATTCTTATTTTGAGATATGCCTTCTAGTACTGGTCCAGTCCTACTTGTTCGATTTGGGATTAGGGCTCTTAATTATCCATTGACAAGGCAGAGAGAGGTAGCAGGCATGGCTTTGTAAGTGTAGCCTTGTCACAGTTTTCTATCCCATGCTCCAGAGCACCCTTCCCCATAGCTTTTCCTTTTGGCTTCCTCAGTATTCAGCCTAGCTCTTGGGAAATGCATTATTTAGCCCTCTGATAATGTGTTCTTCTTGGGAGTAGAGATGACGGAAGAAGCAGCCGTGGGAAGAGGACACAGAATGCTTAAATAGTTTTTTACTTTGTGTCTTGTGGTAAGTGGCTCACAGGGCATCCATATGGCGTGCAAGTGTTTGTCAACCTGCAGGTCCTTTCTCCCTTGTATGGGTACCAGGAGGGTTTTCCTTACCTGTGGGTGTGGTGTCCTGCAGGGCAACTGCACGTCTTGCGATGGCCGGAATGATGCAAAGGATTATGCCCACATCCGTTCAGCTATGAAGATCCTCATGTTCTCAGATTCTGAGCACTGGGACATCAGCAAGCTTCTGGCTGCAATCCTGCACCTGGGGAATGTAGAATTTGAAGGTAAACTCAGCACTGTCTGTACTTGGCATTTCCTCAGACTCCTGGTAAATGCCTGAAGGTGCTGCCTGCTTCCATCCTTACAGATTAGGCTACGCTGCTCTGCACTCTATAAACCAGTGAAAAGGGTTGGAAAGGCAGGCAGATAAGCACCGTGAAATTCTAATTCATGGCTCCACCACCTAATGTTTAAAAAGAACATCACTTTACTATTATTTTGTCACACCATCAGGATTTCAAGATTATAAATAAGCCCTTATGCAAATAGGAACAAGTGAGTGATGTTTGCTGTGGAGATGACAGTAGTCATTTTCAAGTCTGGGTTTGGTGAATACTCACCTTGCTTCTGGTACAGCACAGGCACCATCCGAGATGCCAGAAGCTCTTATGCTTCAGAAAAGGACACCTTCTTAGTTCATGGTACAGAGGGCCCAACACAGCGATGGCAGCTGGATACTTTGGAGCAATGCTGGCTGCTACAATGGGATTTCCCTCATTCCCTTCCGTTGTCTTTCCCACAAGCCAGATACGTGGAACAAAATATTTTCAGAAACACATTTTCTGAAGTTAGATACCATTTCCACAGATCCTAAATAGCTACTATTAAAAATTAATAATCTTGTCTGTTTTGCTGCTATTTTCAGCCTGATGTTCTGGAGCTGTGAGAATCATAGAATCATGGAATCATAGAAGCACTTGGGTTGGAAGAGAGACCTTTAAGATCCTCGAGTCCAACCACAGACTAACCCTGCCTAGTCCACCTCTAGACCATGTTCTTCAGCACCTTATCTATAGGCCTTTTAAATACCTCCAGGGATGGTGACTCCACCAATTCCCTGGGCAACCTGTTTGTGAGGATACATCTCAGGATCTCTGGTGAAATCAGGACCCTCCTTAGTAAAATCATCAAACCCAGGGAGTTTTAACTTACTGCCTTGCCACATTCCCAGAGCTACAGGGTTACAGAAATACAGCTGCAATACCAACACAGCCCCCCACTATAGCAGAAGTGAGACTTCACACTGAGACTGACTGTTTCCTTGTTGTAGCGGCTGTGTATGACAACTTGGACTGCTCTGATGTGATGGACTCACCACACTTTTCAGTCGCAACCAAACTGCTTGAGGTAATGGACTCTCATCCTCTCTTAGTAGATCTCTCCTTCACCCTCGTTCATGCTGACACAGCATGTCTCTATGGAGTGTTTACGTATGGATGCACATATAATGAGCAGGTCCCTTTCCTCCTGCTAGCACGCAAGTGATGCTTTTTCTGATGTCTCTCTGAACTGGGAGACAGTTAATTGGGAGAGCTGGCTGCCTGTGAATCTTGCTGGACAGGCAGTTTGTCAGGACCCTCTTCCCAAAACAGACTTTTCTGGATCTCCTTTATCCACCTGCAATGACTGGGTTGCCGTTACTGTCCCTCCAGGTGGACTCCAGTGAACTCCAGAACAGCCTCACAAACCTCTCCATCATTGTCCGAGGAGAAAGTGTGTCCAGGCCTCTGAACATAGGCCAAGCTGCAGATGGGAGGGATGCCTTTGTTAAGGTACTGGGGCTTACATCTTCTCTGGGGATGCTTCCAGAGTTGTCTTATCGATTGAGGAGCTTTACGTGGCAAGCACTGACCCAGAGGGCTCCAGCCACTTGTAGTTGTCTGTAGTCACAGACATAGTTTGACAGCATTGTAGCAGTATGATAGCAAGCAGTAAGCTATGCCCAAGGACTGAACTGATAGGCTGTAATTCCTCTTTAATTATCTTTTTTCTCAGGGTATATATGGACGGATTTTCCTGTGGATAGTGAATAAGATCAACTCAGCCATTTTCAACCCAGCTTCTCAGAAGCCTAAAGACAGACGTCAGTCCATTGGGCTGTTGGATATTTTTGGGTTTGAAAACTTCAACAACAACAGGTAGGAGGCTCTAGATTCTTTTCCACTGGAAAGCTGAAAAACAGACAAAGGGAAAGAATTAAAAAAACCCATACAACGTGCTATTTCTTTACTATCCTGATTCTCAGAGAGTGGTGACATTTTCATCAGTGAATTTTCCTAATGAAGATTATACACAGATTCCATTTTTTTTTCAGCCTTGGTCATATATCTGCATCCTCCTCCAGCCTTCATTTTGGCACAGCTATTGCACAGGCCTGTTCCAAAACCTCAGGAACTTCTCAGAAGACATGGCTATGAAGCTGCTATGAGCAGGCAGCTACTGTGTAAGGCTGTAGTATGTCCCATGTCTCTATACCAAAAGTTCTCGCTCCATAGCATTTCTACCGTGTCTCGTGGGATACATTTTGCAAATAGCACAAAGAAGGCTGTGTTGGGTTTCCCATTTCAGCTCATGCTTCATCTTGCTCAGCGTTCCCCGTCCCTATGGGGGCAGCTATCCTCACAGCTGTATGATACCACATCACCCATACTCCACAAACCATCAGCACATATTCTGCAGTATTTTCCAATCCATTTCAACTGATGCATCTTGCCTGCCTTCAACAAGATAATATTCCTCACTGACTTTCAGAATATGGTGTGGCATCTCTTAGCCCATCTTCTCTCTTTTGTGTTCTCTCCTATTGTTTTATGCTATTCCCAAAGGCTGTGATCCACATGGGGCCTCACTGTGGTGAGCTCTCCACAGGCATACACAGTGTGCCACAGCAATTACAGGTAACCAAACTCAGGCACAGCATTAAGGAGTAACAAAAAAAAAGGTAATGCCAGTGCAAGTAAAACACATCACACACTCATTCAGTCAAGCTATTTTCACTGCTATGGCTTCCCCTTTATCTCTAGAGTTTCTTGACAAATATACAAGTTGTTTCCTTGCTTAGCAACACTCAATCATCAGTTGGCTCATTTCTGCTTATCTTTATCATAGCAGAAGATGTATCCCTTATACTGCTAAGATTGGCAACACGCAGTGGAGGTGATCATTAACGCTGTGGAATATAGCAGTAGTATATCTGGATATGTATTTTACACAGAGAATAAACAAATACTATAGAGCAGTGCAGCACTGACCAAGAGCAAGAACATTTCTATGGGTTCTCATCTTGTGTCCCCCCCCCATAGTTTTGAGCAGCTCTGCATTAATATAGCCAATGAGCACCTTCAGCAGTTCTTCGTGCACCATGTCTTCAAACTGGAGCAAGAGGAATACGTTGCAGAGCACATTGTCTGGAATAACATTGACTTCACTGACAACCGCCAAGCTCTGGAAGTCATCGCACTCAAGCCTATGAATATCATCTCCCTCATTGATGAAGAGAGCAGGTTCCCAAAGGTAAATTTCTGGTCTCACTTGTAATTCCTGGCTTTGCACTCAGCTCACAAGTAACACTTGGATTTGCCCACAGAAAGTGCACAGCTGACTTTTGGATACATTGTGAGAAGCAATGCCTTCTCCCCATAGACATTCCTTTAAAATTAGCTACCCGTACAGACTTTCACTCTCTGATGGACTGTGCTTCTCCTGGTACCTTGCTGTTGAAAGGCTTACAGCTGTTCCAGACAGAGAACTAAGGAGTCTGGATCATTTTACAAGGCCTTCTTAGGAAATCTTTGAATTTGAATATAGTTTAACTATTGTTCTGGTGTTGGCCTGAGCTGCAGCTTGCTCCTTCTGCTCCTGGATAACAGACCAAGTTGGGTAATGTCACCATTGTGAGGAAATGCTATTCTGCATTTTGCTATCTCTGAGCACCACTTTTATCTGTTCACTGAGCACAGGCCAGTGCTGGGGGAATTGGTTTAGCTGTTTTTTTTCAGCTGTGTTTGTTTCTAGGGCACAGATGCCACCATGCTCGTCAAAATCAATTCCCTCCACGGCAAAAGTAATGTCTACATCCCACCTAAGAGTGTCTATGATACCAAGTTTGGCATCAACCACTTTGCTGGTGTTGTCTTTTATGAAGCAAAAGGTGAGCCCATCTCTGCTGGTTACATCCAGGGTCTGACCTACGCTGACCTACTTCAGATCAACACTCCAGGGGAGCGTTGATCTGAAGCCAGAGCAGGGGGTCAGAAGGATTGCTCTAAACTAATCTACAATTTACTGTAAATTAAGTGGGTTTTAGCTCAATAGAATGCCACTAGAGCCAGCAGGCTGCAGAGATAACAGGCTGACTTTATTTCTCTCATCTAGATTTCCTGGAGAAAAATCGGGACACACTGAGTGCTAATGTAATGCAAGTGGTTCATTCCTCCAAAAGCAAATTCCTGAGAGAGATCTTCCAGGTGGAAACAACCCCGCCTAGTCTGGGACGTGGGACCATCAGGCATATTGGAGCTGACCAGGCCTACAAGGTTGGCTTTACTGGCACTGGGTTGCAGAAACAATTTCCCCTCCCTTCCATAAGGTTCTGTCTGTTCTTGACCTCCTCTTTCTTTGGCACTGTCTCTGCAAATCCCCACCTCTTTCATTCAACTAATTTCTGCAGAGGAGTTTGCAGGAAAAGTCAAGGTCTGGTGCTCATGCTGTAAACAAGCCTAAGGTCAGTCCTGCCTACAAATAGCTGTGCTATCACACAAACACACTCTGTCTCCAGCTCCCAGTGTCACCTGTAGACTGTCCCACTGCTCTGAGTATCACTGTGACTTTAGCTCTCCCTCTGGGACGAGAGGTTTTGTGACAAATTTTGTGATGGCTAATTATCACAAATCATCTGTGCTTTGTGGCACCTTGTCCTGTGCCATGTGAAAATGAGGTTGTGAAGTGCAGTGGCCTGAAACAGTGGACTGAGGCAGAGTTCAAGTTCTCTGCCCTGCTGCAGCAGCTTTCCCATACCTGGATTTCTGAGCATTTAACTGTTAAGTTCACACCACTGCGTGAAGGTACTTACTGTCTATATACTGGAGCTTTCCTGTCAGAGTACAGAACAGTCAGGTTGCTGTCTTACCTGTTATCTGTCTATTCTCCTGGCTTTGTTTTCTGACCCTGTCTTTTCTTCCTCAGCCTTTATACCAATGCAGCTTTCTGCTGTCCAGAACATCTGGCTATGGACAGGTAAACAACCTGGGGGGAGAAGAATGTCAGAAATGGTACAAGCATCAGCAGAGAACTGGCTTAGCACCTCTTGAATACTGTAAATACCTTCAGATTAGATATCAGGTCTATCCACATTGCTTTGATGTTTTCTATCTATAAATATGGTTGTGTTACTAAAAAAACACCTTTCCTTGGATTTATACAGTACAACAGCATGATTAGAAAGAAGATACTAGCTGTGGGCTACTACCTATTTCAAAATGTACAAAAGTTACCTGAAACACCCCTACTCATTTCAAACAGGCTGGGCCACCGTAGGGAAGCCTAAGAAGCAGGCTACAGAAAAGAGTAGCAAAAGAAGTGCCAGAAGAAACTTTGCTGTCCTGAGGTCTCAAAGTTGCTCTCCTGCCTCACCAGGAGAGAAAAGTCACCACCATCTCAACAACAAAGTCAGCTTTAACGATGTTATATGTGTGAGATCATGAGAGAATGGGCTTCAGGCTTATGTGGCCATCCTGCTAATTTACTAGTACAGCAGGAAGGCCTCTAAGATCTGGGACTGCAAATTGCTTTTACCTCTTGTACAGCTTAAACATGTACGTGCCATTATCATGTCTATTTCAAACAGCTGCTCGCTAGCCTGAGATGCATCAGAGCTGCTATGAGATGTTCCCAGAACTGTTTTCCACAGACATACCCAGAGAGGTTGTGAAACCTCATTCTTGGAAGTGTTCAAGGCCAGGTTAGATGGGGCTTTGAGAAACCTGATCTAGTGGAGGGTGACCCTGTCCATTGACACCATGGATCTTCAAGGTCCCTTCCAACTAAAAGCATTGAGACCTGCACAGGCTGGAGAGCTGGGCAGTGAGGGACCAGATGAGGTTCAATAAAAGCAAGTGTAGGATCTTGCACCTGGGAAGGAATAACCGCGGGTATTTGTACAGGCTGGGGGATGACCTGTGGAGAAGGACCTGGGGGTCCTGGTGGATGACAAGCTGGCCATGAACCAGCAGTGTGCCCTGGTGGCCAAGAAGGCCAACGCGATCCTGGGGTGCATTAAGAGAAGCATGGCCAGCAGGTCGAAGGAGGTGATCCTCCCCTTCTACTCTGCCCTGGTCAGGCCTCACCTGGATTCTGTGTCCAGTCTGGGCTCCCAGGGACAAAACAGACAGGGATCTCCTGGAAAGAGTCCAGTGGAGGCCACAAAGATGATGAAGGGTCTGGAGCATCTCCCCTGTGAGGAAAGGCTGAGTGAGCTGGGGCTGTTCAGCCCGGAGAAGACTGAGAGGGGATCTCATCAATGTTTATCAATATCTGAAGTGTAGGAGACAGCCAACCTCTTTTCAGTGGCCTGTAGGGACAGGACAAGGGGCAATGGTCACAAGTTGGGCCACAGGAGGTTTTGCACCAGTATGAGAAAGAACTTCATGGTGAGGGTGATGGAGCACTGGAACAGGCTGCCCAGGGGAGTTGTGGAGTCTCTTCCTCTGGAGATATTCAAGACCCGTCTGGACACCGACCTGTGTGACCTGCTGTAGGGAACCTGCTTTGGCAGAGGGTTGGACTCCGTGACCTCTGCGGGTCCCTTCCAGCCCCTACAATTCTGGGAATCTGTGAAGTATATGGTTCTATGAGTGTTTGGGCGCTGGAGGGCAGCATTGTCCTGTACCTAAAGCAGAAGGTGGTACGAGTGGGAGAAAGGACACATTAGATGCAAGAACCAGAAGAATGTGTTACTTACTGTAAATGCCATGAAAATACGGGAAGCTGTTGGATTTAAATTTACTTGGATAAAACTAAAAAAAAAACCAAACCCACAACCCACTCTTCCACCCCTCCCCCCAACAAACAAACTAGCTGTATTGTGATGCAGTGTAAAAGGTCTTTTTGTTACTTGGAATCTGCACTGTACTAGGAGGTAGAAACTTACACTTAATGTGATGACCTGTGAGAAGAACACATAGGTGGAACTGTGCTTTCGGAATAGGTGGGAATGTCAGTAGTTCACTGCAACCAAGTACAATCCCTCTGGGGCTTACACTCCAAGAAAAATTCAATACAGGAGTGGTGAGACATAAACCACATTGTAAGCAGCCATAAATAGAGTGGCTCATACCTTATTCCCCCAGTAAAAGTTTGCCTTGCTTACTGTAGTATTAATGAGCAAGCCAATCAGTCATCCTAATTGCTAAGGAATGAGCTATTCTGGATCTTCAGCATTCTCTGTTACCTATGAGATGGTTGCAAAATGTCTGCCTGAAGGTTATTATTGCTTTGGGAGTGGCTGTATCTCACCAAGCTTTCAGGCACACACACATGAATAATAGCTTGGCACCTAGGCCCGTTACTAAAGGCAGCCCACGTTGGAAGAGGCAGTCCTATGTGGGCTCCTCTGGGTGGAATTCATTCTACCACATCCACCCCTATGGCTACAGCTTAGTGCCCAAGTAGATGAAAGAGCTCAGTGGTGTTTCTTCACAAGAATAACTCCAAATTAGCAAGATGCTGATGGCAGATTTAGATCCTGTGTAGGTAAATCTTTTTTTTTTTTCCTGGTAGTTGTGTGATATTGTTCCATGGTACAAACATACAGAGATTTATGAATTTGCCCTCTGAAAGTGAAGAATGTAGCAGTCAGCATATGCTTACCTTTTCCAGGGGCTGGATACGACCAAACGGCTCTCTACTCTGGGAGGACAGTTCAAGCAATCCCTGGAAAAACTGATGAAAATCCTTGAACAGTGCCAGCCATACTTCATCCGCTGCATCAAACCGAATGACTACAAGAAACCGCTGGTAATGGTTTAACAGTATGAGGTTTTGTCCTCAGTAAACTTCTTAACGAGAAAAAGCTGTCAGTTGCTGTGTACGTTTTGTATCTGTACTTCAGCCAAGAAGAGCCCGAGTACAGGCTATTACAAGAATAAAAGGAGTGGCAGGATATAGCATTGTTAATACACAATAACATCTCTAAAAGCATAATGGAGTAAAAGATGGCAAAAAAAAAGCACATAGGTGTATTGATGAGAAGAGTAGTAAAAGCCTTTCCTGTAAAGTCAAAACTGAAGAATTTCTAGCCCCTCAACAAGGGGACAAACAAAAAATCCACTATGACCCAGCAATGATCTTATTTTAAAATAGCCTGGGAGAGAACAGAAGAGTTGCTGGTGTTTGGGAGGGGTGATGTGGCTTATTTTGTCACTACAGGCTGTGTCATTAAGACACTTGGCTGGAGGTCAGGAGATCATGACCCAGTTCTACCTTAAAACTTGTATGGTGCTGGTCAAGTGATTGAATAATTTCTAATTACTGCAAGTGCGTAGGGAGCCTATTCTGCTAATCTGCTTTACAAGAAACTAGCAGCACTTATGCTGTGCTTTGCCCAAATGGCCTAAGTTGCTACCACCATAATTTGGACTTGCAAGAAGATACAATTTATTGTTCATCTGAAATTGTGGTTCTAGAATTGAGAATGTTTTCTAAAGCTAGACTTATGTTAATGGGCTGTTTCTACTGATAATAAACACACATTTGAAGACCCTGTGGGGTGACTTGTTTGCTCCTGTAATGAATTAATTTAGGGCACTAAAGAATTAAGAAGTGCAATTTTAAAAAGCACAGTTGGACATCTTGCAGGCAGTTGGATGTTGGAAGTTAATAGATGTTCTGAGGAACGCTCCATGTGTAGCCCTTTTCAGTGCTAAGTCTCCTTCTTGTCTGCTTTCCTTTTCAGTTGTTTGACCGGGAGCTGTGTATCAAACAACTGCGATATTCAGGGATGATGGAGACTATACAGATCAGGAAAGCTGGCTACCCGATTCGCTACAGCTTTGAGGAGTTCTTTGAGAGATACAGAGCTCTCCTGCCGTGGTCTCTTCGACAACAGGTGTGTTACCATAAACCTGGTTTAAGGCTAATCTAACCTTTCCCTATGAGGCTTTAGTCTTTCCCACAGTAGAAAGTCATTGGATTACAGCTGGCACAACTGAGAGCTGTCATCCCAGTAACTGTCATCCTAGTGACTGTAGTTAAATACTTATGCACTAATTTGAACCTTTGCTGAAATGCTAGAGGTGCTTTTTAGTCCAGCTATCCTCGGCTTGCTCCACACAGACATCCCGGAGAGGATGTCATCCCCATTGCCCTCAGATGTTTCTTTTCTGTAATCACACAATTCCGAGGTCTCTAACATCCTCCTTGCATCTGAGCTCCAGAACACTTGGCTCTGCTCTTCCTTCTCTTGACCGTCTGAGCAGAAACACTTTCATTTATTATACTGTTAGCCCAGAGGTCTGTAAGACCTCTTTCAAAGGTCTTCGCCCTTTGAAATGCAGGGCAATAGATCCTTACATAGTGTGCTGTGTTTCCAACCAAGCCCTAACATGATGATGCTTTTGCACATCAGCTGAAGAATGATGCTCAACAGAGCTGTATCAGCATCTCTGAAGCAGTGCTGGGCAAGGATGAAAGCTGGCAAATTGGAAAGACCAAGATATTCCTTAAAGTAAGTAGAAAGGGCAATTTATTGTTTCTGAAAAACCGGGTGCCTCACAGTATAGCTTGACCTCCTTGTGCAAGGGTGGTTATCCAGAAGGACTGGGTTCTCTTGTAAACTCTCTCTTGAATCTGAGGCTGGATCTTTGTTCCTGAAGGCCAGGTAATTTAATGGACACAGTTTGGTGTAGAAGAGGCTGATCCTGTTTCTGTGCTCCAGTGTTGTAACTAAAAGAGTGCAGTGCGATGAATTGGACTCTGCTCAGCCTGGAGCATAAAAAAGAACAGGATACCAGCACAATGCTGCAGGGGACTTCCTTGTCCATAGCATTTACCCCAAGGTAAAACCAGCCTTATTGCAGGCAGATTCTCTGCTTGTTCATGGGTACAGCCAGGGAAGGTGTTGTCAGGTGGTGTGCGCTTTTCCAGCTGCAGTTCCACAAATGCATTTTAATTGCACTACGTCATGCAGATTTTGGGCCTCATTCAGACCACGTGTTCAGTTTTCAGAAGTTGTAGGGATGTCTGCTCAGTTGGCATATCCACACTTTCTTTTAACAGGATCATCACGACACAGTACTGGAGTTGGAACGCCAAAATATCCTCACAAATAAGGTTCTTCTTATCCAGAAAGTGATGAGAGGATTAAAGGACAGGTCAGTGATCTTACTTACAGAAGGACGTGTTTTGTGTTGAAGCGTTAATCTTCGTGGTGCAGTTTGCCACAATCTGTGAAGCATTTCAAATGTGAACAGTCCATACTAGCCCTACAATCAGCAATTGTCATGTAACAATGCCCAGTGAATCTATACAGATTTGGCACAAAGATATGTTCTGGATCAGTTTCTTTATTTTCATGATGCTTTTAAAAACTCGGGGCTTTGGCGCATGCAGCTTGTATGATGAGGAAGGGCTGGAAGGAGGATTTGCATTTCGTATTTCTAGTAAACAGCAGGAAGCTGAAAGCAGGAAATCTCCATGGAATCTGTGTCCTCAGAGCTGCAAGGACTCTCCTTGAAGCATTTAGGATGCTTCTTTGTTACAAGACAGGGAATCAGATTGAAGCTAACTAGTCCTTTTCTTTGCTAAAGATGCACAATTCTTGCATTTTGTCTGGTTTATTTTGAAGGATCTTCACAAGTGAAATTTAGTCACTGTCAAGTAAATGTTTTCTTTATTTGTACTTCCTGATCTTGTATCCCTCAACCATAACCAAGACACAGGACTGAATCCTGGTTTGGTTTAGAAATGTTCCTGACACAGGAAGTAAGAACTATAAAACATGACACAATGCCAAAATGACCTTTTTCCAAACTCTGCCTGCTATATAATGGAGTACCACCTCTCCCTAAAAGCATCACCTCACTTTTAATTTTAAACCTTCAGAGCTATGTGCCACTTCTGGCTGCCACAGCATGACAGATTTTACCGTGGGAAGTTCATTTGTCTCAGACAAGCTCCTAGTCCTTGCAGTTAGGACACTGTTGCACAAGTGGTCATCAGATGGGGGGAGTTAACTTATCCAGGTGGTGCCAGGGCCTCTTCAGTTCTTACTGAACCTAATCCATTCCTAGCACAGCAATGAATTCGATCTGCAGTTGCTATGAACATTTTGGCAGCATTAAGGGCACACCAGCTCAGATGTATTGAGGTGCATTAGTAATATTTGTGTCTCATCCTTTCTACTGGAAAATGGATAGCAAAGCACATGGGAAAACATTTTGTGAGCTCAACTGATTCACAGTGCTGCTTCACTCGCCTACATGAAATCTCCTAAGCCCTTTATGGACAAAAAAGGTCAGGCACAACACCCAATTTGGCCTTCCCATCAGCATGGAGAACATGTGAGTAGACCAAATGCTTCAAGGGAAGATAATTTTGATGCAGGTGGTACAAAAGTATCTGACCAGACTAATCTTTCTGCTGCAACATAATACTTTTCTCAGCCTACTCAGAAGCAGGAAGAACAGCCCTCACTGAGGTTCCAACTTGCCCTGGCAAGATGTTAAGAGTGGAGCTAGTTAATTTGACAATAGCATTCCTGGCTCTAGTATTGCTAGACAGCAGATAATGCTGTGATCAGACTGGAAACATCCCGTACAAGGAAAAAAAAAAAGCCACCTTAAGCTTTACTATTGTCATAAGAAGCAGCAGAAATAACCTATTGCTTGTCACCTCACCTGTCTGTCTGCTTAGGAAGCAGTTTCTGAAACAGAGGAAGGCTGCTCTAGCCATTCAGTCAGCCTGGCGAGGCTACTGCTGCCGGAAGGATTTCAGAATGGTAAGAGGCAGGTGTTTGGGTTTTATGTGTGTGTATATTTGTGTGTGCCTGTGTTTATTTACTATGTCCTGACACACTGAGTATTAGGAATGAAGACACCACTGAAGGGAGGAATGAGGCAAGATAGCAGGGTGTAAAGTCCAATGATGGCCCTGGGACCTCTCAGGGCTTGCTGAACCTGTGACATTTCTGCTTTCTGGTGAAACAGTAACCCAACTAACCTCTGGCAGGACTGGCTCCAGTAACCTGACATATGAGTGATCCCACGGTTCTTCTAGTCAGGAATACAAGGCTAGCATTTGTGCATCACCACCATACTCTGAGCAAAGCATGTTACAGGAAAAACAGGAATCTCTAAAAAAAATCTTTCTACCAGTCATTACCAGAAAATCATTGTGTCAATCTTTCCTATTAAAAATATTGCCTGATCTTCTATAGATGGTGGGTTTTCTGAGTGAGGAAAGATACACAATTTTGGGGGCACTCACATGCTGTGTACTCATATGGCAGGGCTTATTATTATTAATATACATCCCATTTGTGAGGAGCAGGAGAAACTTCCAGCTTCAGTCAGAAAAACTTCTATTCTGCATCAGTAATGCAATTTCTGCCTGAAGAGCCAGGCTATTGTCCTGCACCCTGCCCCATCCTCCTCTGCTGCTTCTCTTGGGACTGTCATACCTATCCCGGCAAGGACATGCCTCTTTCTTTCTTTCTTTCTTTCTTTCTTTCTTTCTTTCTTTCTTTCTTTCCCCCTTTTGGTTTCAGTTCTGCTCCCTGCCTTCCCTTGCCATAATCCTAGGCTATCATTGTCACTTTCTGAAGCTACTCCCTACAACACTGCCCCAAAAAGACTTTAGATAATCTAGTTTAAAAGCCTATTACTGGCAGAAAGTAAAGAATAAAGGGCAGAAGGACAGTATCGCATGAGCCCCTTCCAGTGTCTTCATCCAGTTACTCAATTTTGTTACCTTCTACTCATCCCAGTCTCAATGCTTTTGAACCATATTCACACCTTCTTCCTTCATGTCCCACAGGTTATGCTGGGTTTTGGGCGCCTGCAGGCCCTCCACCGGAGCCGGCAGCTCACTAAACAGTATGAAGCAACCCGGGCTCGTATCATCAGGCTTCAAGCCATGTGCCGTGGTTACCTAATGCGTCTAAAGATAGCAGAGCAGAGGAAAGCTGTACGTGTTATACAGGCGTATGCAAGGGGCATGCTGGCTCGCCAGCTCTACCAGAGGATGAAGAGAGAGGTATGCTCACAGATACCTTGTGGACAGGTTGTTTCTGTTAAGTTCTGATATAGAGATTTAATGATCAGCAAGTGTTGCACTGAATGTGGATATTTATTTTTGGATATTTCATTTTGAACTCTTGTTAAGTATAAAGGCAGAGTTCAAAGCAGAGGATCTTGTTTACGTTTGCTTTCTGTGTTCATTATCACGTATCAAAACTTCAGTGGCAGAGCTGAAACAGCTTTGACAGAAGGGAGGGAAAAGAGAAGATGTGCATGTGTATCAGTCACTCCTGCGAGGGGAGATCCATTTCTACAGCAAGGCCTGACAATGTCACTCAGGGATCCATTCAACTGGGAATCCTCATGCAGTGTGTCTGGGCACGAGCTGCCGGAGGAAATCCCGTACTTAGTTCCCAGACAACCCATAGCACATGGGAGGCCTTCCTGTGATTTCCTTTCTGCACTGATGCTGAACAGACCATCTATGGACCAAACCAGTTTGCAGATTTCTGCCTGTGGCCCATTCCCTAAAATGCCAAATCTAGAACTGAGTCCATGTTGGGATAAAGTTCTGGTGTGGACACCTTGTTAATGGCAGACCCGAGCCAGCTCAGCAGTTGTGGAAACAGTCACAGAATGGTCCTGTTCTCCACAGAACAAGCACAGGCTGGAAGCCAGGAATATCCGCTTGGAAGAAGAGAAACGCCTCATCCAGGTCCTCGGACCAGTGAAAGCAAGGGAAGAAGCTATGAGATTAGAAAGGGTAAGTATGCAAGGTAAGGTAATGGAACCCTGAATGCTGTGGCTGACAACAGCTATGGCTGTTCCTTTGCTGACAAGATGGTTTGCCCAGCTCACAGCTGTGAACTTGCTCAAAGATCTGAGCACTGTTATATGTTAATAAAGAGAAGACATAGTTTTAAACCTGTTTGTAAAGATGACATAGGATAGCACAAATCCATACACATTTCTGGTGGCAGTATGAGCTGGCACTTTAGCCAAACATGTGCAAGGCTATTACATGACACCAAATATGTTTAAATTTTAAATAATGTGGGCATTTCACTTTCATAATACCTTTGTAACAGTGCTTCATCCTCACACCCATTCATTCTAGCAGAATAATGTTGCAGCCATGCCTAACCAACTTCTATGTTTAAAGGAATACCTGGCTAATCTGGAGAGAGAGGAGGCAGAAACAAGACAAAGGAGGAATGCTCTTGCCAGTAAACCAACAAACCATGATGTTATCAGCGATCAAGAGATGGTGGACAAAATTTTTGGGTTTTTACCTTCTATGATCGGAGGTCAAGAAGGACAGGCTCCTCTGGGTTTTGAGGTACCGAGCTGCAGACTTGTAATGGGTCATGTTCATCCCCAATGTAAGTCCACTGACTTTGTTGGAATTCCATCAGTGGACAATTCTGTTTAACAAACTCCTGTACAGTGAAATAATTACCCAAATTAGCCATCCAGACAGTCTCTTTAGAATCTGTTTTCAGAGGCCAGTTCCCAAAAGTTTTGCGTCACAGGCAGTTTGGAGACAATGTGTCTTCAAAAGCTACCACACATTTGTTTCTTTAGCCTGGCAGACCCACATCAAATAGTGCCATCCTCTGCTTTTTGGCATCAACCACATGTTCTGCTGACAACCACTCACAGTGATTTTCTGGCTGAAACTACCCAGAAGTTCATGACCCAAGGTATCCCATCTTCTTAAAAGCAGAATGTGAGATATAGTGGTCCTGACAGCTGTGGAGGCTGGAATCAGGCGGGGAGAGGTAGGCAGAGTAGAACGGTCTGGGTTAGTGCAGGATGTGAGCAGTGACATAGTACCTGGAATTTCTATCAGCAGTGTTCTCTCTGGAGACCAAGACAGGAAGGTCATATGGAAAAGATACATTTTGGAAGGACAAGCCCCGAGTCCCAAAGCAGATGAAAATTACTTTGGGGTTAGCTGGAAAACCAAATCCTGGAGGACCTATGGCCAAGAAAAGAAAAGGAAAAAAAATATTGTAAAATTAAAATATCAGAGTACAGAGAAAGAAAATATGCTTCTTCCTCATGTTCTTCACAGGACTTGGAAACAAAGTTTAACAAGCTGGATGAGGTGGATCTGGACATGGTTCCCATGAGCATGAAACTGGAAGAGGAAGCAGATGGCTTGGAAGAGTACACCTTTCCAAAGTTTGCAGCTACTTATTTCCAGGGGTCATCTACACATACACATATCCGGAGGCAGCTGCGGCACCCACTACTCTACCATGATGACAAGGACAATGTACTGGTATCTTGCTCCTTGTTGTTGTTGAACCTGTTCCCTCCATAGCCCTGGCTTTTCCAACTCCCCTCATGCTTGTGTTGTCCTGCCTCTTGTACAGCCCTGGGAATCAGAGACTTTAGAGCCTATGCACTTGTATGAAAGTAGTAGTTCTCATCAACATTTTTTGGCACTTTGCAGGCAGGCACTTCACACAGGTACCTGCCCAACACAAGACCTCTGGTCACCTTTAGTCTGCCTAGAGAGGAAACTCTGAGGCTTCTTTTGACTTCTCCAGATACCCTTTGGGAGTGAAAATGGACTGGAGAGAAGCATCAGAGCTCACCTGTCTCTTGGCATTAACCCATCTCGTTAGCATTGCTGGTCTGTGAGTTAGAACAGAACAGGGAGGCTGCCAATTTTCCTGCTGAACCACAGGGGAATTGAGGAGGGGAGTTTTTCTTGATGCTAAGCAGCCTTGCAGAACAGAAGATCCTATGATACAAAAATTTTGCTACTACTTGGCTTTATAGTTCTGGGCATGAGGGCTCCTTGAAGAGTTCACTCCACTGCTTGTAGCCAAGGTTTCTCCACCTCACTCCAATCACAGGCCACCTGCAAGGTGACAATAAAGGGACTGTTGAGGGCTCAGCAATCACAGAGTAGATTTAACATTCCCACTGGAGCTGCACCCTCTTCCTTTAGTATGAGAGTGTTGTGACTGTTGCTCTCATGTTATTTGACTTGAAAGTGAACTCCTGGTGTAGATGATGATGGGAGGAGATGGGAATTCTAATAGCTTAGATTAATAAATGAAAAAAAAATAGAATCAGAGAGAATCACTTTGGTTGTAAAAGTGAACACAACACTGTAAAGTCCGCCACTAAACCATGTCTTTAAGTGCCACATCTACATGTCTTGTAAATACCTCCAGAGATGGTGACTCAACCACTTCCCTGGGCAGCCTGTTCCAATGATTGACACCTTTCGGTGAAGAAATTTTCCCTAATATCCAATTCAAACCTCCCCCAGTGCAACTTGAGTCCATTTCTCTTTGCCCTATTCACTTGTTACTTGGGAGAAGAGACCAACACCCACCTCACTACATCCACCTTTCAGGTAGTTGTAGAGATTGATACTGTCTCCCCTCAGCCTCCTTTACTCTAGGCTAAACAACGCCAGTTAGCTCAGCTGCTCCTTGTAAGACTTGTGCTGTAGACCCTTTACCAACTTCATACCCCTTTTTGTGACATGCTCCAGCACCTCAGTGTCTTTCTTGTAGTGAAGGGCCAGTGCTCTCATCTAAACAGTGAAACACTGTGAGGCCATTGGTTGCCTTAGGAGTTTCTGACTGTGCTTTCTGCCAATACAGGCATCTCTAGTTGTGTGGATTGTCATCCTGAGGTTCATGGGGGACCTGCCAGAGCCAGCAATGTTTGCCAAGAACACCAGCAGCAAGAGTGGCTCCGTGATGACACAGATATATGACACACTTAACAAGAAAAACCAGGTCCAGTTCAGGAACAATAGCCCAGATATGGTGAGAGGACCAGGATACCTTTGTTTCCCTTGGTTTCTGTGCTGTTCTAGCAAGAATAGAACATGAACTTGAAATGCCAGAAATGCAAAAGAGTTCCTGTCAGTCCTGGAAGGACAATATAGTTCCTTCTGTAATGAGGGGACAAAACAGAAACATCTCCACTCGAGCATCTTTCCTTCCCTAATTAATCATTCTCACAGTGCATTAAACTAATTTCTTATAATGGTAATATGTGTTGTAGAGAGAAATCAGAAAGGATCACAAGATTTCCAAAGGGATCTCTTCCCTGAAGCTGAAAAGGTCATCCAAGTTGACAGGGAAGGTAAGATGTGGAAACAAATTGCTTTCCCTAAGTCTTTTTCCTGGAATGGTGTCTTCACCTCCTGACAGATGTTATGTGACAGTAGCCCCTCAGGTAGGAATTTGTTCCACTGCCAAGCCAGTGCAGCCCTGTGTACAGGATACCTGGTGCACCGTTCTTTTAAAACTATCCCCATGTGCACGGCTGTCATTCATTCTCTGGCAGATTCACTTCATCCCTTCCTGCTGAAGTGCCCCTGAACACAGGAACCATTTATTATTGAGAACTGTTGGTGTTACAGAATGGTTTGCACACAGCCCTGAGTGGACTGAGGACCACCTTGTGCTTAGGGTTCTATGAGACAGTTCTCCTATCCAGTAATAGTGCTGTAACACTGTCTTTTATGACTTAGCTTTGAGACAGGAAGAAATGTGGTATGTTCCTAGCTGCTGCTGCGCTGAGCAGGAAGAGTTTTATTGAGAAAGATAGAGAAGAAATGTTTCTAATTTTTGAGAACTATCTGGTAAAACGGATGTTTCTAGAACATTCTGGGGTTCTGCATGGTTTCTCTCAGGTGACAGACCAGCTAAGAAGTGGAGAAGAGGCTTTTCAAGAGGACAGCTCAGTCTCTGAGAGACCTATGTCCAACCTAGAAAAAGTGCACTTCATTATTGGCAATGCAATTCTGCGCCCAGCCATCAGGTAAGAAATTTGTACCTCCTCCTAGCTGGCAAAACTTCCCTTCAGTCAATGTATCATAACAGCCACAGGCAAAATATTCTCAGCCTGTGTTTCACCACGTCCTATCTGGGAATAAAAGCCTCATCCACCTTGTGTCCTTCCACATCAGACTTGCCAAATGTGTGTTCCAAGAGTCCAGTAAGTGCAAGATGCTTCTTAAATGGCACTTCTGTTTGTAAGCAGATTTTTTGCATCTGTTTCCCATATGTCCTTGCTGTAGGCAACTTGCATTTTCAGAAGCTCACTGTGAATCACCCTTTCCAAATACTCACTCCAAATTTAGTAAAAATATAAAAATAAGCAGCGTGTCCACTCATCCTTATCCCAAAATCCATATATAAGCAGACAGACAAGAGCTAGGACATACCAAAGAGAGCTTAGAGCAAGTTTCACACATGGAGAGACAGCAGTGCCATTTCACAGCTAGATGACCTGGTAATTGTTATCCCTGCACAGTCCCGAGCCTGTCACAGGAGACAATCCAGCATGGGAATTGCACTTGACCCAAGCAACAAGGGGTGGTAAAGGGCACTAAGTCTACCTTAAGCTTTTTTCCTGCCAAAGCCAAGGACAGTTATTTTCTGTGATGTGTTACGGGTAATATCCTAGCTGATGTGGTTAAACCTAGCTCAGATCCACTTCATCAGGCTGCAGTCATGCCAAGCTTGCAGTGGAAACAGCCAAAGACAGTTCAGACAGTGAATCATTTTATCTGTTGCTTTCACATGTTTTATTACAGAGATGAGATTTATTGCCAGATTTGCAAACAACTCACTGAAAACAGCAACAGGAGCAGCTATGCTCGAGGCTGGATCCTTCTGTCACTTTGCCTTGGCTGCTTTCCTCCTTCAGACACATTTGTGAAGGTACACTACTAACCCCTCCTACAGGAGCTTAAATGCCTCAGTTGACCTGACTTTTCTGTTCTGATGTTTTGATACAAATAGCTGCATAAACTGTTTGGCTGCCATAGCAGCTGGTGCTAGGATTTTAACACAAACTACCTCATCTCATATGCTTATCTGGGAAGTTAAATAAATGACTGCTGTACTCACATTTAATTCTTTTTCATTACATGCCAAATGAGTCAGGTTCTGGTTTTGATTGCAGCCCTCATTTAGATCTGTAATCTGCAAAGAATGTGGCAAATTTCAACCTCTCCAGTTATTTCTTTCTAACATTTAAAAGCTGTTTCCAGTTACAATCCTAGTGATTAAATATACTCAGGAGTCCAGTATAAAATCACTCCTCATCTTTTACCAGTCCTTACCCTACCATGTCTGAGCACTATAAAATCCAATAGACGTTTGGACTTTTTCATAATTTTCTTAAATACACTATTTTCTAAATTTAAATAGATGATAAATCCAGTTTTTCACAGAAAACAACCAACCAACCAACCAAAAAACCCCCAACCCCCCCCCCCAAAAAAAAAAAACCCAGCCAATCAAAAAATCCCAAAGAAACAAACAAAAAAATCACAAAAAAAACCCCAAGCAACACAATCAATAACACAACTTGGGACTCCAACTTGACATCAGCATTCCTCCTAGGTCTCATAGGCAAACAGAATCAAAAACATACCTGAATCTTCAGTGACATACCTGAATCTTCAGCCTTGCTTTATTGACATCCTAGATGAAATGCTTAATCTTAAATTCTGCCAAGAGGCCACTACTTGGCACAAACCAGACACAAGCCATGGATGTATTTGGACACCAGACTTAACCCAAAGTCTGTGAATCATGCAGAATTCACAAAAGACCTGACTTCCTCTAGTTCTCTCTTACTAAATCCATACCCTACCTCCAGGAATATTCTTAGTTATGAAAATAACCTATGACTGACCTGTGCTTGCACTAAATACAGGGATATCAATAGAAGTCCAGGCTTATACCATGTCACTCAAGACAACAGACATACAACTTCCAAAAGCTCAGCCTATCCAAACCTTCTCTTCCAACAACTAATCTTAATTCTTAATTCTAATCTTAATCTTGGATTTCTCCTACTGACATTGCCAGAGAACTTCGTAAACCCAAAAGCAACCATAATCATCAATCCTATACCTGCATTAGCCCTCTTCCCAGAGCTTCTGACATTCATACAGAATGTCACAAGGCTTTGGGCTCTTTGGTTGGAATCCCTTGCTCTAACCTAATAGAAACAAACTCTCCACTGTTAAATATTCATACAGTTAAACAGACTGGCACAAGCCTTCCTCTGTAGTCTAAAGGTTTTGCAGAATAAGAGAAAATGTGGTGTCTTAAACCTCCATTTCCAAAACAATAATCCCAACTCTATAACCTTTAATACATTTTTGGTGAACTGTAAATTAACTAATCACTCTGATTGAGCCTATCAGCTACAGAAGGTTTATAGTATTTTGTTTCTTAACTCTTTCTTATGCTCTGTGTTATCTAGTACCTGTTGAATTTCATCCACCATGGGCCCACAGGCTATGCACCATATTGTGCTGAGCGTCTGAGACGTACCTATGCCAATGGAGCACGGACTGAACCTCCAAGCTGGCTGGAACTTCAGGTAGTAACTCCCTTTTTGATAATTTATATTGATCTGTGACATTTTGTGCTGGACTCTGTTTACTAATCTGTGCTAACAGGTCCTCCTAAGTCAAATAATGGAAATAATTGCACAAGGGGATTGAAAACCAGCTGCCTTGTTATAGACAATTTCTTGATACACCTCTTTGACTATTCAGTTAACCTAAACCTGGCGGAGAATGTAAGTTAAAAGCTGCAACACATGATTTGCAAGGAGATACTTCCACCCACACAGGAGCCAGAGGCCAGAACCACATCTGGAGGGAAGCTCTTAACATCATTCGTGGAAAGAATTGAACAGTGCTTATGCTTTTACAATGGAGGGATGAAGTCTGTGATAGGGCCCCATCACGCTCCCCTTCCTTTAAATGTCACCCTAGTAATGAGAAGTCCCACACACACATGCACACATCCCATTAGTGAAGACCTCAGTTCAATTCCTTCATAAACCTGAGTGCCCCTGTTACCAAGCAGACACCTTCCTCAGCAAATGCTTGCTGCGGGCAAGTGAAGCTGTACCTGAAAGTCTTCAGGCCAAATACAGTTCATGAAAAGTCTTATCAGTCTACATTGTTATGTGATAATCAGCTTCCCTGAGCTGTGGGGAGAATGAAATTTTGTTCCAGGGCTGCTCCACATAAGTAATTTATAGTTAAGACTCACCATGCATTGAAGAAACTGTGTGGGTATTAGAGATTCACATGAAGATTGCTGTCTAGGGTGTACAGTGCATGGAGCTCTTAAATCTTCACAGAAAAATAAGGTTTGCCCATAATTTGTTTCTCTCATTTGACTCTGGCTTGCAGGCAACAAAGCAGAAGAAACCCATTATGTTTAATGTTACCCTGATGAATGGCCAAAGCATCACTGTCCCTGCAGATTCTGCTTCCATCGCCAAAGAGATCTGCCAGTTCATAGCAGATAAAACCAAACTGAAGGATTTGTTTGGTTTTTCACTCTACATTGCTGTGTTTGATAAGGTAAACTATAGAAAAATTGAATGAAACCTCCCTTCTGTTTCTGTGGAAGTGCTGCTGTCCAGCCAGCCTCACTGAGGACTCCTTCTGACTTCTGGGAGCATCCCCGTCCTATTTCTGTGCTCACAGCAAAGCAGTTCTGAATCCCAGCTGAATTTCAGGACCCAATAAACTTATTCTGCCTTTCTGTTGACTAGCCACTTAGCAACTCCTGCTGCAGGCCAGCGGGGCTTCCTTTGCCAGGTGACAGTGTGCCTGTTCCCATGCACAGGTAGTGCAGCACTGTGGTTTCCCACCATATTCTGGGATCCCCCCTGCTCATCATGCATGCAGCACCACAGAGCTGCTGGAGCAAGGAAAACTAGCAGATCTNTCTGAGGATTTCTCCTCAGAGATACACTTCCCACCCGCACTGCTCCACATGACTTTCTTGCCCATGTTATAGTACTGTGGATACATCATGTGGCACTGAAAGTCAAGGTCCTTGCTGGGGTGCAGCTTGTAGCTCCCATGCTGCCTTTTAGCTATGTTATTTTTCTTAAAGAAATGCTGTAGAATAGACCTACAGAGCAGGATGATGTCTTGGTGCTCAAAGATAGGCACCAACAGCAAAGAAATGTTTGGTTAAGGTTACAGCAACACTCACATGTGCACTTAAGAGGATATACAGGTGCTAAACAAAGTGCAAGGAGAAAAAGAGAAAACTGCAAAGCACACTGCTTTGTCTTATCTTCAGACTTGTTTTTCTCAATACCATCGCCATACATAAAAATATACTATACACGCTTACCAGAACTTGCACAACCATCTGTTTACCTTGTCAGAGCTTCCCTTGCTGCCAGGAGACTAGGGGCTCGGGGGTTGTTGTCCTTCCCTCAGATGCATACCAGTAAATGCAGTGTCCCTTTGTTCTAGGTCTGGTCACTTGGTGGGGGACGAGATCATGTCCTGGATGCCATCTCTCAGTGTGAACAGCTAGTGAAGGAGCGGGGCACACACGAACGTCATGCACCCTGGCGACTCTACTTCCGGAAGGAAATCTTCACTCCCTGGCACAACTCCCAGGAGGATCCTATCAGCACTGATCTCATTTATCATCAAGTCATTCGTGGCATCCGCTTTGGAGAGTATCGTTGTGAGAAGGTGGGTCTCCTTCTTCATCTTCCTACAGAGACAAAACTATATTACCATTTCCCACGTTAAAAAGCAGGAAGATACATGAAGCTTCTAGTCGCTGTGAACAACCCTTCTCTTCTTAATGGACAGTCCTGTCCAGGTATTTGTGCCAGCTGTCATACTGGAAGCTGTAATTAATACCTCTTTTTTCCTGCAACTTTCAGTTCATGTGACAGCTGGAGACATGTCCAAAGGGGCACTTTAGGTCCCTTTAAAATATCCGTGCTAATAATCGCTGTGGTGCTAAGGCTGTGTGAAGTGCATTATGCTGCATGACTATCAAGAGTTAACCAAGCAAAAATAGAGAAAACCCCATTCCTAAACTGGCTTCAAAGTTGAACTAGTTGGACTTTGTGACAACTTACTAGGCCTCTTCTAATGGATTGTTTCAGGAGGAGGATTTGGTGGAGATAGGTGCAAAATATTGTTACATCCAGTTTGGAGATTCCATCCACAATGAACCTGTGCAGAAAGTGCTCCATGACTGTATCCCAGTGAAACAGCTGAAGTCCAAACCCCTGGAAAAGTGGGTGAGCCTTATAACCTACGCACATGCTAAGGTAAGAGCTGCTGCTCTGTAACCACTCTCAAGCACCAGCTTCTGCTTCTGTCACCATTTCATTTTATGAAGAGTCTGTTGGGGGAAGAATGAAAAACACCTCATTTTCTACATTCCCAATAGTTAATTAAGACTGGGAGAACAGAGAACCTTTCTTCCATGATAGAGCTCAACAAGAGGGCAGAACAAAAACCAAATGAAACCAAAACAAATCTCTGAATCGAGAATCTTTATAAGGCTCTCTATCTTACATCTGCATCTGGTAATTCAGCCAGGATGGGTGTGGAATGGAATAATCTGGGTGGGTTACCTGAACTATTTCCATGGTACCCAAAGTGTGTTAGACTCTGAACAGACCAGTTAGTGGGGATTTGGGGAAATTTAGGATCCACATGTCTGTGGGCAGGCTTAATTGCATGTGGCTAGGGCCGCTGGAGGCTATTTCCAATTTGACTTTCTCCAGGTACCTTTGACAGGAGTAGCAAACCAGATTCCACTGAGAAACCCTTGGGTATCTTTTTATATTCCAGGCTCCATACACACAGGACCATCTCTCCCGTCAGACTGTGAAGGAACAACTTGTAGATTTTGCTCGCTTTCAGTGGCCTTTGCTCTTTTCACGATTCTTTGAAGTCACTAAGTTTTCAGGTAATGCCTGGAGCCTAGGAATAGAGGTCAAATGTAAGATCATTAGAGGACTTGTACAGCATTGATAAAGAGAGGTTTTTTTCTGCATTTTCAGGTCCCAGCTTGCCCAAGAACCACTTTATTGTTGCTATAAATTGGAAAGGTATCTGTTTCTTGGATGAGTCAGAAAAGCGGCTCCTTGAGCTAACCTTCCCAGAGATAACTGGCATACACACCAACAGGTGAGTGCTCCAGAAAGAAGAAGATCTGAAGAAGATATCTCTGCCCATATTCAGAAAAACTCTTCCATATAGGAGTGAGGTACACTTTCTCTGCTGTCCTTTTAGATAATTTGACTTGAGCCTGGAAAGGTGGTTTAGCCTAGGTCTGAGAAACAGAATGCTGCTGAGAGTTCTGAGCAGCTGGTAAAGGAAATACTGAAATGGCTGAATCTTCTCAGCTGGTATAAGGTGATCCTGCTTGGTCAGAAAGGTGTAAGAAAGCAGAGACATGCATCAAGACAAGAATAGCCCAAATAACTGACATAGTTAAGCCATCATCTGTTATGCATGCTGGGAATCCATATACTTCTCAGGTGTGATGGACCTGGACAGGGTAACTGAGGAAATAGGGTAACCATTGGCTTGTGTCAGGTCACTCAGAGAACAGGGTCCTACATACACAAAAAAAAAAAAACTCAATGAGGAATGTCACAGATTTAATTAGCTGCCCGGTTAACTCCAAAAGAAGGGTGCTCCTTTGTCTATAATGAAGTATTTATGTACAAAACATGGTGGAGTCCAGAGTGAACCTGAACCACATCAGCCTTCACACCTACCAACTCATGAGAAGACAAAATAAGAACTACTGATACTCACTGTAAGGGAGTTGTCTTCAAGGGGTTGTAAGTGGAGCGGCAGTGATTGCAGATGGGTCTGTAAGTTTTTCAGACACACTGGTAACAAACTGTTGAATAATACACAGGGCAGTGAAATCATTTGGACAGAGTTGCACTCTCATCACACTTCGTGCCGAGGAGTTTGTCCTGACATCTGTAAACAGTGTTGTCATTGCTGAACTGGTGGTCATGTTCCTGGAAGGACTGAAGAAGAGATCACGATTTGCTGTGGCAATGCATGAGAAAAAATCCCAAGGTAAGTCCTCTAACTTTACTACAGGGTAGGGAAGAAGTCTTGAAAGAACTCACAGCACTGGAAGTTGCAGTGGAACATAGATGACTGGAGTAGACATGAGGGGATTAGAATACAGACATTAACTTCACCTACTCAGAACTAAGGAGTTTCTTTCCATGTTTTGCTGTCAGCTCCAGACACAAATACAGCACCCGTTTTGCTATTGCCCTCAGCGGATGAAAATCAGGCTGTCAGAAGAAATTTAAGTGATTTCTCTGAAGTGTTACTGGATAACCAGCTGTATTTACACAAATCACTTTATATTGCTAATTGAATTCAAGCCATCAAAATACAATTCCTTTGCCCTGTCAGAATCCCTTTGCATTTTCTTAGAGTGTCTTAAACAGCACTCTCTTATTGTGTTTTCCAGAAGACCCTGCCATTCTGTCCTTCAAGAAGGGAGACTTACTAATCTTCACTGAAGACAAAAGGCTGGATGCAAATTCTGGCTGGATCTGTGCTCAAAATGAAAGGACAGGCAAAATAGGGAATGTATTTTTGGAAGATATCTACATCATTCCTTCTCTTACAAAACCCTCTAGTCAGGTGCTGGTAAGGAAAGATGAATACTATCTTTGAAGGGGCTAGAAGATAAACAATTTTAACAGTGTTACATATGATTAAATTTATAACTGGAAATTAGTTGTTCCTCCAAAGTTCCCCACTGAAGCAAATCATTCCAATCTGTCCTGTCTGAAAACAAAACTAAACCTAGCTCAAGCTCTAAGGAGAGGACTGCAGCTGCAGAAAAGCAATGACTTTCAAAAAATACTCCATTCACCATTAGGGATTTCAGTACCTGGAACTGGTAGCAATTAATGCAAATGCACATGCTGTTAAATTTTCCTGCAGTCACAATGGGCTTGATTGGTGATCACACTCTGTCTCAAGGGAAGATCTAACTGCAGCAAGTTACTTTAACAGAATATGCTCTTTGAGGCAGACAAGGTTTCTCATTGATTGCTACCAATTACTACCAATTGTATCTTTAGTTTTTGAGACTTGTTGTATTGGGTACTGTGCGAACAAGTAAAAAGATGAAAAAAGTAAGGGGAAAAAGGACCAGTGAGAATAGGTGCTTTTTTTAGTAAGTGTTGTGCTTTGGATAATCACATGCATTTTGGTGGTCGCTACAGTTGAATTTATGGAAATTAATTTCTTAAGCCAAGCACTCCCAAGTCTTTCTGGAGTGTCTGAAGATGCTGCTTGGGGGACAGAAGGTCTCAGGCAGCACAGAGCACTCAAGCTTAGTATACACCATCTGCACATGTAACACCTGACAGTACGTGCCACAGAGACACACTCTGCCTATGTCCATGTGACATCTCTATGTTGCTTTATCTTCCAGAGTCTGCTGCTGATGTCTCCAGACCAGAGGAGGACAGCTTCACAGAACTCCTACATGGACGAACCCGATGAAGAGGATCTCAGAGTGAAGCCTTACACCCTGGAGGAGTTCTCCTATGAACACTTCAGGTGAAGCTCTCTGTATAGAACGTGCCCTGGGAAAGCTGTGGTTGATCTTTACTGATCCTAAAAGTCTGAGATGTAACAGCATTTCTGTTTGTGTTTCCTTTCTTTGTTCCCTGTAAGGAAGTGTGACTTTAGACAGGCAGATACTCTGATACACGGCCTGCTTGTATCTTTTGTCTGCAGAAATGCAAAGAGAAGGGTAGAACAACCTGGACTTAGCCCCTTTCCTTCCAGAAGGCCCTATTCTTATTTATTCTTTATTTTCTTCAGCACTTACCAGTTACATAGGGTATGCAACATCTCAGGCCTCAAAGAATAAGGGAAAAAATAGTCTTCAAAAACTTCTTTTTGCAAGCCTTCTCCCTTCTGGATCTAAAGGAATATATATTTTCCTGTTCTTTGTGACCTGTGTAATCAAAGGAGATATGAGATCACTGTCCTGGGAGAGAACATGCCTAGAGAGATAGCTGTGAAAATGACGTCCTATCTTCCCAGCAATACTGATCCAGTAATTTTGCATTGCCTGCACTTGTCTTCATTCAGGACACCTGAGAAGGAATCCATCAGCAAAGCTGTCCTCCAGAAATCGCGTGGGCGCAGTCAACTGTGGGCACACTCTAAGGAGCCCTTGAAACAGCCCTTGTTGAAGGCAGCATGCACAGACCCCGATCTTCGGGACTTGGCTTGTCAGGCTTTCATTGATATCCTTTCACTCTTCTCCTTGGCACCTGAGAATGCTCAGGGGAAGAGCTAGCTCCCTCCCCTAAACTCACAACCTGAGATAATACCACATCCACCTTACAGAGGATGTATTTACATCGAGTGCAGAGTTGGGGGGGATCAACTCTGCACAAATTAGCGTTTCTTCCCTTATCTAGAGAGGAAAGGTTCCTATTCCGTCCCAGTGCTCCACAGCTCCTGATGGGTCACTTAACTGAGAACATTACATTAGGAATGACTGGGATTCAATGCAAGCCACTACAGCAGTAAAGATCACAGCCAAGCAGGGACAGCTGCACAGGGAAAGGGAAGGAATATGTTCCAGACCCTCCTCCCAGTGTTTGTCATTTAGATATCAACAGTCACTAACATATTAGGATCCAGGCAAGACTTACCATTTATCTTCCAAAATTTGCCTGCTTTTGTCCTTAACAGCATCTTCACCCATCATGAAATTCATGGGAGACTATCCCTCGAAACAGGCCCACTCCTCTGCGGAAGTCACTGACCAGATATTTGTAGCAGCTATCCAGGAGGAAGTCCTTCGAGATGAGATTTACTGTCAGATTATGAAGCAGCTGACGGAGAACAGAAACAGGTACTCACCTGGGTGCAAACCTTTTGCTTCTGCAGAGTCTGCCTTTGCAGGGGTAGGGCCCAGAGCAGGACCATTGCTTGTCTCACTTGAGCTTGGCTCCCATCAGTATTCAGTGTGTCCTCTCTGCAGCAGGGATTGGGACTGGCAAGGTGCTACTGAATCCCTCTTAACCTCAAGGCAGTCTGTGGAGAGAATACAGCACCGCCCCGAGCTCAGTGCTTTCAGTGACTGTGCTGCCAGCCCTCCCCTTGTTCTACACTTCTCAATGACAGTATTTCCCTCCTATAAGCACATAGTTCACATTAGATCTTTTGCTACCAGTGAATCCTTTGAGTAATGACATTAATTAGGTTACACAACTGGCTTGTGGACGGATTGGATACACAGGCCCCTGCACACGCCCAAGTCTGTGAAACAGGCTGGTATTTGCTTCCCCACTCCTAAAATTCCAAGTTGACTTACTTTCAGGGGAATTGAATTGCAAAAAGAAGCTTAAAACGACAGTAGTTTTTAAGAAAATCAGGGTGGAGATTTTTGTTTGTTTCTAGCTTCATTCTCTCTGCTAAAGCTAGAGAAAGAGCTTCTGTTTGTTTATTTTCTTTCTTACTGTTCCACAAATATTAAACTTAGTGGAACTTCTACCATGTGTGTAACTATTAAATGGTGAATTTCCTTGCCTGCAGTAAATCTTACAGGCTATTTAACTCATAGTTGGTAACCATGGTGCCAGTGCCATGCCTGATGTACTCTACCAACTTAGTCCTGTGGGTCATTCACTGTTTTGAGAGGGATCACTGATGTGGAAAAAACAATGCTTGAAAGGTGGCTATTTCCATATATTTTCATTAGAACAGACAGAGCAACAAATCTTTCATCCTTCCCAGGCTACTGCCCTGTGAACCATGTCACGCTCTCACGCAGACACAAACACCACTGATATATAGAGTATAAATGGTATTAAAATAGTGTGCCTACATCTGCAATATTAGAGAAATGAATTGGAATAAAGAAGCCAGGACCTCTTTCTCAAGCAGTCTGGTATCCATTCAAAGGCAGACCTGCTGGCTTTCCCATTTGAAGCCCCTTCACACCATTTAGCCTTTCAGACCAGTTCCTGGGACACAACTGAAGTGTGTCCTGCTCCTGGGTCTGAAGGTAGAATGACTGACTGCCTCTTGGCTGCGGAGCCTTTCTTACTGGTAACAGCTTCAGCTGCCAGATTTCACAGATCCAGGGACAGACAGCACTGGCTTTCTGCCTGAAAAGAGTGCAAACTTGATCTGAAGTTTTGAAGAACTGCAACTGCCCCGTTACATCATGCCATCTACCTGCTCATTTTTCAAAGAGAAGGTGAATTACAAGCAAAGTGCTTGTGCTCTGAGCAACGCTGGTGAGCACAGAGGGCAGGTGAATGCAAACAGCTGATAAAGCACAATCCACATTCAAGTGAGCATGAACAGCAAATAGACAGTGGCTTTCTGAAAGGATGGCACCAGGGTCACTGCTGCCAAGGTGACTATTAAACTGGAGCTTGTATTTATTCATGAGATTTAGAACTGTCATGAATATTTACCACCCCGGACTTAGCATTGTCTTCAAATACATTGCACAGAAAACGCCTGCCTGATGCTGCGCAAAGGCTCCATTGATTTGCAGTGCTCTGCTGAACAGCCCAGCCTATCGTGATGGGAGTGTGTTCCTCTCCCCTGGAGCTGGTGCATGCTCAAACAAAGAATTATACGTGGTTGTAGCAGAACCATTTGCTCTGTGTTCACAGGTACAGCGTGACCAAGGGCTGGCAGCTCCTTTGGCTCTGCACTGGCCTGTTCCCACCCAGCAAGTCACTGCTGAAACATGCCCAGAAGTTCATAGAGACACGCCAGAAAGAGACACTGGCCCTGGAGTGCAGTCGGAGGATTCAGACAGTGATGAGGTAAAAATCTCAGCACATAGCTGGATCAAAGTCTTAAAAAATCATGAAGCGGGTGACAAATGCACACAATCTAAAAAAAATGAGACTTTTACTTTCCTTTCTCTCTTTACATCCTTTTTTTTTTTTAACTTGTCATTATTTTTAATTCTCTTGTGGACTTTGAACCACAGAGAGGTCTGTGTCACAGGTTCACTTTTTTCTTTCACAGAGTAAGAAACAATTTTAGAAGTTCAGCATCACACATGATCACATGACTCCTGGAGCTGGGTATTTCAAACGCCCTAAAGGGCACACATCTTGAAATGAAATCCTGTGTGGTCATGGATGAGGTCCTGACCTTGTTTTCCTTTGGTGAGGCAGCATATCCTTACCCACCTTACATGTGCCTGAAGATTAGTCTTTAGTTTTTTGACTCTGAGTAGCACAGAGCTGCACATGTGCAGCTAAAAATACTAGGTTTTACTCAGAGCAAGGTGGCACCACTGAAGTTGCTGACACCTGCAGACTGTTGTATTGGTTTTCTGATGGTGAAGCAAAGCAGATCCATGCCAGGAACACAGGATTGACATGGTGATTTCCTATACTTTGAAGAAATCCAAACGAGCATAGCCCTGAAACCTCCATGGCTGCTCATACCTGGACACTTAGTCCTCTAGGCATCATCCCGCTCCTGGCAAGGGTTGAAGCAACAGGGCCTCTAGCCCAGAGTACTTCCCAAGCTTCTGAAGGAGCTTTACATGACCAGAGGTAGTGGAAAGTCTACCTGGTTTCCAGGAGGGCTCAACTGACCTGTAGGGGAGGGTTTCCCTGGATTGCTCCAGACACTGGACTTACCTAGCTTCACACTGAGAACACAGTGCTTTGGCATCCAGGTTAACCCCAACCTTCTCTTTTCTGATGCTGCTGTGAGTTATCGCAGACCTCTTAAGTAAAGAACCTGCCTGATGATTTCTGCCACCAGCTCCTCCATCTTCCCCCTTCTCTTAGGCTTGGCCCTGCATTTGGGCTGTGGGTCAGGCTCGAGGGGAATGCTAACACAGTCTCCATTGCAGCGGATGGGTTTTGGCACCGCTAGGGAAATGTCAGTGCACATTGAACTCGCCTTTGAAGTGCTTGAAAAATGCATGGCGAGGAATGCTATTCATTGTTTCTTTCTATGGACAAGACTGAAAATTTCCTGCCTCCCTGTATTGTGTGCTATTCATGCTTACGCGCTGTTGAGCTGAACAGAGCCTCTTTAGAGTGGTGAAACAGGGACGGGAAAACAGCATGGGTTGTTTGGGAGGAGAATTCTATCTGATAAACTGCCCCAGATTTGGAGCCTGGAGGAGGGGAAGAGGAACAGAGAGAAATGTGGTTTGCTAAGAGTGTTTGTTTTTATAAGATTAAACCTGCACCTGCTAAGAATAGAACAGAATATTGTATTTCAGCTGGAAGGGACCTAGAGCGATCACCTAGTCCAACCTCTCCCTTTAAGTCACCTACCTGCTGTCTTTGGAAAGGGGAGAACAGGAAGCTTAGGGGACTGACCTGCAACAGATGGAACAGAAGCCAGCTAGGCCTGGGGTAGACTTTTTCCTCCATAAACAGTTTTACAGCTTCATCCCCAGACTAACAGGCATGGGAACCAGCGAGCACCCTGATGGGTCTAAACCAGATCTTGCCCTTGGCAGTGAATCCCTAGGCCCTGAGCCTCAAGGAAAGCTGCTGCACTGGATTCAGACCAAGCTCCCTTCCTATGAAATTGGCCCAGTGGGAGAGAGGAATTTGGCCCTTATGTACACCTTATTATGATGTACAAAATCTCTAAATAGCCTGCTCTGTGCCACTGAGGGCAGGAAAACCCAAGTTCCCAGCAGGCAATGTGTGAGAATTGTCCTCACTGTTACCTGCACTGAGGTTTTTGTATGACTCAGACCTCAGGGCCAGTTCCTTTGCTTTAAAAGATGGCTCTGCTCTGAGGTATAATTTCAAAGAACCGGGATTGTACAGCTTAAGAGTGCCTTGTGAGTCAGTGATTACATGCCAGCTCTTATAGAAAACATAATGCTTCTAACAGCCCCCCAAACCTTTCTGGTACTCACCTCTTGAGCTGTATGTCATTTTCTGTGTGAATGCATATCTTTTTGCTGATGCAAGGATTAAATAAAAATGACTTCTCCTTGTGCCTGCCGTCTTCACACTTCAGTAAGGAAAACTGTTGCTGAAGACCTAGAAGGGGGATGGTAGTGGCTAGGAAAGTGCCTTAATAATGCAACCTCCCTGCAGAGTTGAACTGACTTAATATACATGGTAGTAAGGCCCTTAGTGTCTTGCTGTTACTACCTGGTAACAGTGCTTATTTGCATTGGGATGAAGGTCCATTAGAGGCCTCCCCATGTCACAGTATAGCAATTTGGATGAAGTCTGATGTTTGGATGAAATACTGTTGTTCAGCTCCTCAAAGATTAAACATCCAGCACTGATCTCTCTTATGGTGGTGGTGGCATTTTCCAGGAGTGGCTCCAGGAAGTGGGCACCTCATCCTGTGGAGGTTGAGGCCATCTTACAGAACAACACTAAGATCTCACACAAGATTTGCTTCCCCAATGAAACAGAAGAGGTGAGAACTTACTTGTTTTCCCAGATTCACTGTTTTCACAGCCACGATGTGTTTGTGCAGGAGCACATTTCAGGACATTCAGTGTTCTCATTCTTTCCTCTCCTATGTGTAATGAGAGTCTTGTTATCTCATAGACATTTGATGTGGGAACAAACACCAAAATCCGGACTCTGTGTCAGAACATTGCTTCCAAATTGCAGCTGAGCTCCTGGGAAGGTTTCAGCCTCTTTGTGAAGATTGCAGACAAGGTAACTCTTCCTGGCTATGCAGAGTAGCCAGACTTCCCCCTCCTCTCTTTTTTACCAGACCACCTAACCAACCATCTATGAAGCCAAGCCAAGTCATTACTCCTTCTGTCCAGGAATACAACCTAGATTTGAACTTTTAGCACCTGACAATTATTTTGAGTCTCTTGAAGGGGTTGAATGGAGATAGAGAGTACCAGTCTACTGGTGGTCCTAAAAAGAGAGATGTAGGCTTTCTTGCAGTTGCTGGGATAGTAGTGCTTTCCCCTTGCCTCTGTTTTTCCTGCCATAATTGTGCTCTCTCACTGTAGGTGGAAATAAAATTCCACCTGATGTTTACGTACGTTGTCACAGGCAGTATTTTATATGATCTGCTGATCCCTCCTTTGCCCCTTTCATTGCTCGGCTTTTTCCAGGTGATCAGTCAGAATGAAGCAGACTACTTCTTCGACTCGCTAAGGCAGGTGACAGAATGGAACAGGAGGAGCAAACCAGGGAAAGAGGGTAAGGAGAATGCCAGCGTGACAGGAAGCTATATGACATGCTGTGATGAACTGGGGAAACAACAAATTTATCCAGTAGGATTTACTCCATCTTGGGAAATGTGTGGCAGAGCCTATCCTGTTTGTTTGTACATTCACAGTTACTACCTGCACCAGCAGTAAGATCCAGTAACTTGACACAGCCAGACACTAGCTATCAGAAACACCAGAACCATCTTGGTCGGGGAGATCTCTCCAGAAATTTTAAATTGGTGATAAGATTGTTTGACTTGTTGCAACTAAAACACCCAGCTGGATACACACAGGTTTGATAGGTTGATCCTCTTGACCACCTGAGGCTGGTACATTGCCACATCAGGTATCAGCTGACACACAGATTCTTTACAGTGTTGCTCCTGTCCCTTGGGTCGTTAGGAAATTGCTGTCTAGATTATTAGATGGTGACACTGCAGCACAAGTTGCACTGCCAGGGGGCACTTGTGAGAATAAGTCAAAGGAACACTAGTGACAGCAATTCCTGGCAGGTATACCTCCATGTATAACATACCTTTTGAAATCTACACCAAACTCCAACTCCACTCAAATTCCACATTTATTTATCCTGACCTCTGCTTATTTCAAGACAGCTGAGCTTCTCTACACATCTCAGACTTCTAATTTCCTACTTTTCCCCACAGCTGATGGAGCTTCTAGGAGCTCTGAAAATCACAACACTAAGATGTGGGTGCATTAAATCACAATTTCTGTACACATAGCCATCAGGCACTGTATCTGCATCAGTATAACAGAATTTGAGTGTGCTGTCATACACACCAGGAAATAGCGAACATATCATCCTCAACTTCTTCCACCATCTCTGAAGAACAGGCACCTTAGATCATGGCAAGATCAGCATCCAGGAACTGAAAACTAAGCACTTTCTTGGTCATCTAAGTACCTTTTTCAAGGTCTTTTATACTTTTTGTTAGTAATTTTAACTATTTACAACTACTGAAACCAGTATCACATTTCTGAAGAAACTCTCAAGCTATTCAAAAACAACAGAACTTCAGTGATATAGAGAATACTCACAAGATGTTGTTTCCTTAGGGGCTACTATGTCTGTGGCTTATAAGGTGTACTTCATGAGAAAGCTGTGGCTGAATGTAACTCCTGGGAAGGACCTGAAAGCTGATTCCATTTTTCATTACCACCAGGTAAACAGCTCCCTAAAGCATAAATACAATGGCAGGTAATGTGGTCCAAGAAATGTTCCTGAGGAAATAAGCCAGAGTACTACCATCTCCCTCACTAAGGCCTGCATTACAGAGGTTCCCAAGGATGCTTCTGGAGGGCACAGCTCAGCCTCAGGAGCAGATTTATCTCTGTGTTCACACCTTAGCTATATTGCTTATGTCAGGAGCACAGCTCCCTAATCTAATTGCGCCCTGGAGGTGCTTGTTGCTCACCCATGATTGTATGGAGAATCACAGAATGGGTCAGGTTGGAAAGCACCTTTAAAAATCACCAGAGAACCTCCAAAAGAAGAGAAAAGTTCTTGGGATGCCTTTGGTCTGTGTTGGGCCAGAACCATAGACTGACCTCACAGACTTAAAATGCATAAGTTAGCATTTCCTCCAGCCTATTCTATCTGCTCTCTTCCAGGAGTTGCCGAAGTACCTCAGAGGCTACCACAAGTGTTCCAAGGATGAAGCTGTCCAGCTGGCAGGGCTGATTTATAAAGTGTGCTTCAACAATGACCGCACACAGCTGCCAAACATTCCCAAAATCTTGAAGGAGCTGGTTCCAGACAATCTGCTCCGAGCAATCTCACCAGATGAGTGGAAGAAGGTAAGAACATTGGCTTTCATTAATCGTGCTACTGCCACAGAGCTTTGAGGAGACATCAAGACACACTACATTTTGACCTGGCCATCTTTGAAAGCACTATGGAGGGATGCTATTGGAGGTTGCTCATCTGTCTTTTACAATCTAGATATTGCATCCTCTCTATCAAACCTCAGAAATATATACAGATTTGATATGTGCATTTTTCTTGGAGTTGCTAATCTATTTTCAGTGCCCAGAAGAAGAGTTAGAGATAGGAAAGTCAGTGATGGGACTGAGGATTTGAGGGTCCTGTAGAGAAACAGAAAATTAAGATGTGTCCTACATATTTCATAGTTTAGCCAGCAGACCAATCACCTTGCACCATGTGCATGCCCTTCACAGCAAAAGGCCCCTTTCTCCACCAGAAGGCAAGAAAGCTTCAGCAGTTACTTACCACTTAGCCCACCAAGGAAGACACAGGACATTATTTCAGATACAGAGGGAAAATTCACCCTTTGTGTTTCAGCAGAAATTTTGATACCCATCTGCAGCTGTTAAGCACTGGCTTTCTGAATTTTGTTTTATCCCGTTGTCACCTCTCTGCCCTGAAATCCATTTCCTTGAACTTTTGGAATTCCTTCAGCCAACTCCATAGCAAGGAAGACTGGGGCAGTTCTGGTTCCATCTTGCCCTGTGGCATGGTAGGCTATTTCCATTTTCACAGTCTTCTGTTGCTGTGGGCATGAGACTGATCTTGGAGACGGTGCTAATGCCAGACACTGGAAACCTGCGTGTCTCCACCTGAACAGGCTTTGTATCCTTTGTTCTAAACAGAGCATTATTGCAGTATACAGCAAACATGAGGGAAAAACTGTAGACGAGGCCAAGGTTGCCTTCTTGAAAGTCATACACCGGTGGCCAACGTTTGGATCAGCCTTCTTTGAGGTGAAGGTAGGTTTAAAGGCCTGTATGAATGGCATTGGTAGTAGACAGACTGGGGGACATGGCCTGACTCTAATTCCCTATCTTTGTACATGAGAATGCATTATAAAGCTGCCTTCCCATCACCTACTGAGGAAAACTCAGTTCCTTGAGAGAGGGGAGATGCATTTTTTATCCCTTCTGAACTATGTCTGTTAGTTCCTGGCTATGTTGTTGTTCCAGTGTAACACAACTATGTAGTAGAGGGGGTCTTTCAGCTGTATAGATACTCAACTGTCCTGTCGTCATTCCCCACTACAAAATGCTGCCAAATGTTGTATCTCTGGGAACCCTTCCCTCAGGACCAGACTATTCCTCTCGTTCTGTAGTGGATTCTTCTAGGAAGCATTTCCCAGTTGCTAATTTCTCCTCTCTAAGCTCTTAGCTGGTTTGCAACCAGCCATTGAGCCTGTCATGACAAAGCCTAGCTAATAATGGACCTGATTCTGCTTTTATGTTGCAGCTGCTCAGGTCATCAATATATAACCCAAAAAGTCATCCTTAGCAATAGATATATTTAAGAGCTATATGTTTTGGTGTTTATTTGGTAAAGACAACAAGCAGCATTGGACACTCTTAACTATGCACTTAATATGGATCTTTTTTTTCACTTTCTGCTTCTCTTTCTCTGTTACTTGTTTATAGCAAACCTCAGAGCCAAATTACCCAGAGATTGTGCTGATTGCAATCAACAAGCAAGGAGTCTTGCTGATACATCAGAAGACAAAGGTAATAGTTGCTTCTCAAGAATCTAAGGAACAATTTCATTGACTGTGATAATTTAGTGACAGCAACAGACCTTCCCCTTGAAGGATAAGATAGAGTCCCTCTATTTATTTTCTGTATGAAACTGAGTAAAATGTTATTGTGTCAGATTATCAGTTTCTGTACTGGAAAGGAAACAGTGTAGAGCATCTCAGAAAAAAAAGCTGTAATCATGATGGACCTGGGCAAAGGGATAAGGTCAGGCAGAAGAATGGACAGCACTGTGGATAATTGGCTTCAGAGGAGAGCTTTGTAGGAAACCCAAACTTTATAAAATATCAGGTTGAATGACAGCATTTACCAGCTCTCTAGCCCAGCCTGGTCTTAACAAATTCACTACTTACTTTTAATAACAGAACAATCCAGTGAGTTTTAGATTGTTGTGAATATAACAGCAGTGTGCCAAGGCCAAGATCCATATAGAATGAAACAAAGTCTCATCAGAGTGATTAAGACTCACCTGTTTGGTGAAAAGACAATATTCCCCTATTCTGGATGCGAAACCTACCTTGATCCACTGTGTTTATAAATGCACTGGAGGGGGGGTAAGAATGCTTTTATCAGCCTGGTTTCATTTGAGAAATGTTTCACAGTTCCATTTTTCCCCCCTTACAGGAAATTTTAACAGTCTACCCCTTCAATAAAATCTCCAATTGGAGCAGTGGGAGCACATACTTTCACATGACCATAGGGAACCTAGTGCGAGGAAGCCGGATCTTATGCGAGACATCTCTGGTAAGAAGAATTTTGCTAACTTATACACAAGAAACTCCTAATTTTTCCTTTACATCCAGAATTGCTACAAAACAATCATGCTAAAACAGATGTTATAGCCAGTGCATGTACAAAAAGCATTCACTGTTAAGTCAATAAAGTTGCGGTTGAGAACTGATTCAGTGGTATATAATGCCAACTGAGGCAAAGAAGTAAGCCATGGAGACAAAGAAAAGTACTGTTTCCCCAAATTCTTCTCATACATCAAAATTCTGTCTAAAACATTAAGAAAAGACTACATTTACCTACAAAATTACCCAAGAGGCTTTTTCTCTTGCATGGTGTGATCCATCTATGCACAAACAGTATCCTGGTAAGATTTTACATTTGTCAAAGAGTGGTCCCACCTTTTTGAGAACTGGTTTCAGCTTGTCCACAGATTCAGACAAGCATCACTGTATCAGTATTTAAAGGTAAATGTGTAATGGCCCATTCAAGGGCTAAACTCTCTCACAGAAAAGCTGGGATTCCTAAGTACAAGATGTCAATCTACAGAGTAAAGCTTTAGATGAAACGACAGTAGGGCTCAACTCTATAAACTCTTGTAAATCTATGAATGGAGTAGGGAAGAGCAGGGGGAAGACTAGATAAATAATTATCAAAACAGTGATAGCTGCTGGAAGCAGAGATGTTCATGCAGGGGAAAACCTAAGAAGATAACACAGGGAGGAAATTAGAGTTATTTTTTCTTCTGGAGCAATTTGAGAGATTTAAGACTTTTTCTTTCCAACAGGGTTACAAAATGGATGACCTGTTAACATCCTATGTACGCCTGCTAATGAATGCTGTAAACAAGCAGAGGAACCTCCCAGCCTGATAGTGGAAATAGAACCTATAACCTGTATCTGTGCCAAACTACCTATAATTTAATCTCCCAGAAGAAATGGTATCTAAAAATATTAATCTTGATGATCAGTCTTCCAATCACACACTGAATGAACTGTGTTGCTGAAATACATCAGGAGAAGCTCAAGTGACCATGTGCTTTTAAATATCTGAAACACTTGTCAGTCTTGGATGTAGTATAAGAATTCCATTCAGATTTTGGATTAGAGAGTTTAGCTGGATTTTAAGGCAATATGGGAATAGGAAGCGGAGGATCCCTAGTATGAGAGCCTCTTCTAATACTCAAAATCTCCTCCTCTCTTAAAGAGAGACACAGATTAGCAGTTTTCTTCCTTTTGGAAAGAAAACATCCCCTTGTTCCATATGCTCTTACCAAATGCATAAACTCCTTGAGCCTTTGCAGACAAAGGTAGCAACATTTTTGTTTCCTCCTCTTGGAAATTCTGAGTGTGAAGAAATGTCCTTTGCTTGTAGGACACTTGGACACCTTGAATGGTAAGATGCAGGCTTTCATCCTTTTATCACTAGGTTGTAAACTGCAAGTTGCAGTAGACAGACAGCCAGTTACTGTCTGAATATAACCACCATTCCTGTATGCTGCTAAATTTGCAGGCTGGCCACTGGTTTGCCATTGCCTTGGTTAAATTAATGTTTTTCTCTGATTCACATTTTATAAGGCATTTGGAAACTAACAACTGCTTTCTACTATGCAGTTTCTAGTAAAGAAACTCTGCAATGAGTCTGGCTTTTGGGTCCAGTACTTTTACTCAGTACCTCCTATTTCAAGTTATAGATGTGCTATTCACTGCAAATCAGACTCAAAGAACTCAGCCTAATGGATATCTGTTGAAAAGAGATTTTTCTGCTCTGTAAAAATGTTCTCAGCTTGGAGTTATGCAGACATTTGTTCATGAGACAAGAATAATAGCTTTAATTTCTCCCGATCTCTATGATTTCCTGTTTAGCAGGCACTTTGAGTGGTAAGATTTGATTCAGCACTTGTTCATTTCTTAGACTTTTGCAAACAACCAACTTTGGTTCCACAGGAACCAGAGTGCACTCAGAGTGTGTAAAGCATATATGCATTGCAGTACTAGTAAGCCTAGATGCTTACCTCATTAGAGAACAGGTACTCTTTCCTCAGTGATGAGCCCTCCCTTGCTCACTGTGAAACATGGACATGTCTTAAAGCATTTACACCAAGTTCCTTGAGACAGGATCTGGCAGTGCTGGAAAAGCAGCTTTGCTAGATCTCTCACTCTAATTTGCCAATGTATGCACAATGGTTCCCTTGTTCCCTCAGGCATGTGTGCGTGTGAAATTCCAAGGCTAATGGGAGTTTTGTACATGGGTGGCAGGGAAGAGCCCCATTCTCTTTGTGCATCTAAATGAGTGCCACACTTGTCAGAATGGTTGATCCTTTTGAAAGCAATTAGATATTCCTGCTGTAATGTCCATTGCTGGCAATGGAAACTTTTGAGATTAATGGCTTTGAGTTGTTTTGTCATCCTATGTCTGATCTAACTGGCTATAAGTGAGAAGCATTCAATACTTCACCTGTACAAAAAGAAATTTTGCAGCCAGACTGTATTGTTTCTGATTTTTTTTTCAATAAACACTGAAGAAAATCAACCACAATGTCTTTTTTAAAGAAGAAAACTGGAATATTTGCTCTAGATCCACATATCCTAAACCTACCAAACATCCACTACAGCCTGTAACTGATCACAGCATGTCATCTACTCATCACATATACAAGATCCTTTGTACAGCACAGCCTCTAAAAGGATGATATCACTTTCTGCTCATCCTCATCAACCAGTGCAACACAGAAACAGCACAGATCCAAAATCTGAATTAACCACAGCACCATATCAGATTTGGACAAACTTCAGAGTTCCTCCGAGCCAGTAACACTCTCTAGCTCAGCATTGCAAATGCTTTTTTCTTTTTACCATACAACAGACAACATTTTATAGGTTTTGATGAAGATTTAAAATGTAATACAGTTATCTTTATTACAGGAACATAAAAAGATACAGTATTGCAACATTTCAATCCACAATCAGGTTTTGGTTATACAGCACAAGATATAATATGTGATAAAACGAGGGCTTCACACAGTGCAGAATCCACACTGCTCATCAAGGCCTGAACCAAGGCAAGTAGCTGCTAATTCTTTCTCTCAGTGTATACCATCCTCAGCACTGAACAGTGCTTTACAGACTAGTACGGCCACATTTATTACATGTCTGCCTATATTCTATTCTTTCACCATCCAACAACTTTTTAAAAAAGCATCAGTCACACAAAACAAGTGACATCTAGAGACTCTCAGTACAGGATGTTGAGCAGTAATTACCTTCACTGCACAGAGTGCTGTAAAAATAAAGACCAGGATGCAAACTCTAGAGAGCAGATTAGGATGCAAGTGATTAACATACCCTTGGAATGCAAACAAGCTTCACATAATGTGGTTTCTAAAAGAAAAACCATTTTCAAGTGTATTCAGTGAATATTAGTGATTTTAATTCAGTATGTATAAATAGGAATGTAAACTATAAATGTATATAATGAGACAACAGCTTTTATTAAGTGGGCCAAGTTATCTGTGCCAAGTTCAACCTTGATATAAATCTATACTCTCCAGTGGTGTGATACCTGGGATGAATTTGGCTAACATGTCTATTTACAGCAATGGAAAAAAGCACGCAGCTTATTTCTGACCGAGACCTTGACTTCATTTTAAAGAAAACACAAAATCAAACCCAAACAACCTGCCAGCCTATCAACATACTAAAGAAAATTCACAAGCCTCCGTTATATCCTACTCAGTTTTTAAGAAGTGAACTCAAAGAAGTAGAGGGAGATGGATATATTTAGACTGTTTGTAGTTATTTCTCCTCCTCCTTCAATTCCGCTGTTCCACAAAAGATATGCCAGTACCAGGCACTACTGTAGCACTGCACATCACAGGCTTTGGCAGCAAGAATATAAAAAAAAAACAACTGTGAGAAATTAATGATTTGACAGCTACTAAAATAACATCACCTTCCAGTAACATAGAGACTGGGGATTGTGATGATTATCTTTCCCCACTAATTTTGGGAAACACTCCAAGGATAAGGACAAAATCCAAATCCTAAAGAACTGAACAGCTTATCAAAGAGAATGTTATCAACCATCCTTTGAATGTTACCAAACATCCTTTGTCGATGTTATCAACATCCTTTGAACCTTACTAGGTCTATTAAATTTCTGATGCAAATGAGAGGACACGCTAAATCTCTACTTGCAGTACAAAATTAATTTCATTCACCTCCATACACCAACGCATTTTCCATTGCTGAAGTTGAGTGTGGTGGTTGAAAGAATATTACTTATTGCCTGCTAGTTACATAGTCTTTCCTATTTACCAGTAGCTATGTAACTGTGTGCTCCTCCACCATCTTCCCAGATGGCCGAAGAGACACAGATGCTCAGATTGAGCATTAAATGTGGTTTGTGGCTAAGAATATAGGAACAGACGTGATTGCTTTCTGCTGTGAAGAACTGCACCTAGATAAGTAGTTCTTGTGGTTTATGCTGTGAAAAAATGCCAAAGAATAGGCTTACAAGTTGTGTCTTTGCAGTGGCCACATACTATTACATCAAGAGACATGCTGCTCTTTGTGCCCTTAACTAAAATGCCATTTAAAGTCTGGCAGAGAGCAGGAACTAGCTGCATGCTCTCCTAAAGCAGAAACAAAACCAGCTGATATTACTGTAATGTACAGTGCATGTTAGTCAGAAGAGGATGGAAGAATTCTACTGTTAAAATGAAGGCCTATCCCCCTCACCATTATTACCGTTGATGCTGTATACCCCAGTTAAAGTTCATGGTAAGTTACAGCAACAAAACGCAAAGCTGCTGAAGGAAACTGAATTAGCAAAGCCAGTAAGTAGCTAAGAGATGGTCTTATGTGATTCTTATCTGCACACAGTTAATGGGGACTTCCCACCACTGCTGTGACATCACTCGTGCAGGTCCATGGTTTGAGGCTACAGCAAGCGTGTTAACAGCGGTCAATGCTCTAGCTGTTATCTTGCTTAGCTCTATCCTCAGCAGAGCGTACTGGTAGTGAGTTCAATTTTAAGGTTGATTATTGCCCCATTCCAGTTGCTGTTCACACATACAGAAAGCGAGGAAGCTTTGACTTCTTGCTAGCTAATTCTCCTGGGGCTGCAGGCTGGTGCCTCAACCCAACTGCTGTGTTCTTCTGACCTAGGCTCTTTTTGAAAGATCTAAATCATGCAAGGGACAGCACACTTCTGGTGTCTTTCACACTGTCCACAAATAGGTCAGGCACAATTTCCAACTATACCCATAGAGAGGGATTATCAGGCTGCTTAGCTTAGAAAGAAAGCTGTTTCTTAGCACAAGAAACTATGGGGACACCTCCAGAGGTCTCAGAAGCTCACTGTGATTACACATTGCACATGTGGACTCACAATCAGCGCTGCTAATGGCTCACCCCTAAAAAATAGTGTTCAAAACCAGTTAAATTTTTCAGCACCTTGGGTTGTACTAGTAGAGGCAGTAGCACCAGTGAAACTTCACCAGTGAGAGGCAAAACTACAGAGTAGAATTACATGCTACAGAGGTACAGATTCATGTTTGAGGCTCTCTCTAAGTAAGTCTTAAAAAAAGAAAGGTGATGGGAAACCCTTATTTATTGTTAAGAAAAAATGCTTCTTGGGCTTTTTCTGCATAAGACCACATTTGCTACAAACAAAATATTAAACTCCCCCCTTCATGTAATTTGGGCTTTTTGGAGTATGACCTACAAAAGAATACTCATCTTTCACATGAAGTGAGAAGAACTGTATTTGAAGCTGAAGCACTTAAATCAGTACCACATTATTAATTGTATGTCATCATGTAAATGATAATCAAGGCTTCAGCCACACCACCTCAAGAAAGGACAATTGCACCAGTAGATAGGACATGCTTTGTGCTGACTCCTGGAAGCCATAGTTTCCATGTAGTAGTCGAGAACAAATGGAGAAAAATACAGTGCCAGTTTCTACCAAAATCCTCTGCTTCCCACAGCTATGTCCTCCTTAAGGAGATCTCAACTATTCTGAAGAGGACAACACAGCCTTAAGAATCGAAATCTCCTTACTACTGAACAGCAGAGCAGCAAAACAAATGTCTTCAGGAGTCTTAACATGAGTCCTGAGCCAGACAAGCGGGCACTACAGAAGCCATTAGTATTGGCTCCTGGTCTTTCCCACTAACCCCGTAAAGCAGAAGAGCCATACAGTATCCATATATGCTCGGTAGGTATCTGGAAAAAGACCAGACATTTTTGCATGTAGCAAGGAGTGACCACTTTCAGAATATTTTTGTACATATTAAAAAGAAAAATAAATTGAAAATGTCTTCACCCAGGGTAAGAAGCGAGATTTTTATATTTTAACTGAAAAAGCACTGAGTCCACATTTTTTCCACTGCTACACTCAACCACTGTTTCCAAATGCCTTTGACTATAGAGGAATGAAGAGAGAACTACAGCTCAACTGAGAAAGGAAAGTCTGCACACAATTCAAAGGCAGAACAGTTGTTATTTGCAAATTAATAACAGCCCATAAACAGCTCAAGCAGAAACCATATTCCTCTGTCTGCCAGTGTTTATTAGACAACTGCTTGAGAAAAGGGATAGTCAGGATGCATCCTATATTACCAGAAGCAGGGAAAGATACTACTTATCTTTGGTTTTTCTTGTTCTTAGTAATTGCCTCTGTGACTGCAGGAGTGCAGTCAGTAAACTGACAGACCTGTTTAAGCAGAGTTTAAATCCAGAGCTTTGGGGTGTGCCTTCTTGGATGCCAGCTCTGACAACTTCTTCAGGCGTTTCTTCAGCTCCAGAGGGAATTTCTCATAGCACTTCTTGCATACAGGCTTCATGTCAAACTCCACAAACTTATTCCTTTAACACAAAATACATCAAGTTATTAAAATGGTACTTGCAAACCACATGTATGATGTAAACGAAGTCTCCATGAATCTACACAAGTGCTGTTATTTGTGGTCTGTTGGAGGTATAAAACAACTCAGTTTCTTGTCTGGCCATGTAAGTACAGAGATTGGGCTCTTATCAAGGGACTAGGGTCTTTAGCATCGCTAGCTAAATAAGGAGCAAAGTTATGCTATATATTTGCATGTAACAGCCTAGAATAATGCTATTATTGTAGAATCGAAGTGTCATCCTCTTTGTGATGAGTTAGAGCTACTTCAAACATAATGCCAGCTGGGCCAACACAGCATAATAGGATAAGGGTTTGAACCTGAGAAAGGAAAACCATAGGACTGCTTTATTTTCTCTCTCTTCTATGTATTCGAGGTTAGTAGCATAATATTTTCTTTCAAAATAAGCTATGCAATTGCAAATATTGTCACTGAAAGGAGCATCCAGACAGGGCAGGCAGTTACTCAAAGTTTAGAGCATTTCCTCTGTTCAGCTGAATGAGTTCTCCTCTTACCCAACCTTCTTACAGAACAGATTACTGATGGAAAATAAATCAGAGAGCATGATGAGTCCCAGACTCTTTTTAGTTCTGCAGTAAGTGGAATATATTTCTCTTCTCACCCACAGAGAAAAGGCGTATTGCCCCTCAGAGAGGCACTGGCTCAGGGCTCCCCTGAGCTGATATCCTGCCTGAGGGGCAGAAGTCTCATATGATCCAAAATATAAACACTGACTTACTTCAGTGTAAGCTTGATGTTGCAGGTGGAGCAGGAGAAGCAATTCACACACCAGGCCTTGTTAAGAGCTGATACCACTGCAAAGGCAAAAGCACAAAGTAAGAGGAAACTGCCCGATTATTTGAATTTGGATTTGTATCCAAAATTCAAATGAGGCCAGATGTGAAAAGAAACACTGATGCCTTGCAGCTGTGGGACTGCAACAGCTGCACTAACAAATGAAACACGACAGCAACCCAAAACAAGGGGAGAACAAATCTTACCATCTCCCTCTATCACGTGGCTGCAGTTGTAGCAGACATCTCCAAAGAGCTGCGTGGCAAAAGAAGTAAGAACAGGAACTCATGTTACTGACTACTCGTGCTCCTCAAATTACACAGCTGGTGTGAACATTAAATCCCAACAATCAAAGAATTCCCAGGCATTGCAGCAGCTCCCAGATATACCAATTTAAATCTTCTGAATAACTTCTCATACACTTGCCAAATAGTCTACGTTCCTTTGGATCTCATACCACTAAACACTACAAAACCTTTTTTGTTGGTGCCTCACACTCTACCACTGTTATGTGATCTTAAAGTCCTGTATGTGTGGCAGTTCAGAGAAAAGAGGATCGGTAGGGTATGATGCTTACTGTGAACAAACATCTCCCAACACTCAACGATAAACATCAAAAAAATCCCTAGAGCTACTCTCAAAACTATAACATGTATCTCTTATGAGACTGTTTTATCAGACTGAATAAAATATTCATAGTTGTTCTGTAGAGTTACACAGGAAAAATAGGTTTTGATCGGCTTTTTAAACATATTTTTCCTATGCTTTAGACAGCACATTTATCTTAGGCCCATAGAAACAAGTAATTATCAAAGGCCACATTTTTGGCCCCACAGTTTTGGGGTAGAATTACACAGGTTCGAATAACAACCCATGGTTAGTATTTTTTCCTGTCAGTGGTGCTAAGGAAAATTAATATCCCAAACATATTCTGTCCTCAGCCTCACTTTTCACATGCACAAAAAAAAAAAATTTCCATTAACTCTGTCTAATTTTTTAATTTTTCATTGCCTCAACAAATTTAGATTATACAAAATCTGCACAAATTTGCATAAGTAAACAGCAAAAAAGCATTTGCCAGTCAGAGCAAGTACCTGTAGTATAGTTAGCAGAATTTACCTGGTTGTAGTGAGTTTCACAATAAGCCAGTCCTTTTTTCTCGTAGTGTCGGTGCCCCAAGAATGGCTTCTCACATTTGGCACAAACAAAATGCTGCAAAACAAAAAGACACTCAGTGGCAGGCAAAGATACTTACATCACCAGGCAAAAAACTTGCATGACTACAAATCATGGCTTAATAATGAAATACTTAAAGAGTAGTTTGGAAGAGACCTCAAAGCCCACACAGTCCCACTCCCTGCTACGGGCAGGGACACCCCCCACCAGCCCAGGGTACCCCAAGCCCTATCCAACCTGGCCCTTAATCCTGCCAGGGGCAGCCACAGCTTCTGTGAGCACCCTGTGCCAGGGTCTCCCCATCCTCACAGGGAAGGATTGCATCCTAATCTCTAATCTAGATCTACCTCCCTTCAGTTTAAAACTGCTACCCCTTAGTGCTTTAATGAAACTTGAACAGCAAAGTCTTTATAGAAATAAAACAGGAAATATTTAGTCTAGTATAGTAATTAAGAATTGTAATACAGATAAGTAGACGACCTACTGAAAGGGCGATCATCTTGTGTCTACACTGATACATTTGGACTATTATCTGGAATATTTGTTTCAGAGAAGAGAAACAGGAACATAAAACATGATTAGTGTGAATGTAGTTGAAATAAGCAGCAGGATCTCTCACAGTTCAAGCCCTAGGAAGTTTAAATCACTAAAAATATGAATCACTAAAAAACTTCAGAGCAAGCTGTGACATCCTGGCTGAGAGATATAGAAACAATGAGCTGGAAAGGCTTAGAAAGCAAGAACTGCACTAGCTCTGCCCACGCTACAAATTCTAACGCAGTTATGAACCTCTTTGCTGGGGTCAGAGAGGATATTTGCAAGTACATCATAGTAAATACGTAAATGTAAGCAAATGCTATACAGTGAGCCACATCCTACAAGAATTGTTACAATACAACTCCAGCTTTTAAAATGAAGGTCCCTATTACTGTTGTGAAAGCATGGGTTTCTTGGGCAACCCTGATGACCCTGCTGTACTGATTCACTCACATAAGGTAAAGACAATGCGTAACAAGCAATTGTTTAAATTCATAAATTACAGGTCACGTAAACATCTACAGCTTTCAGCTAACACTAGTCCTCTTCCAAAATGACTCCTGAAAGAACTTTTGGATTCAGAGATGCCTCACCTCAACATGCCATTGCTTTCCCAGAGCATTGACCACTCGGCCCTCAATGGGCCTGCGGCAGGCTCCGCAAATGGGGATTCCCATCTTGTCATGGCAAGGCAGGCAGTACAGTTCTCCCTTCAGTTCCCGAGCCTCAGCTGTCAGCTCCTTCCTGAAAACACAAACATGTCCCTGAAGTACACAATCCAAGGAGTGTATACACTTTGATGCCCAACATAACGTTTTGGAAGACTAAACTTGACAACATTCATGCTACATATGCAGAGTCATTAAACTAAGGTAGTGAAGCACAGTTATTGTCAACTCATCTTTCTAAAATCACTTAGTTTGCCAGACAAGAGAACATGTGTAGAATATGATGTCCTTAGCTAGATACTCTGGCACTGACATGGAACGACACAATGACAGCAAAGGCTCAAGCTCTCTTTGAATGGGATAGCTCAGGTACAAGCACTATCCTAGTAGTGCTCAGCACTGAGCCATCTACTTTCTTCTTCGGCGCTGTTGCCTATTCTAGGGCAGTGCTGCTGTCCAACCATACTGCCTTCATGGCACATAACTCAGGTCATACAGGCACCAGCATGGTAGTGGTCTGTGCCAGGAGGCTGAAGGCCTCTTAATGCAAAGTGAGACTACTTTGAACAGCCTGGGAACAGCTAGCTTTGGATAACACTATTACTGCACACAGCCTTTCAGATAAGTTCATGCCAAGGAACTGTTTTCATCTTCAGTATAAAATAGTGTCATTCAAGTTTAGAACAACATTGAACAGCAAAATAAAACTCCTGCTCCTGTAGATTTTCCAAATTTCTTCCAATTTCTCCTCACACAATATTTGTTTGTTCAACAATGCGAAGGCAGCAAAGTAAAGGAAGGCCCTGGAAAGGACTTCACTTCTGACTGAAGTGTTTGTGTCTCTCCTTTATAGTCAGAGTTTAGAATATGAGAACTTACCCACAGTGGGTGCAGTTGAAGTGATCTGGATGGTAAGAATCATTCCTAAACATCAGAGGCTGCTCATCAATTATCAGGTGGCACTTCTGACAGATGTACTTGCCCAGTCCCTTAGCTTTTTCACGGTTATGGCATGGCCTGCATAAATGTCTGGTTGAACAAAGGAAAAAAAAGAAAACATTAATAAATTCTTTCTCCTAATCCAACATACATTGTATGCTATAAGATGCAGTTTATGTAAGAGGAGAGGTGTTTTCCGAGCTCAGAATAAACATCATTCAGTTTAGTATCCTGTCTATTTGCATGACCATTTGCACAGAAAATAATACATGGATAGAGCAGTTGCAGAGTTGTATTTCCTTCAAATACTCCTCTAACGTACACTGATTTATATCCCATCAGGATATCAGCCTGTTATTCTACTAGGTACACTTCCCAGCTCTTCTTCTAGGTCCTTTTTGAGAGGTGGGCAAGGAAAGGGAGTAACACTCTCTCTGGTGGATTCTCTCTCTGTGGGATCCAACCATAACAGAGGCATTACAGTATGGAGGGGGAAGGGGAGGGGTGGGGGGTGCTGGGGTGAAGTAGTGGTGGTGTAATCAAAGAGAGAGAATAAAACCAATTAAACCAAAGCACATTGCTCAAATGCCTTTACCATGGCCGGATTCCTTAGTCTTCAATAGCTAGGACAAACAAGGGACCATTGAATTTTAGCTCTTCTGCCTATGAATTCACTGTAGTCTCAAGTTAAAGGAAATAACAGAACTATGTAATTTTTCAGTTTTATGTGGTAAATGTAACTGTGTTCCTATTACACAGAATCCCAGAATTTCTCGAGTTGGAAGGGATCTGTAGGGACCAAGTTCTGTCCCTCGCAGGACTACCTGTAAACTAAATCATAAAACATTTAGAACATATTACAAGTCCAATCCTAAAGTGGCAGATAAAACAAATTTCTGGTAGAAAAGCATGGGCAAAGGTATAAAAACTTCTGTAATGGCTGATGGAATCCATCAGTCTCATCCCAATATTGAGAAGTTCTGAGGAGAAGCTGTTCAGTTTACTTATTACATATGCCTCTAGCTGCAATGCTGTAGGCTGGGAAGAGTTTACTGTAAAATTAAAATGACAGAGGAATGACTTTCTCTGGGTTTCTTTGTCACAAAACAGACAAGCCTACTTAATTCCTTTCACTGTATCGCTATGTGAAACACTGGCTGAGATTTACAGGTCATTCTCTTTTGAAACTAGACAAAAGGAGAAGTTCAAATGGAGAGGGCAGATTTATGGCTGAATTAGTGTGTTCTTCACAGGGCCCTTTCCAAAATTCTGTTGTGATGAATCACTCACCCTCAGATCTGCAAAATGGGGATAAGAATACAACACAGATGTTGTTGTGAGACCTCAAACATTTATGACCCTCAGCTGGCAGACGCCTGTCTAAGTGCTAAGTATCATTATTATTCTCTCCAAATCTGAGTCCTCCTGTCAGCAAGTGTCTCTCTCCAAGGCTGGAACTACTGTCTGCCCAGACGGAGTCCAGAAAAAGCAGACAGCACCCCATTATGAGGAAACATGCAGCTGGGCTCATCTCGGCATAAAGGCATCAATTTTATTCGGCACTGTCAAATGCAAAGTAATTATATGGGGCAGGACATAGGGACCCTGAAGCAAGTGTCCTGAAAGAGACCCCTCTCATTCAGCTGAATAAGATGCCTTCAGCCATTTGCACTGATAAACCATTATCAACCCCTCCCCACTCACAAACCCTCTCTGCCATCCCATAGACCCTCATCTTTTGCAAGCAAAGGGAAGTGTTGGACAAGCTAAGCTGTTACCATAGCAGCCGCCCCTCTGCCTCTCCCCCTCCCCACTCCCACCATTATGGAATTATCCCATTCTGAAATGTCCTGTTGTGTCTATTAATACCAGCCCTCTCCCAAACAATGCTTCTCTCCACCCTCCTAAAATAATCAGGGGACTCCAAGAAGTCTGTGTTCACGGCCGGGAGTGCAGTAGCAACCTTCAGTAAGCACCATGAACACTGGAATATTCATACAGTACATTCATATCTGTAACAGCAGCAGCAACTCCTGTGCCAAGGGCTCAGCTGGGATGAAGACTGCTCCTCAGTGCTGGGGTGTCCTCTCCCCTGCTCTGTTGTGTGACTGAGCTGATAATGCGCTATCTGAGCTAGAAGAGCACTATATAGAGGGGCTCCCCTCTTCACCCTCAGCAACTCTGCAACTGTGTGCTCTTTTTGGATCATCTTGCTGTTTTCAGCATTACTGCTTCGAATTTGGTTTGCAGTCATCAGAGAGAGTTCCTTCAGACTTTCCCCAAAAGGACCCTATACTCCCACCCATAGGACTGCACTGTAAAGAGGTAAGAGACAAACTTCGGTTAACAGAATAATGAAGGAGCTTTCCTAGTGGCATTAGTTTTAGCTGGTGTCAGAGGTGGATAAATATAATGGAAATGCTTGAAACTAGTAACAAGTGGCATGTTTTTGAACTTCAAAAAATAATTTCCTTGTTATTTACATCACTCCTCCAGAACATAAAAAATGTCAAACTTCCGTATCTAAAGCACATCCATTTGTGCCAGGAAAACTGACAATTGTATGCTGTGTCCAGTGCTCTCTGACACTGCTTTGATACTCACAAGAAACAAGTATTTCAGTTGAAAGGTGGGAGGCTCAGCAGGGAGTGATTCTCAGGAGAATCGTTCAATCAGAATTGGGCTATTTCTAATGAAGCACACTTTCAGTGAAAGATAGGAGACAGTCTTATTTGACTACAACCACGATCATTTAAAAAAAAAAATCACAAATTGGCATATTCCCAAAACACAAACTGCTCTACTGAGAGCAAGGACAGGAATTTCTGAAATCCACCACAAACCCTAAGTTGTACTTCAAATTTACCTGCATTATAACAAAACCTCTTAGCGAGGTAACCAACTTATGAGCTAACTAATCCTCCTGGTTATTAATTATTTCATTAATGACAGGTAGAGCATCTGCTGAGAGGGTAATCAGGTTGTTTCTATACTGACAGCTTTGTGGATTGCTGTCTTGCTTGTTTCAGAGCAGGAAAGAAACAGGGCATAAAATACAGTCTGTGTGCATGCATTTCAAATGAGCTGTGACACCCTGTTACAGCTCAACCCTGGGAGGCCTGGGGTAATAGCTAATTCCAGTAAATCACTGAATATTCACACAACACCAAAAGTGCAATCCAAGCAGAAATTACCAGACAATAAGCCAGACTCCTAAAGGAGTTTTCTGTCTCTGGACTCAAAGCCTCACACACCATGTAACTTAGTACAAGCTAAACATTCTAGGTCATTTGGGAAGGTTTCTAGTTCACTCTTAGCATTCACACAGACTGTACAACAATGCCTTCAGAACTTTGACCACATTTATTCTTAATTGATAGGATAAATACAGGCAAAATAGTAGTGGAACTGTAAATAATGGCAAAGGGCTTTCCATGCTGTCTACAGAACAGACTGCCAAAGAGCTTTACTTTCTAAAGTTGTAGCATTTTCTTGAAAACATATCTACTCTGATAATAAGCTCAACAATTAATTCTAGTGATGTGTCAGCTTTTTTCTTAACCTACCAAAGCGCTACACCACAGCTTTCATATCAGCAAACAGAATTGTAAAAGCAAATAAATAAATAAATACTTTGTTGAAGGCCCACTCTAATTTAAAATGTAAGCATCATTTAAAAAAAAAAAAAAAAAACCAAAAAAAACAACCCAAACCAAAACCTTCCCTTTTCTATGACTTCTGGCCAGGCAATGAAAACTACCTCCCTTTACCTAAGTAAATTAGTTAACTGCAGCTCTGGCAGTATTTGCAAAGATTGGATAAAATTGAAATAAATTCAATCTAAGTCTCTCCCTTCCTGACACTGACATACTGGGCTTCTAGATAGCTCTGACATGCAGCCTTCTACTCCACCCCACAGCATTTTGCAGTGAAAGCGTCCAGATAGAAATCAGTGGCAGACTCAAGGCTACCACCAGTGAGGACAAAACTCACAACTTTTTAGTCTTGGCTATTCCAAGTCTGGTCTTGACTCTCAGCTGAATCTGAATCCCACAGATCCTCCTTAGGAAATCAGCTCAAATATAAACAGTTCGATGTATCATGCTGCTAAACCCCTAGTATTTACCTTGGAAACAGGGATAAAGTCTGTTTACTGCTGTCTGACCTAAATCATTAAGACAAGTGCCATCCCGGTCTGCTCTACAAGACAGCCCTTGCCTCTGCCTTTTCAGCCAGTCCAAGCCAGCACAAACTGTTTTCTCAATGGTGTCACAAGCACATACAGATCAATGTTTGGCCATCAGACTAGCCCATCACTGACAGGTATATGCTTATAAAGATCACCTGATTCCATTTGTTGCAGATGAAAAGCATAGTTCAACATACCTGGCACAAAAAAGGCTGCAGAGCAAAAACATCATGTGATAGGTACCACTACAAATCAACAGTCAGTAAAAAGGCATGGTCTCATGTTTATCCTTTTGTATGCAACAGAAAAATACATAAACTATTTTCATTCACAGAGGACAGGTATTTGTGCATTCAACACTGCTATCACATACAAACTTCAAAATCTTGAGTTCTAAAAATACTTGCAGGTTTCACTTTGTAAGGGACAAATAAAGACTAAGAACAAAGTTGCAGGTTTCTCTGCAAACCCAGGAAATTCACATGGAAAACTGCAACGGGGAATTCTCTTTTTGCACATGAAAGCAAGATTTTATATGTATTATTATAAATAAAACATTCCCTGGAGAAAAAGAGTTACAGAGTCTTCATTGCACGTGTACTTTTAGAAACTCAAAGATAATGATTTGTTGTCATGTCTGGGACTATAAAGAAGCATGCAGCTGGCAGTAGGCAGTGAGCACCCACACTCAAAGCCAGAGTCTTTTTTGTGCCATAAACACACAGGGTATCCAGGCAATCCATGGAGTAAGAAGGCCCCTCTGTGGGGCCTTTATGAACTTCATTCAGTCTCCCTTCTGTTGACTTTTGTCTCTTCAACTGTGAACTAAACAGAAATGATCCAGCATATTCACCTCTAGCTACTGTAGTCTTCTGTCCAGCTGCAAGTGACAGCAACCAAACAACAGATGGTAATCACTCTGGAATTTGTCTACATTTTCCAATACATTGGTATGTTCTTAATCCCATTTCAGTTTCTCAATTAGTCACCACTATTTTTAGACATCTGAAGACAATGGAAGAGAAAATGCATGTATTTAAAAGTGTATTGAATATTGTGGAGAAATGGACAATTGGTACAAATGCAATGGTGAGCACACTGGAGGTACTGCTGCACACACTGTAACACACCTCACACACACCTTGGGGGAACCCAAGGAACAGATGATGCTGGAAACTCAGGCTGCCTGCACTGCTCCACCATCTATACCCACAGAAATTTATCAAAAGCCATAGGTAGGGGCCCAGGAAATCTCAGGTCTTCTTGTTGATGCTGTTTAGGACCCTGCAGACAACAGTGAGGCTACCAAAGCTAAGCTCCGTTTTACTAAGTTGCTACTTGGAAAAGGCCCTGGATAAGCTATAGTGGCATTCAGGTTTTTGAGGGAGGAAGAGTTATGTTGGGAAAAGAAAGTTGCAGGGAAGGATGACACTTCAACAAGTAATCGACAGCATGGCCATTACTAATATTTTTTCTGAGTCAATTCAGCTCTTCTTGTTGTTTACATGAGATGCCACTGCTCGTTTGAAAAGTTACCACCTACACTGTAACTAGATGCATCTGCCTTAAAGACAGGGCTTCAGACTAAAATATTTCATGACTTTCAGGAACACTGTGGGTTTTTTAATACCAGCAATACCAGACCTGCCACCCCTTTTAGGAACAAGACAGATATTCAAAGCTAGGTTACCTTTCAACAAATACTTGTGATCAGAAAAGCTGACTCATTAGGTGCTCTTCAGTCCTAAGTCAGGCTTTTAAATTAAAAAATAGCAAATACTTTATAGCTAGACATGCCGAGTCCACTTCCACTCTTCCGTTAACTACACACACAAGTATTTCATTGCTCTGTTATTCAACTGATCCCAGCACAGGCTGGAGACAAGCTCTTTATCAGCTAAACTTTACAGTGGTTCCTTCAACAGGAATTAATGGTCTGGAAAACCTAGCCCAGCAGGAGGTATTAAAAGTTTTAATGTTAAGGGTTTATACTCAGACTGACCTGTCATCTTAAATACCAACATTATCAAACTGGAAGCATCACTGATTTCCATGTGTGGCTTTTTGGGTGGGTTTCTTTGTAGTTTTTGTTGTTTGTTTTTTTCTTCACAAAACTAGGCTTTTTTGTAATCTACTGTCTCAATTCTTTCAGGTTTGGGTTTGGGTTTTTTTTCCTTCAAAACTGCTGTGAAAAATGAATGGTCGAGCAGATCCCTCAAGCCTAATCTTCAATTGCTCAAATCAACCAAATTTTTCTTTGGAAACGTCAGAGCAATGTGGCAAAGAGACACACCTTGAGAACATCCTTTTTGCCACTTTCTACTTCCTGGACTTCATCCTGGCTTTTGTTGGCAATGCCCTGGCTCTTTGGCTTTTCATCCGGGACCAAAAGTCAGGCACACCTGCCAACGTTTTTCTGATGCATCTTGCAGTGGCTGACCTGTCCTTCGTGCTGATACTTCCCACCCGGCTGGTGTACCATTTTTCTGGTAATCACTGGCCATTTGGTGAGATTCCATGCAGACTCACTGGCTTCCTTTTTTACCTCAACATGTACGCCAGTATCTACTTCCTCATGTGCATCAGTGTTGACCGTTTCCTAGCCATTGTGCACCCTGTGAAGTCCATCAAGCTCCGCAGGTCCCTTTATGCCCATTTGGCATGTGCCTTTCTATGGGTTGTTGTTGGGGTTGCAATGGCACCTCTGCTGCTCAGTGTGCAGACGGTTGAGATGAAAAACACAACTGTCTGCCTGCAGCTCTACAGAGAAAAGGCATCACGCCATGCCCTTGTGTCCTTAGCAGTAGCATTCACCTTCCCATTTGTTACTACAGTCACTTGCTACTTATTAATCATCCGAAGCCTGAAGAGTGGGAACCGAGTTGAGAAACACCTGAAGGAAAAAGCTATCAAAATGATCATCATGGTCCTGATGATCTTTCTGATTTGCTTTGTACCTTATCACGTCAATCGCTGCATCTATATTCTCCATTACAATGGGACCAAAGCTTCCTGTGAAACACAGCGTACTCTAGCCCTCAGTAACCGCATCACCTCCTGCCTCACGAGTCTGAATGGTGCCTTTGACCCAGTCATGTATTTTTTTGTAGCTGAGAAATTCCGCGATGCTTTGTGCAACCTTTTTTGTGTTAAAAAAACTACCATGATGCCTCAAACATATGAGGGTAAGACAAATGAAAGCTCACTAAGTGCTAAATCTGAACTGTGACCAGGACACCTGTCACTGCTTCAAGAACACACTCTTCCACCAAATTCAGCTGAGAGTATGAATGTGCGGCATGACGGACTACCCAGAGTCAAACTCATCCTGAAGAGGGAGGTTCTGCTGTTTTTATGAGACTGCAATTAGCAAAAATCCCTCTGACAAGACAGGTCACATGACCTTGTCTCACTAAGACTGCAAACAGAAGTACAGTTCTACTGATTTCCAAGATGTGAAACCAAGGGCCGAACACTTAGGAACAGGGAAGGAAGCAAAGAAGCTATTAAACTGACTTAAAAGTGGAAAAAAAAAAGAAGAAAGAAACAAAAAGCCTCCACCCCAACCTAATTTCCAAAGCATTTAGTAATGACTCTTCCTCTGCACAACATACAGACTACTTAAAATTTCATACTGTGCCAGCAGTAGGAATGCACTCCTGAGACAGACCTGCCTGATGAAAAGACAGCATGCTTGCACATCTTGTTCAACTCAAAAGCGTTTATACACAGTAAGTGGAAAATTGGTACTAAACAGTGGCAAGGAAAAAAAAAAAAAAGACCAAAATCCTGCAATGCACCCAGTTTGGACTGGAATTAAGACATGATTTACAACTTTTTTCTTCTTCCCAGCATTCAGAGCTGGAGTTGAGCACTAAACTTCACATCACCTTTCTCCACATGCCCTCTGCCATTATCTCAAAGCTGCAGACAGAGGTTGGACAACATTTACTACACTGCCTCTTTTACGTAGTTCCCTGAAAGACATCATATGCCCTGAGAACCCCCCAAATAAAGAATAGGAAAGGGCTCTTTAGGAATACAGCAGTCAACTTTACAGCATACCAAATCACGAAACTATGAACCCCAATGCCAAAAGTGAAATAAGCATATGAAGAAGTGAAGTCTACTTTGACCAGCGGAGACTCCTTTCTTTGAAGTGTGTTACAATTATTTTTGTGACTTATCTAGCATGACTATTTGTTCACTATGGATAAAGTGGGGATGAACTTATCTCACTGATACAAACTGCATCCAGCGGAAGCTGTTTATAAATGACAGGCAGACCAGGGAAAACCAAATACAATGAGATGTGGGGAAAAAGGACCCGAGAGTGTCTAATGATATTTACCAGCAGTCTGCTTCTACACTATGGAGATAAATATCATACAAAACCACATGACAGGTGACTTATACTTCTAATGTACAGATACATACACATGCATATCCTTTTTCTATGTTTTTGGGAATGAGCTCCTTATCATTTTAGAGTGGGTCAAAAAAAAAAAAGAAAATAAACATACTTCTTCTCACTTAAGACTGCTTCAATCCTGACTGCTTTCCCAAAACACCCTAGGTGCTATCACAACAGCCCATTCTAACAACCTTAGGTGTCAAAAGAAAATCAATTACACCCAACTCCAAAAACTAAGGCACAGAAGTTGCATGCAGGATGGAAGAGGGATTTGACAAGGCTCCTTGCTGGACAGGGTACAAGTGTATAACCTTTCCTTCCAATCTTCTCCATTTAGTTAAGTGAGAACATAAACCCTAGGAAACCACTAGGCTTTGCTCAAGACATATGAAAGCCTAAAATTAACCATGAATTGTGCAATGTTGTCTGTTAACTGCTGGATTGATTTATTTTCTTATTACGGTATGCTTTTGTACAAGTTCCCTGTTTGTCATTTGTTCTTATTTCTTACTTAATTAAATGCATTAATTAACCTTTAGGATTCATTTTTATATTTCTGTATAAAAAAATGAAGGGTTTCCAAAGTCCTGGGGAATCACATGCTGAACAGGCTTTGCTGTAATCCTCATGTTATTTTCTTGGTATTTTGCTCTATATTGATTTCCTGCTCAGCAGCTCGCTTGATAAACAGCCTGCCCAGGATCACATAATCCCTTTTTCTTACTTGTTCAGCCTTTTCCCTGAAATGCCTTTCTTTTCCAGAACCCACCCACTAACTACTAAATTCTGAGTTCCTGCTTTTTACATACTCCATTGCATTAAGAACATGATCTCCATGCTCTTCAAGAACAAAGCATAAAAGGCTATTCCTTGAAGCTTCTTCTGCACTTTTTCAAGCTTGACCTCTCAGTGTACAAATCTACCACTCTCAACTACTGTATCAATACCATTATCAATAACATATTAATAAAACTTCCAGAGCTCCTGCTGTCTTACCTGCCAGCATTTTTCACAAAACCCAGGTCAGCAAGTGCTACATCACAGAGCTCACAGCGGAAACATTCTGGATGCCAGTTATTGTTCATTGCCTTGATAACACGCCCAATAATGAACTCACCTGCAAAAAGAAAAGCAACATCTTGAGATGCATGCAGAAAAGTCTTACCAACAGCCTACTGCCCTTCATACTCCATCCAATTTAATTCGACAAGAACTATTACAGTCTAACTTTAAAAAAAAACCACAATTATTCCCACAACCAGGATGCCCAAACTTATTGCTAGTATCAGGCTTTGTTTCCCTCTGGAGCTCGTGCTCACTAAAATGACTTCAACAATCCCAGCGCAGGGATGTCACTGCAACAGAGGGAGGTTTGCACAGTCCTGTAGCCATTACCCCACAGTGTTGACGTGCCACATCTTACCACATTCCCCACAGCAAGGAGCAAACAGCATCTGGAAGTCATGCTCACAGTACTTCCGACCTTCAAACTGTGAACCAAACAAAAGAGAAGTCTTCATTAATTACTGAACTACTCTTATATCTTGATAGTTCCACGTGATTTTCCACTGAAATGATGAATTACCCAAGGTCGTTAAAATTTTTGAGCTCTAGCCCCTTCACCTTTATTTGAAATCCTAAGGATTTCTCTTAAAGAAGTATCCAGATATGGCTTCAGCCTTATGGTGAATTTGCATAGCAAAGAGTTAAATCAATAACAATGCTGCAACGAGACAGTAAAAATCCCAAGGTGACCAATGCCCTTTTCCTTTAGTAGGCTTTAATTTTTGCTTTAGGATTTTTTTAATTATTTTTTTTTACTCATGTGATTCAGAACTACTTCCCCTACACAAGGCTAAAACTCATGGCAAACTAAGAATGCAGCGTGTGTAAAAAACTGAGTAATTCAAAATATGTGCTTGCACATAACCTGTAAAAAATACTTCAACTTCATTTTTAAATAGGCTCACCAATTTCAGCTGCCCAATTGGAAAAGCTTGGCACAAAATGTCTGAAAATAATGTCATAAATTCACCTGTGTTTAATGAAATATTAAGAAACATTTTCTATTTTCTTTCTAAACTGCTCTTACCCAAAGAGCAAGCACACTGTTTTTTTCTTGTTACTGATGTATATAAAGGAGGATGTGGGCAGAAAAGAAAAAGAGAATTAAGTCAGAAGTCCCTCAAAAAGTAGCACCAAAGGTTTAGGGCTAAGAAATTAAATGTACAAGAAAGATTGAAATTCATATTTGTGCCAGAATTTTCACCTAGTACCTTGCATTCTAATGGAGCTGCTTCTTTTCTCTTACACACAGTATGAGACCTCACCTCATAAAAAAGTCCGTCTGGGAACTGCCGAAAACACTGAGCACAGACAAAGCAGTTTTCATGATAGAGCTCCCCATTGCTGTTCACAATCCTCTCTGCAGGATCGAATCGAGTCTGGCAGCGTTCACACACTGCATTTGCGAGAGCATCAGACATATTACTGGAATAAAGACAAGAGTGAGACCATGAGCAATGTTACCACCAATCACATGAGTATACTCCTGCCATCTAAGTTTCCCTAATATCTATGAACATATTTCCATTGCTTTAAACTCACTTTTACATGACAAAAAAAAAAACAAAAAACAAAAAATCAAACCATCCAAAAGAGACCAATGAGTCCATTCAGCACTGACATCAGTTAGAAATAATGTTCTTGTAACTCACACATGGCAAAATGAGCTCATGTAGCAGACTTACCTCTTGCACACTTTTGGCAGCTTCACCAGTGTTTTACCCTATTATGTCATCCTGCTAATACCTTACACCAAATATCCACAATCTGAAATAAGCCAGTAGTTTGGAGAGCAGCAAACACAATGATCCTGACTTCTGGGGATTTCTGGGCTCATGACGTGCATGTCTGAGGAGTTTCTGATAGGTAATAAGCGCTGATATCCCCCTGCAGTCTCCCCTTCACTGGGAAATAATAAGGTATAACAAGGTATATCCATCCCCCTTTACTCAGCAGCTTGTGTGCACAAGATTAATTGGAAAATAACTACATACAATGCCTCTGTCTCCCTGACACATTAGTTGAAACTGTCAAAGATCTGAAAAAGTATGGGAAGAGAAAAGTGTCCCTGACTGGCTTGGAAGCTTAATTTTCCCAGAAAGTGGGGGTAAAAAAGTCCCAGCACCATACTTGCAAATAGTGCAAATGATGTTTCCTCTATCTTCCCTGAAATGTGGAACATCTCCAGCCCTCTTCAAAAAATGTTCACACTTACCATCATGTTAATCTCAGTTCTCTACAAACTAACAGAACACAGTTTTATCATGTATTGCATGTCCAAAAAATGGAGGGGGAAAAAAACCTATGAAGAGTCTATAAACTATTTAATGCCTTCTGGGCACCTTCTCAATTCCATGATTGGAATGGTAGCGGTTTTAGAGGAGGGAGACAAAACAATTTCAATCATGTTAAAAATTTCTGAGTATTTGTGTGATAGTCTTCCTGAAGCACATAACGTACACATAAAATGAAAGGTGGCTTGGTTTAAAAAGGTTTTTCCTTTCTTTTTATATGGAAAGCTACTTTGAACTTAATTCCTATTGTTAGTGTTATTCTACAAGCTGACATGCTATAATCCACACCTCTTTATAAAGAACAGTAAATCAGTGTGCATGTTCCAGCAGTAGAAGAGTCTCTTTCCTACAGTTAGGGTCATCCCTACAAAAACACCTGATCATTTCTATTTCAGGGCTTTGTGCCCTAAATCCAACTAGAACAAGTGGGCAGCAGTGCAGGCAGCAGTCTCAAACCCCTGAGGCAAAAAAGCAACCACAGCCTGGGCTTGAGCTGGCTCATCTGACCCAAATGTATCACATCTGCAGCCTGCACAAATACCCTATGCTGTGACCTGGACTGACCACTCAGTAAAAATACACTTCTTTCCTGCCACTGCAATTCCAAGGTGGCAAAGACTGAGGGGCCTGGTAATAACTTCAAGAATGGAGTCCCAATTTAGCATAAATCTGTAACAACTTGTTTCCTTATTGCAGTATGAAGGAGCTTTACAAAACAGACATGGTCCAGAATTATGGACAAGCAGGATATCCTGTAATTTCATAAACTTGAGATCATAGGCTAAAGAAACAATTTTATTCTGGCAGAGTACCAAGGGATACAAAATAACATGAGCAAAGCCAAGACACCTAACAGCTTAGCTTTCAATGGCCACTCTTTTAGTTACATTAAGCAAACGTGTACCAGGACTTGCAAACACAACCTCCCCATTAAGTATTTTTTCCCTCTTGAAAATTGTGATGCCTGAATCGGAGACTTGAGCCAGCCAACAGCCACAAGTAAGAAAGTGTCACATCAACACCAGTGAAAAAGCTCCCCTGGGTTCACACCTAACACTACTGAATACAATTATCTCAGGAGAGATTCTGACATAAGTCCCATGGCCATGTTAGTGAGAAAGATAATGAAGAAAATTAAGACTTGCTTATAAGAACCAGGCTTTCAGAAGCCTCTGGTCTGAAACCAGCATTTGATAGCTGTCAAGACAGAGTAACCTTACAGTCAACTCTGACTTCTAAACAATATAATATCTCTTTGGAAAATGTAATGCCTAATGAAAGTCAATCGTACTATTGTTCTGTGTTCTCAATATCTTCCCTTAGCATGAAGCACAACCATGGATTTAATTTTTAACTCTCAAAAATTATTTTAGCTAATTCATTTGCAAAAGCAAGAAAATATCTAGAATCCCAAGAGTTTATTTACTGTTCTGCTGATGCAGGACAATGCAAAAGGTCCAACTAATCCAGCTAAGGAATTTTGCTCAAGATTCAAAAGAATCTGTACACAAAACAACACAGTGCTCTGTCTCAACTATAACCCAGCTGAACTTTGCTGGGAGAAACCATACAGGAGACAACTAAATCACATACCAGGTCCTGAACAACCTGTCTCCTGTAACACAAACCAGAAGCTGTGGCTCTGATAACCATAGCTCCAGTTTTCCTTCTCTGCTCGCTTTCCATTCATGACTTTGCATCTCTTTTTACTTGAGATGATTTATTTTTTTACACTCAAGCTAAAATGTGTGATTCAGTATAGCCCTGAATGTATGACTGAATTCATTCTAAACTTTTACTCCACGTAAAGCAGTTTCCTAACCTCCCTCACCTCCGTGGCCCTGTGTGCCATCTTCATTGTGCAAAACCATCACTTCAACTAGCTCAAAGTTAAAATGATCAAGGCTGGGAGGGGGAGGGAGGGCAGTTCTAATTCAGAGCAGTTTTATGATTTGTTTTACTACACTGCTGCAAAAACACTTCTGCTAGCAGCACAGGGAGAGGAAGAGTAACACTAAAACCATTGTTTTGATGGTGGTGACAAGAGTGATCACAAAAATTTGACTTACTGTGTCAACTGCAAGATACTTAGATCTGAATCTTCCCCACAAAGGGCAGTCTCCAATATGGAGTCCTTCTTGCATTCTGAGTGCTCACTGATTTTTATTTTCTTTTCGATTTGATAAAATACAGAATCTGCCTCTGTTTTAACAATAAGGTGGTGACACAAAGACAGGAAAGGCTATCAAAACATGAGCAGCTCAACATCCTGAAGTTATCCTGTCCTGTGCAAGCCCTCTAAATACCAGTGCTCAAAGAATGCTTTTTCCAATCTCTCACTATTGTGTGCCCTTTCTTTAACAAATCATCTTTATCAGTACCTGATTTACAGAAATCAGTTATTTGCCTTTCTAATTAGATGTGAGTTTCTCATACTTAAAATTCTCAGATGTATCTAATATTAAATATCAGCATTGTTCTCAAATTAAGTAGTGGAAAACAAAACAAAGAAGAAAAATTCCTTCTTTATAAGAAGTGGAAATTATTTGGGAGACCCAGTCTGTGTCACTGGTACAGGTACTCTACGCTATAGAGATCTGAAAGCAGTTTACTTCCTTATATCACTAAGTATGGATCTGTCTTCCAGTGACTTCATATATACTTGGGCTAGCAAATATGATCTATTTTATATCGTATGCTTACACTGGACTTAAATACCACAAAAGCTGGCTGAAATGCTACAGCTTCTGTCCCATTACCTCCTCTGTTAAACATTTGTTCACAGTGTGACATGTTGAGGAACAAAATGCCAATCTACTATCTGCACTGCTGAGAGCCTGGAACAGAAGCTCCAGCCTTGGCAACAGCACAATTCAGTATCTTAAACACGGATGCAAGACAAAATGAACGAGACAACTAGACAACCAGGAGAACAAATGAGGAGTCGCAGACTCTGTCAGGTCCAAGAAAGGAACTGCAGGTGCAAGGAGCACTTCTCTCAGAAAAGCCCAGTCAAAATTCAGTTTTATTTCATTGGTCTTGATTTTTGGTCTTGGTGTCAAAGACTTCTCCTTCATCACAATGTGGAGTGAAGAATTATTTTAATACAGGAATGACCAAAAACCTTGCAGATACTACAAAAAGATAGGAACAAAACATTTCAAGATACAAGAGCCCTTGACACTGCCTAAACCTCAGCACACAGGCACCTATGCTAGGGAATCCTGTAAAGCTGTTCTCTGACATTCTGGTCTACCAGTAGAAACTAGTGTGTACAGATGATATGATAACATTTACATACACATTTCTAGTATGTATACACACAGAGATGCCTGGGACAGGGAAAAGTCATAAACCTAGAAAGCCCTCACCGCTTGTGTATATCACAGATGCTGGGAGCTAACATGAATACTCCAGCACTACAGGAGAGGGGCTTCAGCCCATTCCCACAGCATGGTGGAGGATTTGTAGCTTTAAGGCCTTGACGTTGACAAAGACCAAACAAGTATTTGCCAGGACAATACCAGTCTATGTGATTCTTTCACAGATAATGGCTACTATAAAGAAAAAAGAAAGAGGAAGGGTATTAGTTCAAGCTTCTGCTCAAAAACAGCCCTCAACTACTACTGTAATTCTTCCAAAATCTCTTCACTGTAATTGACTGGACAACTTTCCCAGACTGATTTAACTTCCTTAAGGTTATTATTAAACTTGTTTTAAAATGTTGGAGAAAAAAAACCAATCCCATTTGTTCAGTGTATGAATTGTGCACTTGATATAGCTGTGTACATAATATTTTCAGCACTCCTTCTTCTACTTGCACTGAATTTGGTTTGTTGACTATTATTTTTTCCAGTTGTCTAAATAAGAAATTAACAGTGTTTTTCTCAGCATATCTTTCTTGACCATGCAGTCCCCAATCTCTCAATGAAATAACCACCTTTTGTTCTTATTTACTACAGAGAGATAACCAAAATTAAGGCATACAAATGCAATTTATTGTCATAATACAGAAGAAATTCTCCTCATCTCTCCCTGGACTACCACCAACACCTATTTGTTATTTGTAGAAAATAAGGGTTAAAAAAACATAAACTCCTTTCCTCATATGCATTTCAGATGAGAACAAAACACAGTGTCCGTATGGTTTGTCTGCAGGGAAAACTACAACCACATTGACCTTTGAGGTAAGTGGCAGCAATGAGAGTCTGTCAGTATTCACAGAAAAAAAAATCCTAAGCCAGAAGTACTCAGTAGTCCCTCACAATATCTATTTCCAGTAAACCATGACCAATTAATTAAAAAGACACACGTTTAGCACTGTTCACTCAGCCCAGGAAAAACATCAACAACATAAATTCACAGGATTTACACCTCTTACATAGGAAAAGCACTCTTATTATCAATATGTACCACTTCACCCACAAGGTCTCTTTGATAAAGTACATCTTACACACTCAACATCTCTCTTCTTTACCCCTGTTATCTCAAAGGAGCTAAAATGTGATGTTTGTTTACCAGCACCAGTAAGACAGATCATTCCCGAACATGTTCATCAGCTATCATCAACTAGCAGTAACAATACCTTCAGAGTACTATCATTTGCCTGAAGAAGAGACATAAGCTATCAAGAAATACTGGGAATTGTCTGGGCAGAAGCTAAAATCACCTAGCTTGTTACTAACAGTGTAGGTGAAGAAATGGACTATCAAACCCTAAAAATCAAGGAATAGTAGAATTTTAGCAACTTTTTGAAAAAAATCTGCATTTCTCCATTACTTTATTCCCACAGTGCCTAAATACCTCACTGTTAATGCTCACACTAGTGTTGGTTCTGAACAGAGTAGCACAGTGCTTTGAACGGGAAAGGTTCACCATTGTTGCTTTCCTGTTATTGTTAAAAACCGAAAGCTTTCTCATCAGGAAAGCCCTTTCCTTCGTAATCTGCTTGGAAATGAAAATAAAGAGTTCATCCCCTCCAGCTATGTGCAGATAATTACCGCTTTAAATAAGAGCACCACCACCAAAACCGAACATTTATCAAATCCTGGAAAATGCTTCAACAATAGCATTCCCTCCATCTCAGAGACATACCCACGTATCCCAGCTGCTGAATCTGTCCTGCTGCTCTGGAGTGACCCTGTGCCACTGAGCCGATCCTGCCGGCGTTGATAAAGTTTGGAGGATGCCAGCCCCCGAAGTCTCAGGCCAGCCATGGCACCCAATGCCACTGTGAAGGGGAACGCAGAGAGACAACTGGAGCGAACACTAGCAACATCTGCATTCCATGAGTCACCTTCCTTTTGGGAGTGGACTTCACATTTTAGAAGAGCTAAAGCAGGATGCACAGACCCCTGCTTGGGTATTGTTTCTTACAGTTCATCTGCCATTCTGCTACAGTCTTAAAGATCTGACAACCTCTTCCTGTATTCCATCACTAGTTAATTACCTGCTTAAACCAGCACAATAGGAGTCTACATCAGCAACGCATTCTGTGTTAGACTTTGCATAATTTATAAACTTCATGAGACTGAAAAAAAAAAATCCTGAGTCTTCACACATTTAATCCACTTAATTCATGAGGACTTTCTGATAAAAGAGACAGAGAAATGCAGAAAAGCAGAATAAATTACTAGATCTCTTGGCAATGAACACTTCAGTTTACTGCAGATCAGTACCCAACCTTGGCATTTCTAAGGTGCTTCCCTGCAGGCTGCTCCGTCACCCCGTGTCCTAAGGATACTGCTAACAGAACCAGCCCTTCCATTTGGATAAAGCCTATTCCAAACCACAACACTGCTCTCCAGACACACTCCAGCCTGCTCAAGTGGCATGCAGCAGAGTGTCAGGAAGCAGGGAGAAGGGACATACTTGGCATTCCAGCCTCCAGAACGCTCTGCTGAGAAATGAACAGGGCCTTCAAACAGGAGTTTACCCTTTCTGACACTCCCCCTCTCCACCCACCCCTGCAAGACAGAAAGAGGATCATGCAGCACAGAGTGGGCCTGGTGGACCGTGGTAGGAAGAGTAAAAATTTGAGATTACAGAAGTTTTTAAGACAACAAAGGTGTGAAGGACAGGAACATCAGTGTCATTTGATCAGCACTGTCATGAAAAACATGTCAAGAGTCATTACCAACAAATGATTTTTTAGTAAATTACAAAAAATAGAGGACTTTTGTAGCATGAGAGTGAAATATATTCCGTGTTTACAGCCTAGTAAGATATAGGGAGGAAAAAAAAAAAGAAAAAAAAAGAGAAGTAGATGTGATGACTTCATAAGTACTAAATGACTATTAACCAACAGAGATCCCTTCTGCCCTTTAAAGGAAAAGGGAAGGGTTTACTAGGACCCACAAGCACAAATAAAGAACATCATACTTTCAAAACCAGAAATCAGTAACCTCAAAATCTAAAATTCACCCCACATTTCATTTGGAGTTTCAGACTCATGACCTCTGACAGCAATCTGACACTCTCATTTCTTCCAGATTGCATGTGTGCTTTATCCACTTCTATGTTATGATGTAAATGGGGCTGAAGAAGAAAAATATCCTCAATACTGACCTTTCAAAGTTTAGAGCAATAAAATGCTTCTAAAATGTAATGTTAAATCCCTTTCCTTTTAGAACAAAGCAAAACATGATATCATTGCAACATTAATCTCCTAACCTTAAGCAATCTGGCTAAAAATCTCCTTCTCTCTCCAACACCTACGCTTTTACCCTTCTGACTCAGCCATGATTTTATTGGTTTTCAAATAACCACTCCTCACAGAAAAGAGGGATTGACTTTCTCAAAAGGGAAGATGAAGGGATTGAAGGAAAAACCAGTAACAGCCCTGTCTTCCTCAATGCAAACTCACTCACTCACTCCCCTCTTGCTGCTTCGCATGTAAAGAATGAAAATGGTTTATTTTTCTTCCCCTCTTCACAGACCACTTTTAAGACACAGGGTTGATGCAAAATCTTAACAGCTGGTTACTTTCTGGGTCAAAGCAGAGAAGAAAGCAGCTGCTCTTCTAGGTGTTAACATGCAGTTCTTATCAGAGAAGTACCTCTACTTCCCCAGAACAGACTACTAAGGACCTTCCAACAAATTAAAGTTCAGATAAAGAGCCTCAGAGAGCAGATTTAGATGGAAAGATAATAAGATTAAAACCACATTTTCCAACCCAGGAGAGAAGAAATGTCTGCTTATAACTCAGAGAGATGGGACATCTCTTAAGTTTGTTGCTGGTACTTTCTAGTCAGCGCCAAGAATCTTTCTTAACATTATCAAACTTTATACTCCTTCCTCTTCCTCCAAACCATTTTACTTGCAATTGCTTCACAAAACAGCACACAAGCACAGCAGCAGCCCTCTACTGAATTAAAAACCATCTACTCAAACACTAGTCTAATAAAAAATAATATACTCATATATCTTACCTCAGCTGGATTAGGAACAATCAATAAGCATATCTGTAAATGCAGCTGTTCTTCTTTTGTTGACTGCAGGAAGTACATAGGCGTACCCAGATCCCAATTAGGCAAAGTATATTGGTAACAAAAATTTGTTTCAGAAATAATTGTGTCCTGTAACATGCGCATAAGAAACACTTTTCCCTGGTCTTTGTATTAGATTAATTTCTAAAGGCAATATAAAACAGCATGGGCATTTTTTACCTGCATGTTTTCTAATCAACATTACAGTAGTAAAGAATTAGAAGAAAATATCGTTGATTATGGTTTATTTGCTACTTTTGGCAACTGAGAATGTTTTGTTCACCAGTCGTTCACTGATCCTGTTAGAAATATTTCCATCACAAACAACAAAGAAAACAGGGCATTGTTGTAATGCAAAAAAACATGTCAGAAACCCCAACCCAATCCCTGGCAGTCATCAAAAAGGCAAAAATCAAAATGGAGAGCTGGACCAAACACATCAATTGCAATTATAGACTTGGTCTTCACTTATTTCTTAGCAAGGAAGTACTATAGTATACTTCTGAAGCCACCAAAAAACTCACATGCCTTTTATTTCTCAATAAGGCACAATACAGACAGCCTGCTTATAAACATACTATTTTTATTTGTAACACGTTGTCTTTTATACAAAGTTTATTTTCAAATGTGGTTAAATAACCTGTAACTTCTGAAAACTTGTGTGTGTGTGTGTGTGTGTGTGTGTGTGTGTGTGTATTTAACTTATTTCTGTCCTGTTACACCTGGATCTTAGTTGGAACAGATATATTCAAAAAAGGGTAATTTTTTTTTTTTAAGTAAACAGCATCCCTTTAAACCATAGACTGCTCTTGAAATTAGGGACTGTAACAGCCAGTTCAGTCAGACACACAGAAATAAAACAGCTCAGCCAAGGTGTGGCAGTCAGAATTACTATTTGAAAACTCCATCTATCTCCTTATCACTTTTCTCTAACATAATCCTGACTTTGTAAAAATGTAGCTGGTGAGATGTGTAATATTTCACTTGCTAGAGTCACCTACTTTTAGTAATTTTCTGCTATGAATACATAGAAGTACGTATGTTTCATTGCATTTTCTTGAATTCTATTTTCTCTAATGCTAAAAATCAGTAAATCAAATTACTGCAGCTACTTACATTCATGAGACACCCCTTTCAGCTAAATATGACAGAACACTTAAAACCAAAAAATCTTTTGTATAAAACAAAATTTGTTTAATAATGAGTTATTTTTCAGCTACCTTAATTACTAGTAATCACAGTACCTAGAAGTGAATCCTTTTGTCTTTCTATTTGAGGAGAAACACAAAGTGAAAAAAATCAATGCGTCAGCACTGCACATTTACCAGTCTTCCTTGCTTCAACACAACAAAATCATTCCCCTCTGCATCAACAGCATGGAGACCAGAGGCACTTTTATGTCATGTACCAGGCTCTGGAAGGTTCCTATGGACTGATATGGTGGGGATGCTCCCACTGTGAAACAGTTCATCTTCCAAAACCCCAAAACCCCCAAATCTCAAAAGCCAGAGAACATCTAATCATCTAACGTTGACAGATTTTAGGAACTACCACGTAACAAACAGTGAACATCATCTGGCCGTGTCTGACTTGTGGCTGGATCCCAAGACGTACATTCTCAATGCTGAATTCCTTCTAATGACTTAGTAGTCTGTCTCATCCCTCATCCTGAAAACACTAAACACAGCACTTGTCAAATGGCATCAGTCGTACAAGGCACTGAACAGCACAATGTTTCACAGACTCTGCAAAGTACCCGCACTGTTTTGCTGGGACACGGCTACCCTGAATGGGTTATACATATGACTATCAAATGGGTTATACATATGGGTTATACATATGACTATCAAGGAAAGTCAGTTGAACTACCAGCTCTGATAAACATCTCTGATTGATAAAACAGTTAATCACTCTGTCCTAGGAATGACAACAGACAGAAATTCAAGAAAATTTCATAGCTGACAAACTTCCCAAGACATACATTTCTGAAAACATTAAATAACACCTGCATTTGCTCTTCAAAAGCTAAAGCCAAGGCCTGCTCATTTTAACAGCCCTCTGAAGTACATTTGAATGAAAGATCACAGAAATCCCACATTACTTCAGAGAACTGGACACTCCAGAGTGTCCCAACTTTCCACCAAGCCACAACACTGAATGGTGTGCCTTAACAGGCAGGTTTCTGAGAAAGCATGGGAGAAGAAGACAACAAGAAGTACGATCCACAGACATTCCCCACTGACCTCTGCATATGATTTCATTTGAGGTAGACACATCATTCTGCACTGTACTACACCATGGCTATACAGAAATACAATTAGCTGGGTTCATACAATCAATATTCTTCCCAGGTCCCCTCTACGTTGTCCTCATTTAAAATGTATGTATGTACTCCTGCATATGTACCCCTGACTTGTGAACATTTAATATGCTTTGAGTCTTCCTCTAGTTTCAAAGGAAATGACCATAACATATAACACATAACACACCTATTAATGCAGACCTGTTTCACATGTCAGAACAAAAAAGGGGCATTAAGACAGAGAAGGCAAAGTAATCTAAATATAGGATGCAGAGAACTCAAATGTTTTGAGTATGTACAACCACCCATCAATGTCAATTTGTCATCATGTAGAGCAAAAATAACAATCACATTATAGAAGATATAACAACTACTCATACTTGACAACTCACCAAGCATGATCTACATGAATAATCACAAGAAGCTGTATCATAACATGAACATCAAGACTTTACACGACAGAAACACAATACTTATGCACAAACTACACCAAAACCATGTCAATATTCCTTGTCATGAAGAGCAATGATTCAGGATGACTACCCTAAAACAAGACACTCTACTAATTTTAATATTATTGTTAACCCTTCTCATCTTCAAGACGTTGTACAAAAGCAAGTTTATTTTCACAAACTGCTTTATAATGTCTGGAGTTTATTTTACAGATGAGAGAACAGGGTGACGATCAGAGAAAGTGTTTGTGCAACCCCTCGGAGGATGTCAGTAAACGCTTTCCCTGCTGCTGCTTTTCTCCTTTACATCTGCCAGTTAGGTGACTTCACAGAGTTCTCGGTGTCAGACAGCGCGGAAGGAGAATCAAGCTCCAGATTTAAACAGCTCTTGGAACGCGTAACTCCAAGGCCAGCCCGAAGGAGACCGAACGTGTGGACAGAGGGGCGGCGTGTAGCGCAGTCAGAAGGGCCCCGACGTGCGGGGCACGGCGGGAGCAGGCTGTCAGCGCCTGAGCCCTACCGCCCTGACGCTGCTCAGCCGCAGCTGCTCCTTCCCAACTCTGCTTCTCGTCTTCCCGCCGCGCCGCGTCCCCCTCCACCCCTCCCCGCGCAGGGGTAA
>VXBZ01006255.1:11830-80170 GCA_013399135.1 Heliornis fulica | reverse complement strand
GAGGGAGACGGACGCCGGAGCGGGGCACGGAGACGCCTATCCGAGACAGGGATTAAGATGGAGCCGTCTCAGGTCGCTTCGCTGCTCTTCCTCGGCGTTCCCTGGTGGGCTTTCCTCGACAGTACGTGAGGAAGAAGAAGTAGCGCCGGCTGGCACCCAGAAGCGGCACCGCGGACTGACTGGACTCGTGTTGAGGTGTGGCCGTGCTGGTGCTGGCCGGCCCCGAGCCTGGGATTTTGCCTTACTGCAAAGTTGGCTCGACAGCTGCGGTCTGGAGTGCCTCCGGCCCCGGGTGGGAACTGGCAGCATCCCACTTCCCTACCTCCAGTATAGGACCGCGGGGCTGCCGCAGCCTGCTTCGAAACGTGAGTGAGATGACGGAGCCGGTGAAATGTAATTGTTGACTCGCCCATTACGTGAGAAGCAAGTCTCTTACAGCTGAGGTGTGCAAGATGGTGAAACACCAGACATTTAGCAAAATCTGGTCAAGTGTAGGGGTTAGCTGCTGTCAACTCATTGTTATGCCAACCTGAACACATCGCTTTAGTTGCTGTATGGCTGTGGCGCAGTCATCGCCCACTTCAGACCAGGGGTGAATATGTGCCACCAAACCGCGTTTCTCCCTAAAAGGCCATCTTTAAAATACCATCCAGTCCATAGAACAAGCTTTCCTGGGTCTGTGGGGGACAAGGACTACCTGCAAACGTCAGGGTAGGTTTCTTGCATGAGTATGACGGGGTGAAAGGTGCTAATGTTGGGTAAGAACCTTGGCCTTTGCAGGTGTTAAGGTGGCAACTGCTTGAGCTCCAGCAGGAGTATACTCATCTCTTAGAACTTATTTTTTATATATGTATATTTTACACTCTCAAGTTGGGTAGGAATTGATTACGTGTCACAGTGTGACCTTAAAAATAGGTTTGCTAGTAATTAGAGCCTGTTTCTGCTAGCACAGTTTTGTTTCAGTGCATAAACTAAGCAGCCTTAGGCAGGTGATGAACTCAGGCCGAGGGTCCCTGCCAAGAGCCAGGTTCCTCAGTTCATGCTGGGCACTGCACAACTGCAGCTAAATGGGACTACTGGTCTTACCTGCTCTGAGCCTGAGTATCTTGCCAAGTATACATGCCTCATATAGAAAATAAAAGCAAACACAGCAATATTTATCTGCTACCACTACTTAGTTTAGTGTATTCACCTAATACTTGCTCCGAATTAAAATGAAATTGTTAAATGGGGGTACTTAAATGTACATAGATTACTTTAATAAAACTACTTATGTACCAAGTGTCAGTATAGACATGACACTAATGCTTGCTCTTTTTTTTTTCCTTAAAAATGTAGATCAGAGCCATCAAGAAGCATTAAATTAGTTCTCTCATTTTTTTACCACTGCTAAACTGTAGGAATAAAATTAATTTTACGTACTAAGAGCAGTATCAGACAAACCTTAGACAGGTGGAGCTGTGAACTAGCAGGTAGGGCATTAAGGATTCCCCATGCCCTATGGGTCAAAGAACTGGACAGGTACAGAATGATATTCCCATTAAGTAATTTTACTCATTTTCAGCAAAGTGATCCATGGTATCACATACTGGGAAGCTGCTTCTGTTTCTCCTGCTGTGCTGTCATATTCTAAGATTTTATACAAGAGGGAGCTAATTATCCAATCAATCTACTGTTTTTTGGTGCATATTCCAAGATGTGGAATATTTCACACCTCAGTTTAAAAAGAATAATACAAAGTACCATAGTGGTTTAAGGAGTTACCTCTAATGGATAACTCAAGTTCCATTTAGTTTAGATACATAAATTTGCCTTTCCTTCTATTAGGTGCAGTCTAACTTGTTTTGGTAGAGGGCTGTGATTTTAATTAAGGACTAAAGTTCATCCTCTAAATCACACATACTGTTGGACAAGAGTCACTTTCAGCCCCTAAAAAAACCATACAGAGCTTGTAAAACAAGAACCCAAAACCCACCCCAGCCACAAGCTTCACACTTTATTACATCATAGCTGTTTGTCATTAAAACTTCAGGATAGATCCCAGCTACCAGACGTTTACCAAAAGTGACCAGAGGCTAAAAGCAACATTTTTTCCACTCGCAGGAGAAACACACTCACAGCAGGTGCATCTTAGCTGTTTCCCAGGTAATACCTTGAAGACCATTCTTGTCCTGGATCTTATAGGCTAATGATCACTTAATTAATACAATTTTCAAATGCCATTTTATACATTATGAATTAAAACCAGAAAAAAACCCACCTACTTCTGACTAACCCAAGAGGCCAGCAGCTCTGCTTTGCTCTCTTCAATTAAGTTAGGCCCACAGGATTTAAACCAGCCTTTGGTAAATTTGACTCCATGAGAAGTCAGATACTTACTTGCAGTGGTCTTGTCAGCTACAGAATTATGTTGCAGGAATATTTTAAGATGATATCCCAGGGTTGGTGGTGCTACTTTACATTACGCATCATACCCTGTATTTTTAACGTAGGGCCTTCCCAAGAGCTGGATTTAGAGTATGTACTTACATGATACAACGTTCACTTGGGCTTTAGGTATTGAAAGAGCCTTTTGATAGCCTGGTGACTGGAGATGATTAATACGAATGATTTATGGGGAAACCAGAAGCTTATGATTGGTAAGCAGCTTTATTATGAAATGGGGGAAATGGGAATAACCCCTCCTTTGTATTTCCCTCCCCAAGCAAAACCAGGAAACAATATCCTAAAGAAAAAGATACTTAAAAAAATGTTAAGGTGAAAGCGATCAACTATTGAAGTTCATACTTCAGAATTTTAACGCACCAGTCTCCACTGAACACCCATATCTTTAAGCAATGTATCCTACAGTCACTATAAAACATACGCATCATCCACATTCATCAAACTGCTTGCTTGCTTCCTCAATTTCTCTAAAAAGATGCAGTTTTGAACAAAAATATTTGTCTTGCCCAGGTGAAGTGCAGAGTGACAGCATTTGTCATCATGTCTGTTTCGCTAGCAGTCCGGGTTATAGCTCACACTATGTCTATGACAACTTTTTCTAAATGGTGTTTCACATTTTTCTCTTTCAGGATGGTAGACTAGCAGGGAGCGGTGATTTCCTGTGTTCTGGAGTTTAACATCAGCACCACTTGTAGACAGCTATGGCTAACAATGGAAGCAAAAGCTCTCTATACATGAGAAACCAAAAAACTAGAAATCAGCTATTAGTATTTTAAGCGGTTGAGACTGCAGGAGGTAGTTCTGTTGCTCCATCTGATACACGAGTTTGCCTAAAGACAACTCTTTTGATAGCAATAGGTGAGTAAAGAATCACACACTGTTGATTTTTTTTTTTTGTTAATTTTTGCGCAAATTACATTCTGTATTCATACAAAAAACAACATAACTTCTGACAAACTGTACATATAGAAACAAGTTTCTGTTGGGAGTTAACTGAAATCTGTGGAAGTGCTCCATGTCTCACAACACTTAAAAAAAAATCCAGCTCCTCACGAAGTAGGTAAAAAGGTGAAGAAAACAGGTGGGGAGGGCAAAACAGAAAGCTAGCTACAATACTGCAGCTAGTAACTGTTGGCAGGAAAAGACCTTTGTTAAGAACTAATGAAAAATTCAGTTATCCCAGTTAAGAATCCAGGTTTGTGGTGTTGCGGGGTTAACTTTGAGTCCAGGGTAGAAGTCTATTTAAATATTGTCCAGCAAGGACTGGGTGTGACCCAGTCAAAGCCTCTTCTATCGGCCTCTTCCACCACCCCTCGATGCTCCTCTTCTTGACTGACCAGAGTTCATGTTATTTCCTCTTCCCCAATTACTTCCGCTCCTTCCTCCTCGAGAAGAATTGCTGCCTCCTGTAGGGCCTCCACCAAAAGCTTCATCCCTGTGGAATCCGTCGTGATGGTCTCCGTCTAAAGAACTAGACCTCCCAGACTTTGGTGCTCTTGAAGGTCCCGAATTTCCTCGTCCTAAAAATGAAGCAGAGTCAGTCACTGATGCTGCAGTCTAAGCCATGCCTCTCCTCAGACATGCCATATATTTAGCTAGTTTTGTGGTATAATCATTCACAGACCAAATGTGGTTGTGACCTGTAATTTTGTGTCTCCTCCCTCTGTTATATTTTCTTACATAGATCAGGCATCTCCATTACAGTCCAGAAGATGGACAGCAAGCAAGCAACCCCTTGGGAACTAAAGGAGATGATGGGTGATACAGTCAGCAGTCACTTAAATGCAGTTAGAACAGCAGTAGTCACAGTGTCTTCAAAACTGCCAGACATACCCAGTTCTCATGCTTTAACACCATCTGTGCTGCTCTGTATATTTCTATTGCAAAATACCTTTTTTCTCTTCTAAACAAAGGCACTGCACTGGTGGATCTGGTTGAGGATGGTGAAGACAATGAGTATCATTACTCTTTGGTTTCATTTTTTTTGCTAGGAATAATGGGAAAATGTTCTATTTTACTACTACCGGGGAACATGAAGTACATGAGCTCTCGCTGCCAGGAACAGGGTTTTCTGCTGCTCACAGATTTTAGTACTGACATGTAAACATAAAAAACCCCAAAGTTACCAGCTCCAAGTAACAAGCAGCAGTTTGAAAACAATTAATGTTGTTTTATGGACACATGCTAAAGCTAGGATATTTCTGCTTCACTTTCACAAAAGTGATTTGTTGTTGAATCTGCATAGTTCACTGTGTAGTTCTCTGTGTAAAAACAGATCGAATTTGTTCCACAGTTTCGAATTCATGAAGTTTTAATCCTCAAATGACTTTACTAAAACAGCTGAAAGTGTCACAGCTCATATATGAAAAAGTATTGTTTGTGTTTTGTTGATCAGGCTTTCTGCCACTGTTCTAAGCTTTCTTTGGTACATTAATGACTCGTTTAGACAAAAGGAGTATGGTAGTTAATAACTTTTGACCTCAATAAAGAATCTAATAGAGTTACCACAAACTGCTGAAGGTGGAGAAGGAATCCTTACGGACTTGATAAAATGCTGGCTGAATGAGAAACAACACAAAGTGTTTTGAGAGGAAAAATACAAATGCAAAGAGAGTTTACCAGCAGAGTTCTATTAAAAACATCCATGAACAAAGATAAAGTCAGCTGTTAACACTGGAAATACAGTCCATGCAGAAGTACTGGCATACGGTTAAAGCTGAATGAGCTTCAGGTCAAGAAGAAAAGTGGAATGTAGAGGTCTAACAACATTAAACTCAGCTATAGGCTGGCAACTGAGAAAGATCTCTGTCACTAATTACCACCAAACAGTGGGTAGTCAAAGTGAAGACATTCAAAAAAGACAAACAACAGCAATGCTGAGATTTACAAGAAAAAGGATAGAGAACGGGTGCAAGTCTAACAGGGTGGCTGTGAAAATGGTGCACACAGAAACAGGCTCTGATCCAGCTACTAACTCCAAAGGAATGTATTTTGTGGGTTTCAGAGTTAGTTGCATGACACTGCTATGTGACTGACCAGTAGTAGTTAGAGGGAAGTATCCCAGCAAGAGTCATTTGACCCATACAAATCCATGGTTATACCACATCTTAACCAGTGTGTGCAGTTCCTGGTTGCCCTATTTAACTTATATAAGGTTATATTAAAACAGGAAATGGTATATACAGGGTAATACAGATAGAAGATACAGAAGAGCTGTACAAGTGAACTGACTTGGAGAAGAGCTAGTTCAGGTTGGAAGTGGAAGAGTTCAATACAAGCAAGTGGCATTCAGAAATAACAGGGTTGAGCTTTCCACTATTCCAGTTAAAAATTCATCAAACGAAGTTCGTAAATGATTTGCTTAAAACAAGAGAATAGCATTTTCTTTTTTTAAAAAAAAAAGTCCTAATCTATTGGAGTTAAGTTTAGAGCTATGTCTGTGGATACCACAAGTCTGTATAATTCTTAAAGCAATCAGACACACAAGAGGTAACTGTCAAAGGCAGTAAATATGTTTCAGTAAGTCACTGAAGTACTGATCTCCGTTGGTTTAAAGAGCATTCCTGGGACACATCACTACATACATAGTGTTCTTAACGCTCTTCCCTTGGTACCTGCTACTGGCTGTTGTTGAAGACAAGCTATGGAGCTATTTATGGATTTCTTGTCAGCTCATGAGTGGTCACGCTTACACTCTCACAATAAGGAGCTCATAAGATTTAAAAAAAACCCCCAAAAAACAACAAAAAACCAAAGCAAACAAACAAACAAAAAGAAAACACAAAAAAACTCACTAAGTCCAAGAGAGTGGAAACTGAGACTGGAAGATATTGGAGTTAAGACATTAGCACAAGAATGAATATTAAGAAAAACCTAAAAACAACTGTTCTGAAAATCAGGTAAAAAGCTCTTAGAAGTTTTTTACTCCAGTTGGAAAACTCAACTGCTTTGCACTGGACAGGAAAGAAAAGAGTCATATGATGCTGGAGAAGATTTGGATTTGATGCCCCAGTATATCCCTCTGTTTCTGCATTCCTGTAAGATTAGTCTTCATCTTCACAGCTGGTAAAACCAAATTATTTACCGTTTCAGATTTATCCCCTCTGAACAGATGAGGAATTCTGGATGAGCCTACTGTGGAAAAATGTGCCAGTGTTACAAAAGGTTTTTAATACAAGGAGTTTTTTACCTTTGCTCCGCTCCTCTGGAGGTCCACCTGGAGCATCCATTTCTCTGTGGTCAGAGTTCCCTGGTCCATCATGCCAGGGACGTTTACGTGGTGGCAGCGAGGCCATGTCCATGCCCTGGAGCGAAGAAGATCGTTCTCTGTTAGCTGGAGAATGCCCGTCTTGAGAAGGGTGATCTGGACGAGGACCTGAGCATAAAGAGAAACAGGATCATAAGTAATGTTAATCTGCTCATTATTCTTCACTTTTGGGGGCAGTAACATAAATCTGTATACACACTATTTGGCACACATTCAAATTACATAAAGCCTCCCCCATCCCAGCAGGTAAACAAACATTATATGAACAATAAAGAAAACTACAGGTAAAACAGGTTTAAAAGATGATGGGAAAGAGAGGACAAAGTGGTTTTTTTAGGTTCATAATATTTTCATATGTTTTGGAAAGAATCACATCTTCATCTTCATGTGCTCATGTGTCACTTGTGCTCATTTTTTCCATGACATTCTAAAACTGAGTTTTGCCTCAAATGGTGTTTCCATTAGTAGCACAAACGGGAGTATGACTAAGCTGTCAGGCACTGCAGCTGGGAACATTTCTGCAAACATTAGAAAAGATCCAAGAGAAGGATTATTCTTGGCATTAACGTACACTTAGGAAAGCCCCCATGAGCTATGCTCAAGTTGCCCACAGGTGATGACAACAGGCATATCTGGGCTGTACAAGAATTCAACCTGAAGTCAAGACTGAGACCACAATGTTTTTTTTTGTTCAGTGAGACAGTTTCATTTAGAAACTCTTACTTCTGCATTTAATTTTCCATAAATTTAGAAATTCAGAGAACTACCTTTTGTGTTTCCTGTGATAAACCCTCCCTGGTAACAAGGTACAGGAAGAAGTGATGTTTTAAATGGTTTTTTTTAAGGTGTTAAATTGTAGAAGACTATTATGGTCTATTATTGAAAAAAAAGCTCACCCTTTTTTTTACCTGGTTCTCTGTTTCCATCCCAGGATTCTGGTTTTCGCCCTCCTTCAAAGCGTGGAAATTCATCTGGAGTAGGAAGTAAACCTTTCCGGCCTCCTGAGCAGTGAGAGATGCAGGGGACAAGAGCAAGAAGAGACACTGTATTAACAAAAATACTGCAATACACCCAAGAAATACCTTTGCTTCCTTATCCTTGTATTTCAGTGTGGAAGAACATTCCCCCTCACCTCTAAGAGCACCACGACCTCGCCCCCGAACACCGTGGTCCCTTCCTCTTGAGTTTTCATCTGGAGAGTCAAATGTGTCATCTGGCCCAAAATCTTCAGGGCCAGGAAAGCCATCTCTCCCCCTGGGTCCCCGGCCCTCATGTCTTGAGGGACCTCCTCTTCTGAAGCTACAAGAAAGAACATGGTACAGATGTGGATTTTAGGCAGAATTGAGATAGGCAAATCTGAGTTAGCTTAATAATTAATTTCTGATCTGTTTTACTTAATACTACAGCACATACAGCTACTAAACAGGTTTTGTAGGTGGAAAAGTGCTTGCTTACTGCCTTTGAGCACTTTGCTTATCCATTTCTATAGTTTTCCCCTTGTGTTTCCATCGTGTTGGTTTTTCATACAAGAAAAACACTGTCAGATATACTGTGCTCATTTAATGAAAAGGTGGAAGAAACAAATCAGCGATGACAAAAGGCGAGGTAAGGTAAAGTGTAAGTGACTTGCCCTTAACTGTGGTGGCCTTATTTTCCCCTTCCATTTGTGATGTAAGCAAACTGAAAAAACGTACAAGCAATGAGAGTCACAGCTATAACAGAACATTCTGGCATCCCATTCCTACTGATTGGGGATTCATTTGCCAGAACCTTCTGGTTTTTGCTCCCTTCTTACATGTTTGCAGTTTTATCAAATTAATTTAGACTGCACTTGGCTCTGTAGGGATGATGAGCACTGAACCGTGTGCACAGTGGCATTCTACAGCCCAAAAAGCAGCTTAACCAGCTGTGGTAACAAAAACTTTTAGTTTGTGAAATGGAGTTACAACACTAAAGTTGAATATTTCCTTCTAATGAGCACCAGGCCATCTTCAGTAATTTGGTATGATTGGGTTTGGCATCTCATCTTTAAAAAGTATAGCTCCTCCAGTATCACATGGGGTTTAACAGAGATCTTCAGAGACAAGAATGGTTCTTAATGAACTGTCGGGGCCATTTTAGGTAAGCCTGTAGTTGGCTGCATAAATACCAGTAGTTTTGGTTTTCTATGTTACCAGTTTAAACTCCTGGAGCGCTTGTAAGAGTGTGCACAGGGTCTGTGCCTTACTGCAGCTCAGCAGTGTGCGCTAGCACCGGCCCTTAGGCCTGTCTCAGTCTAAAGTCCAGTTTGGGTGCAAGCACAGGCGAGAGGCATTTAGGTGGTGCAGGCACACTGGTTCAGTGACCCCTCGCTGCTCCTGCCCACCCCACAGCAGCAGCTCCTTGCCCCTTCACACTGACCCCCCCCCCACCTCCCCTCTCTTCCCATTTCCACACTGGCTGAACCACCATAACACTCTGATGGCGCTGGCTTTGCACAGCATCCCCTTCCCCAGCTCATTAACGACACAGTCCATCCTATTACAAGCAAAACTTTAGATACTTTTATTTAGAATTTTAACAACATTAACCTTTTAATTACAAATTTAAATATTTTAACAGTAGTCATAACACAATACAATATTTTTAAACTTTTACATTTTATTATTTTTTTTTTTAATTAAAAACAATAGGTCTGTCTCCACCTCCCAGAAAACAAACACAATACAGAGAGGAGGCTGCTGTGCCGGTACAGGTACAACAGCGGATGGAGGGAGTGCTGTGTATGGACAATGAACCATTTCACATTAACCTGGACGATTTGGGGAAACAAACTGAACAGTTTCAGGTACAAATGGTTCAAATAACCGCAGAGCAATATCATTTAGCCTTGAAACAGCACAGTCCTCTAGATGTTCTTTAGAGGGCCTCCCATTTTAATACCCATTTTAATACTGACATGGTGTTGATTCTGCTTAGCTTGTAAATGACCAGGATTTGTGACACAAGGTCCTGTGGCTAGCAGGAATAGGGCCTTTCCTTTTCCTTCCAGGCAACGTTACAGACACAGTTTAGTTCTGAAATCTATCATAGCTATGCCTGACATCACCACAGCTCCTAATATTGTGAATGTATCGGTCACATGTAAAACCCTGCCTTGCATAGGGCTCAGCTCCTGTTTGACTGCTCTCACACCTTCCTTGAGGCCTAGGACCTGAATGTACAGAACTACACTGTGCGCATTAGCAGGCAGGGAGAGGCAGGTCTCTGCGATAGAAGCATCATGTTGATATGCACAGGTAGAGTAAAAACAGGACAGGGATGAGAAGGACAGGAAATTGGGAGAGAACACGCACGCGTATGTGCACACACACACACACTTCCCTCTCATGCTTGATAAAACCAGGTACATCCCAAATTCCAAACCATCAGCTAAATCAGTGATTGGGATTCTCAAGTTCACCTCAGCATCTGCAGTAAATGGCACCTTATTCACATTCATTCAAAAGCATTCATCAAGTCTGCACAATAAGCCCTTTAAAGCCCTATGCAGATTCCTTTTAAATCCAACTCCAATGCTCTGACAAATAGACTCTGCTCAGTTCCTAAGTCGGATTTACAAGTCACAAGGTTCCTGGACTCTCTTCCTGAAACTTTTTTTAAAAAATCATGATCATCATAAAATATTTTTCCAGTCCCTAAGCATTTCCAATATATGATTTGAAATTATCTACTGAGCTTCTAAAAGTGCTGTCTGCTGGGTCTTGACCACTCTCTACTGTGATTTTTTAAAATGGCTTTAATTGTTACCTTCTTTTAGTTACTGTTCATGTCTTTTCATACTCTTCACACAAAAGGAAGGTACATCTTTACAGAGCTAGGCAGAAAATAGCTAAAAGAAGAGCTGTATAGATGCAAAGTAAAAGGAATGTAAGAGAATGATTACAAAGGCAACTAAAACACACAAAATTCACATTATGTGCAGACCACAATATATTTGTACAAGTACAGCTTCTTACACATGTAGAGTTGGTGGTCAGTGAGAGGCTTAGACCTTGGAGGGCAAATTTCACTCCATTAAACTAGCATAAATGTGGAGCAATTTTGGTGACAGTTAACCTTGCTGATTTAGCACAATTCCTCCATATTTACATTGGTAACTAGAAACAAATTAATCTTTTGTGATTTATTTGGAAGTGGTGAGCAATGACACAGACATTGCTGTAAATTAGACAGTTTTGGAGTTCTTCACTTGGCATTGTAAGAAATAAGTCAGAAAGAGAAATAAAATTTCTACAAGCAAAACCATGAGAAAATAGTCTCAACAGTCCAAGAGATGCTGCAGCTCTGCCCTTTACATTTGATAGTAGGATCGCTGTTCTGCTCCTTACAAGTATCTTACATCTCTTTCTACAGTCTCTACAGTCATGCTGTAGTTTGTGACTGGAGACAAAGTCTCAAAATCCACTTCTAGTGTTCAAAGTTTGTCACTTTAACCTTCAAGTTTCCTCCCAATTTTCACCAAAACAGTCTCAAAATCTTCATCCTTTGTCACTGGATCTTCTCTACAAATTTCCTCCCTTCTCTTTACTTACTGTTTAAAGACACGGTAGCTGCTGTGTACATTGACCATTTTTCAAGTTTTCTTCTATTACTGAATGATTTCTATGGACTCTATACTCAGGTATATAAGAGTTCTCACTTCCTTATTGGTTTCCAGTTTATAAATCTGAAACAGATAGACTCCTTAATGAAAAGGAAACCAGGAAGAAAGATTTCCCTCCATTTACCCTTTAACCCAAAAAAAAGACTGAGTAGATTTATTCTTACCTCTCATCTCGCCTTCCTCGGAACCGTGCATCCTCAGGATCCCGTGGATATCTATCATCTGAAGGTCTCCGTCCTTCCCAAGCACCAGGAGGCCCACGGTTTGAACCTCCTCCTTCAAATTCCCTGTGATCGGGAGGAAATGGAGGCCCTGGTCCACCTCGTCTCCATTTTTCATCTTGCAGTGGTGGGCCTCCTCTCCCCTCAAATTCACGTAATCGATGGCCAAATCTCTTATCTGGATGGAAGTCGTCACGGAAGTCATCTGGTCGATCAAAGTCATCATGGAAGTCTGGGTGAGGTCCTCGTCTATCTGGCATGCCCCTGCTGTCTCTACCATCACTCCACTCCTGGCCACCTCGAAACAACCCTCTCTCAGGCCCGTGATCAGGACCACCACTGTTCTGGTCGTGCCTTCTATCTGAGAGAGGGCCCATGTGATGGTTTGGTGGACCACGGGAGTCACCTTGAGGGAAAAAATCATAGCAGATTTCTGTAACATTTTCTAGAGGTGCTCTAGGATGCTCTAGTTCATACAGTTCTACAATGCATACACCATACATTTCACAATAAATTGCTTCTAGAAAAACCTTTCCTCTATATTCCAGCCCAAGTCTAGAGAAGTTTTCCTCTCAGCCAAGGCCCTGTGCTCCGTTGGAGCCTTTTCTCTCTAGAGGTGCTGCACAGACACAGCCTCTTCTAGGAGAAATACAGAAGAACAGACAACATCTTTAATTACCTTTATTAAGACCAGGTCCTTGGTTGTGAGGGCCAAGACGACCTTGTCCTCCTGGCTGCCCCAGTCCTGGTATCAGGGGTGGAGGACCTGGGTTCTGTCCGTCCTATGAGCATACAAGAAGAGAAGCCACGTGAATTACTGCATATTTCTGCTTTTAAACATTTTGTAATGGGTAAAACAATTTTGTTTATACAGAGGCCGCATCTTCACAGGTCTTACAACAGAAACAGCTGGCCTTCCAGTGGTTTTAGCCTAATTTTTCTGACCTTCACATCAGTAACACTTTTCAGTCACTGAGAAACACTTAATTTTCTAAGAAATCTAGCATTTCAAGTACTGTTTTATCCCTAACAACCAGATATGATAAAGCTCATATTCTAGCTGCCTGTTTGAAAAGGCAAGGACGCTCTATACTTGTTTGAAAAATAACAGGTACCAACAGCTATGCAGTTAGAGAGCTGCATGGAACAAAGATTTCCTGTGGAAGTGAACAAAAAAGCGATAGAAACGTCAAGAATGTTGGCATGGGGGACAAGAGAACCTCCTACAAACGTCCATAAGCTGTTAATGTGGAACACACATTCAATGTGCTGGCAAAGTCTGGTTTTCTTAATTCTCATTCTAGGATCAAAAGAAAACACAAATACTTGGCTAAGCACCAAGAGACGAGCTGTCCATGGGTTATTAAGCAGCGACAGGGCTATGGGCAGACGCTGCAGCTATTTGCTTTTCTCAAGCAGAAGCAATGTGGTGAGTAGAGGTTTGTGTAAGTGATATGATCCCAAGGGAAAAAATAAAAGTATAAAGTTTTTTGTTATTTTCCCTTTTTTGTGAATTTTAAAGGATAATTCTTTAAATTTAGTTACTGTCACAGCCCCATCAAAGATTTCTACATTTACGCTGGGCCCACTTTATGATAACCTTGGGTGGGGAAACAATACAAATGTATTGCTGTGAACAAGATGGAGGTGAAAGCTGCACAACTGCTATATAAAACCAAGAAAACCTGCCCCAAGCCCAGACCAAACAACCCTCAACATGTACTATATTTAACCTGGACATGTCTAATATGCAAGACTTGGTGTTCATATGGCCTTGTAAAAAACCCTCCAGAGTGCAGGTAGTTTGTATACAGTTAAAACCTTATGCTCCATCCCTGTTGCTGTACTCACAGTGCCAAAAATCTTCATGAATCAAAGTTAAACAATTTTCATGCTTTACATTTATTTTTGAGAAACTTTTTCTTTCTGGTTGCAGAGAAGCAGTAAGTTAATCTATATATTCTTCTCCATCATATCTTGAAATGTTGGTTTTAAATTAAACATTTATATTTAACTGCAATATAGGAGTTAAAAACAAAAGCACACACAAATACATAATCACCAACATCATCTCTGCATCAAGTTAATTTTGCAAGGACTTGGGAAAAGACCCTAACCCAAAACAGAAGTCCAATGCCTACTAAAAAAACAAGCTAACAAACAAACAAAACTTCCCTGCTGACTAAATCTTGACTGGAGTGCAGAGCAAATAAATTCCCCTGCTAGGAAAGATGCATCTGTCACAGTGCTGCTGCCATTCCTGACCAAAACCTTGCTGGAGAGCTCCATGATTGCTCACATATTTACAATATGCTTATTTACTTTAAACTTTACTGAACTTCTGAAGTTCTGCTGCTAGCATTTAACCAAAGCACCAGCTTTTGGCACTCTCTAAATGAGTTTCCCCAGCATTCAGAACTACTCCAAACCAACCATGCTGGGACAAGAGGAACACAAAGCTGTAACTGCATTTCCACATGCCTTTCATTTCAGAAACACGTTCTGGGCCCCAAACTAGGCTCAGAAGTGACAAATACATGCACAGCTGAGATGCCATCCTAAAAGCTGCGGGTGGCCTTACGTACCCTGCAGCTCGAGGCAGGCACACCTGGAGCCACCTCAAGGATTCCCGGGTGTGGGCTGCAGTTCTGCACATGTTTGAGAAGCTGGTACAGCAGAATGCAACTACCCCACAGTACCAGTGTATGTGCCCTATATATGCAAATAGCAGAGCAATTTCATGAGATCCATCTGCCTTAATTAAAACTGCACATGGAAGGGGGGAAGAATTCTTCGTATTCACCCATATGGAAAAGACACATTTCTTCTAAAATACCACACAAGCTCCTGGCTCCTAAGGTTTGTCTCAATGTGGACAGGAGATCTGGCCTGAAGTTTTCATATCTCACTCAACCAGTAAATGAAATTCAGTACTTCTATCCAAAGGGAATGTGAGAAGATGAAATCTAAATTAGCAATAGTAAAAGAGCCCCAAAGTACTTCTGTTACTGAGGAATATTCCATCTATCCATCTGCATTTTAATATCAAGGCGCCTATCTACAGGATAAGATTTGGACAATCATCTCTCAGGCAAGTTCCTTCTTGTGTAAAGAGTTCACTACTGCATCTCACGTTTGCAGAAGGCAGCAAAACTCCTGTTCAGGGAGAGACAGACATCTTGCCCACACACTGTGCAGCAAATCTTCTTGGGGGGGTGGTATCATACATGGAGATTAACCTTCACAAGTAGGTACAAATGTCTGGCGTTAGTGTCACAAGCCCTTGATAAAGCAGATGGATATTCATACACTTCTGCTACTGAAAAGGCAAGCAAATGATCTGTATTTACATGAGATAAATATAAAATTTGGAACAAACCCCAAGCTAAAGCCTGTTGTTTGTAACAAAAATAAGTCACAGCTAGTAGTTCCTTTTTAAAAAAGCCCTATTACAAAGAGACCAACTGGATCAAAACCTGACATCAGGAGTTTTTAAATCTGCTCATTTTTAGAAGACACTGCCGTACTAAAGCTTCACAAGAAAGGAAAAATGGTCAAAACACCTCATTTTGTCTTTAGTATCTGTAAAATGCTTCAAGGCAGTAGCATTCATCAAAAATAACCAGCCACCTGTCAAAAGCAACAGTTTGAAAACACCACACAGGTTTAGTTAGATAGAGCTGGAAATTACTTTAATTCCCTTAACTCTTATGCTTTTGAAATGGGAGCAACAGTGTCCCATTAACAGACTTTGAAGGGAATTACTGCCCACCTGCAAGGAAAAACTAAACAAACCCACAATTTGAATGCTCCTCTTCCTCAAACAGAATCACTGAGTTAAAGCTCACTGCAGTATGTCATCACTCACTGGGACTGTACTGTATGTTCCCCTGCTTGAAGCTGTAATTAGACACTACCAAGTGCAAGTCTAAACCAGTTAATTTTATTTAAAAAGTTCCACACATTTTTAGAATATGGAGCAAGTAGAATTTTTTCTAAACATTCCCTTCAAACTTCACCTTAAAGCTGAAGGCACTCAACAGGAATTTTAAGTACAGAAGCAGTGCTATACAAACAGGAACATGTAAGAGCTAATAAACACAGAAAGCTCTGCACGATCTGTTGTAGATCAGAAGATGGACTAAGCCCAGCACAAAAGACACTGAGGCGCGCAGAGCAGGTTGCACCTGGTATTGAACCAGCCCTAACCAAAACCTGACTCGATTCCTACAGAATTAATCTGTGTGTCTGTAAGCGGCACTCGTTTCCCAGGCCAGCTAAGTGCAACTGTATTGCTGAGCTGGTAAACTTTCCTAGAGCCAAGTGCCAACGCAGCATGGCACAGGGACAACACACTGGCAGTGCTATGGCAGCACACATCCAGGCCATGCTCAGCAGCTCACGATCCTACACAAACCTGTTTTGATACCTGTGCACCCTCTCTTGGCAAATGGTGTAGTAATGAGGTCACGGTGTACAATGCCAATCTCATAACTCATGCTCCAGAAAGCAAAGAACTGGCTAAACCAATTCTAGAGCAAGGCAGGAAGCAGGGTGACTGTGCTCCTGAGTGCTTAGTTTGAACTCCTAAGTTCAACCAGAGCTCACCTGATTCCAGGTGTGTCACCATCCACAGTAAATTCATCCCATAGTTCGGATGAACTACTCTGAGACATCAGAGAGTTGGCAATAACTTGCTTTAATTAGTATATATGCGTTTTCTTATGTTCAGTTTGCTTAAATGCAGTTTTTCTTACCTACCTCTGTGCTCTCCTACCACACAACTTTGCATTACAGTTTTCCTGAGGCTTCAGTCTTACAAGTATACCAAATCTTCAGCCTCTCAGCTCCTGCTCTGCATTTCTACTGCGTAACATTATCATTCCTATTCTCTTAACACTCTTCTTGTTATACAGACCAACACGTACCTGATTAAACGGGGGACGAGGCCCATCACCCAACAAAGGTGTTTTCTGCTGCTGGAAAGGCAGAGGGCCCTGCGAAGGGTGCGGCCCCCTCGAAGGGTTCGGTTGTCCCTGAGGTCCTTGCATGTTTCCTTGAGGCCCCACTAAAGAGCCTTGTGGAGGTCCCTGCTGGCCTTGTGGACCTGGTGGCCCACGCAATTCCTGTGGCGGTCCTAACATTGTACCTTGAGGTGGGGGTCCCTGGAGGCCCCTCATTTCCTGGGGACCATGTCCTAGTAAACCACTTTGCATATGAGGACCTCTCATTTCTTGTGGATGACCCATCATCATCCCTTGCGGAGTAGGTCCCTGGTTATCTCTGGGTCCTGGTGGACCCTGCATCCCTCTTGGATTAAGTCCCATCAAAGGCCCTTGCGAGATAGGGCCTTGCATCCCTTGAGATCCTGGAGCTCCTTGCATGCCATGAGAAAGAGGTCCTTGCATTCCTCGAGGACCAGGTGGCCCTTGCATTCCTTGACCACCAGGGGGACCCTGGGGACCCAGGTGACCTTGTGGGCCAGGTGGCCCCTGTGGTCCTAAATGAGTCTGAGACCCAGGTAGACCCTGTGGTCCTAAGTGGCCTTGTGGGCCAGCACTGCCCTGGGGAGGCCCCATTGGCCCATGAGGACCAGCATGTCTCTGCATTCCTTGATGTCCATGTAAATCCTGAGGCCGTGGCATTCCTTGCGGAGGTCCTTGGGGGCCTGGAGGTCCTTGTGGTCCCATGAACCCTTGCGGACCTGCAGCTCCTTGGTGTAAGGGAGGACCTTGTGGTCCCATTTGTCCTTGGGGTCCTGGAGGTCTGAACTGTCCTTGTGGACCAGGAGGTCCCATCTGAGGCATATTCATTGGCATCTGCTGAGGTGGAAGGGGCTGCTGAAATCCTTGAGGCATCTGTGACATCGGGCCTTGCCCTGGAAAAGGCTGGGGTCCATGAAGAGAACCTCCTGGAGGTGGCGGCTGCACTTGTTCAGCTTGCTTTTGTGCAAGTCTCTCAATCTTCAATTGCTGTCCAAAAAAAAAAAAAAAAGAGACCCAGAAAATCAGCTAAGCACAGAAGTAAATGCGATGGCCAGAAGCAGTTGTGTAATTTCCCAGAAGTTCAAAAGCATTTAGCACTCTTCACTAACAGAACTACAACTAAAGAGATCCACACATCAGTGTGGAGCTCAGAAGGTTTCACAGCACCACACTAAGTCAAATACCCTGTTCAATTAGGACTTTTTTTTTTAAAAAAAAGGTGAAAATACTGCAAAACCAAGCTACACACTTTACTGCTGAGTTCCAAATGTGTCACGCAGAGCACTACACCAAGTTTGCTGCTGTCTCGACACCCCTACCTCAAGGAGTTGTGGGTTTGTGTACTGAAGCGCTGCCATTTCCTGTTCAATCTCTGCCTGTGTCTTCTTTTTCTCCTCCAGCTTAATATCTTCCTTTCTGTCATTCAGTGGCTCAGGCGGGGGAGGCAAAGGAACTTTATTCTGCATCCATGCCTAGAAAGAACAGTAAACACAAGATGAATTCTGTGGATAACACATGTGGAATATATTGCTGCACTGGGAAGGGATATGCTGGAACACTGAACAGTATGGATATTCAAAAACTAAAACCAATGCTGATTAAAACTTCTGTATCTTGTAACACCCTTTTTCAGGCACAGGTACAAGACATAAGGGATTTAACCAGGTATTTCATGCTTAAATAGTAATTAAGCCAATGATGGGGCTCAATCATTTTGCACTGGGTATCAATATCAAAGAGCTGATACTGGAAATCCAAATCATTCAACAGTCACACACTTCTGGAAACTGGGAAAACAACTAGTTCTCCTGTTTGCTGTGCATCAGGTACTTACCTGCTGAAACTGTGCTGGTATTGGTTTTGCATAGGGCACTTTTTTCTGAGGCAACTTTTTTTGGTCCTTTTGCATTACCTCCTCCATTCCCCAGTCCAGTCCTGGGATTGTCATTTCGATATCGTTGGACTCATCTTTCCCTTCAGCACAAGGGAGACAAACAGTCAGAACGATGCAGGTTTACAGAGAAATCACATTATTCTGCAGCTTATTTAGCAAAAGAGACAAAGAGGTTTTCCACACAACACAGAACTTTAGAAAAAAAAAATGTCTGTTCTACAAAATACATGAAAGGAATGAAAGAGAAGTCACATAGTATTTTGATGGCTCGTGAAAATGTTTCCCCATAGCTACTACTTACCCATCTGCTCTTGCTCCATGGCTATTTTCAATTGTTCAGGTATTCCCATCCCAGGAATAACTGCTAGGCTGTTGGGTTCTAAATCATCTAGAGAAACAACAATAAATATTTGGAACATTTTTCTTTACATCATCATTTTCTCGCTTTGGACTCTCACATGCTTTTACTATTGGTATCATTACACATTTCACAGCTGGTGGGCCACTTCTTAATTCTGTATATGAATTACAGGATACTGGAAGAACTGCAGATTCAGATTCATAAATATACCCCAAAAGGTGCGAAACTCTTGTTCTTTCAGAAATACTGCATTTAGGGTAGAAGCTCAGAAAAGGAAATAACAACCTATACCCATTCCTATTTTTGATATAGCAATTCTACATATTTTAAAACTTTAATTGAAGTGCTGCATTTTAATTAACATTCCCAAACCTAAACCAGCAAATAATAAAAAGCTGATGAAACAGGATGCAGTCCCAGAAATCAAAAGTTTGCCAAGGCATGACATAGTGCTGGGCAACCCTAAGTACCCTAAAATTACCAAGATGAATCCTTAAAATGGGATATGTTTTAAGATTTTAGTGAAGGTCAGTAATTCAAAATATTTTCTTGCTGTATTTCAGGACTGTGGGAAGTCTTGAGGTCACGTGAAGTTTCCAGGAAGAAAAGTCAACTGGAGATATTGCCAGAGGGAGGGCCAAACCACCTTCCTGTCACTGACAGAGCAGGTCTTACCTCCTGGAGCTGTGGAAACACAATAAAACTCATTGTTGGAATGGTCACCACTGATAACATGGAGAGAAATATCATCACTGTAAAGAAATATCTTCGTCTAGGTAGTCAGCAATGCTGTAAAAATTTCACTGTCTTGCCCAGAAGCTGCACTCTAGTGTCAGCTAGCAACCAAGGCCTGTTTTTGACCCCAACCTTCTTTCTTCCATATCGAGGGAAATCACCTTACCATATTCCACGCCATCCTCTGACATCCCAGGCAGCAGATTCAAGTTGTAACGATCTCGCATTTTATCCCCAGGACGATTTCTAGTCCAAAATTTGCTGTCAAAAGGAAGTTAAGTGATCTTAAGGGTCAAGTGTATGAACTACTTTTAATTTCATTAGTTCTTTAATCATTACTCTACTATCTTGATTTTATAAGAGTTCAGCTATTACTAAATCGAGTTCAGCATTAGATCCAAACATTAGGTGTGAGGTTCAAACCAAAAATAAAAACCCAACAAAGATCATACTGAATTACACAGTTCCATTTCAGAAGATACTTCAAAGTATAAGGGGTGTAAGTGCAAGGCGTCAACATCCAATCCTGAACAGATAATACTTCTAGTCCATTCCAAAAACTTCTCTCTCAAATACATCCTTCATATACAACTAAACTCATCAATTCACACATCCACACATAAAAATTTAGTCTATTTAGGAAATACTCCGTGTTTACAGAATTTTCACCCTGAAAGCACAAACTACATGCCTCCAAACATGTTTGCAGTGTGAAAAGATGGATGTGACCACCAGATGATCTGCAGGAAAAAAGTGCTGTGGAGTTAAGATTATTACTTCAGCAAAAAGCTACAACAATTCATTAAAAAAAAAATAAATCAAAAATTCAGATTTCAAAGCTCACACAAACCCAAAACCCTAGTATTTTCTAAGACTTCCTTAGATGAATGACAAGAGGTTAGACTCTACCTCGTAATGTAAAATGTCAGTGCCTTCCCATTTAGGTAAGTTTGCCTCTCTACTTTGCCCATGGTTGTATACCAGAATCATCCCAACCTATTCTTTTTTCACTGAGGCCATGCACCTTTCCGGACTCTAAATGTTCATACATCCCCTTAGATCTTTTTTTCTAAATACTTGAACATACCTGGTGTGATCATTAGAGCCTGAACAGAGAATGTGTCCAAGGGGATGCCAAGCCAGACTCCAGATCATCCCCTCATGGGCCATTTCCATTCCACCAACCTCCTTCTCAACCCTGATGCATTAAAAAATAAATTAAAAAAAAAAAAATCAGCCATTACATGGGCAAATGTCTGCTACAGATACACCACAAAACTTCTGCTATTCAGTTGTTCCTCTATCCCATATTTTGCTAAAATGAGCCTCTGTTATTTTTCTTTTGGGTGAACTGATAGCTCCCCATTGTTCCAAATAGCAAATTCAGTAATGTAGGGATCTTAAGCCATACATTTAGAAACAAAATAATTACAACATCTCAGAACAAGCTCTTGGAAACTACAGTTTCAACCATTCACCACCTTCGACAAAAGATTTTTCTGTGCACAGAACTGTAGCCTTTAAAACACACTCACATAGGAAGGCTTCTCCATAAATGAAGCACATTCACAGACTTCCTTGGGTATAGCGAAAAACTGTACCCTAAGTTGTATGTTAAACACAGACTCACTTAAAGGTGAGACGTGTATTATCTGTTTAGTGTAACATCCTGCACATCTGACCACCACCTTTCCAACTGCTGATGAAAATGTCACATACCCCACATGCCAGAACAACAAAGAGCCATCAGATCCTCCACTGGCAAACAGCCCTTCATGGACAGGATGCCAGGCAACAGCTGAAATACAAAGGAAGCCATTGTCAGAAATCACAGTGCCAGGATTCTCAATGAATGAAAGTCAGGATCTCGGAAACTTTAACTTTTAACCCAAACTTATTAATAAAAATCTACATAACGTAACAAATTCTGACCTGTGGCCTCTTTCTTATGACCCCTGAAGACCTGAAGCTCTTCCTTCAGATTACGAATGTCAAAGAGCTTACAGAGGTGATCACGAGAAGCTGTTAGCAGCCAGTTGCCATTCAGATTCAGTTTTACCTCCATCACTGTGTTTTTATGAGCATGCCTGCAAGCAGAGAGAGACAGACTGTTTTTCCCCAATATTGATTTCTCATACACACATAAAAATGTGATAATTTACCAGTCCCAAATATTCAATTCAGTAACAAAGTATTTCAGGCTACTAAACCCATACACTGTGGCTTTCTGTGCAAAGGCCCTATGCCTCAGTCCAGTGCTTTTGTATTTCACAGCAACTGGAGGTGCTCACCAAGGCAGTACTCAGTTACTGGGCACATTTCTACTGCAGCATAAGGAACTTTTCATTGGCCAGATGAAATACCTCATTTGTGACTCCATATCTGAACTCTGTTTTCCAAATGAGACCCATGTGGTCTCATAGTAGGTCTATGGAGAAGGACAAAATAAACTCAAATAAGGAATATAAAAGCCAGAATTTCCCAAGCATAGCCTTGACTTGGTCTAACCCATAGATTTTCTGGCACAAATAAAGCACTAGCTTTATGTTTGAAGTAATTGTGTATGGCAAAAAGAGGTGAAGCAAAAAGCTAAGAGCAGACTTTGAAAAAAAAATTATGAAGTTAGCTTATATTGATGAAATCAGTCTGTGGGCAAGAGCTTACAGTGTGGCAAGGCTCTGGCCCGTCTTTGGATCCCAGAACTTGATGGGCTGTTGACTATCTTTACTTCCCGATACGACTAATCCCTTTGTTGGATGCCAGTCAACACATTTCACATCTGCTCCATGTCCTGTTAAGAAAATAAAAATTGTTCATTTTGAGATTTCACAGTCACTGAAGAGTTAAAGAGTGCACACCTTGCAACTGTAATGTAAAACTAAATGAAAAACATCATGGAGCAGAGGTCACAAAACATGAAATCAAACTAAATAAAAACTCCTGTTTGTATTCCTTCCCACTAATTGCTGGGAGTATCTTTTCCTCAGATTACACCCTCAAACCAAGATCACTTTAGCATAAAATTTCTCTTTGAAGTTTCTGCTCAAACCGATGCTATTCTTAAGGCTCTGACCCTAAGCTATTACACAATATTTTAAACCTAACACTGACTAAGTGTTTATATGGAGATGGTAATAGAAAATAACACCGCGACACTTCATTTTCTGTGAAACAGTACAAATTAAAGGCAAACACATATTTGTTCCTAAACTATCAGTACTTTTGCTCTCTTGTCAGAAAAGAAAGAAATTAAATTATGGATCTGAAAACTAAATTAGCATCCAATGAAAAGAAGTCTTATGAAGTGTAACCTCTTATCAGGTCAGAGGGATTCAGGTTTTTCTAATGCTCAAGAGATAAGAGGAAAAAAAAACCCCACAACCCTCCTGATACCATTTAATTTCAAACTGACTGACCTTGACAGAGAATCAGTGCTGCTTAGATGATCTAAAAGCCTGTCATGAAATGCCTGTTCCTGCTACACACTAAAATGATGTTTCTGAGCTGAACTACAGAGATTTAGAGAAGAAATAACAAACGATAATTCCTGTCTCCAATCTCTTTTCGTGCCAGCCCTCTTCAAGGCAATGCCAGCAGTGACAGTCAATGCCAGAAAATGAGGCAGCACACAGTAACATACGAAAAAAGCCAGATGAGAAAGGAAGGACTGCCTGAAACATAAAGGCACTGAAACTGTAAAATGGTACAGCAGAATGGTAGCATGATCCATGACAGACAAACGGTTCCCAAAGTCAGACAGCTCCCACAAGTTACTGCTTTGCTACATGGTGGAATACTTAACTTCAAGCAGCACACACTGTCTTGATATAGGCCTCAATTCAACAAGTCATTAAAAATTAGTATCAGCAGAAATTCTCCTGGGGCCACAGAAAAACCACATTAGAATAAGCAAGACAATTCTCTTAAAATAAAAGCAAAATGTTAACACAATATAGCGCACTCTCTCTCTATCAAATGAGCACAACTTTCCCCCTCTCTGAAGGAAAGGACAGACAGGGAACTGCTTCTTGACCTGAGAAATAAATGAATACAGCTTTGGCAAGTATGTGGGGAACAGCTTTAAGGATTGATTGACAATATGGATGAAGAAACACCAACTCTGCTGTGCCAGCAAGCAGAATTGCCCTTGGAAAATGTGGGGTCTCAGGGAAGAGCAGGATCCTCAAGTTGAAAGACTAGAAATGAATGTGGTAACAAGCAACTGCTCTGATTGTCCATCCTACCAACCTCCAGTGGAGATGGATTGTTTCCCTTCTATTTGGCTCTTCTGGTTCAGAAAGAAATGAAAGGCACTGCCTGTCTCTATTTGCTCTGACAATCTCTTTCAACTAAAACATGAAGCTGAACGCTGAGCAAACCTTGCTCCTGAGCATTTATTTGGGAGAAACAATTTGGCCAGCAGTAGAGACAAAGAGCTCCTCGTCCATAGTGGAAGGCAAGTCATATTCGCAGGTTTTCAGCTGATGGCAGTTTGTACGTCCTCACTACCCTACAGCCACCAGGGAGTCTAATTCCAGGGCAACAGTAGGTCCCTGTAGAGAAATGTTCTACTGCAGCAAACAACTGGTCGAACCAGTATGTTCAGACTAGAATATTGGAGTAGCCTAAAAAGCCTAGCCACACAGACTGGAACAGAATTATTTCAGCAGCAGCAAGGTCAAAGGCAATTAGTAACAGAAGAGCGGTGAGAGACAAAGGGCTACTCTGTCAAGTTGGTAAGACAGCATCCAGAAAGCAAGTTATGCTGGTGAAAGGCCATATCTGGATAGCAGCTCATCTTGTTCAAGGCCTGATTTAGACATTCCTTTCAACATCTAACCTGTGTTACACCAGACCAAATATGTACCCTGTGGGGAAAAAAGGCTCAGAGTGAGAAATCCAGTTGAAGTTCAGATCCATCCTCTAAACATCCTCAAAAAGGAGGGACAGTGATGGGACAGCACCAGACTACAGGCTCTACAGAACCTGGGTGTGAGTCATTATCCACTAACCCCAGACTACAAAACTGTAAGGTAACAAAAGATGTCAGGATGCTCAAAGCATGTAATGATTCATTAGGTACATATCAGCAGGCTTTTGACCATCATCGGCACATTAAAACTGAGCAGAGGGATCAGAAGAAACTTGCAGTGTTTCAAAAAATAACCATTCGAAAGACGGGTAACTGTCCTGTAGAGAGTAATCTTTCAATGTAGTGGGGGAAATCTGGGACTCTCCTAGGAAATCTAATCCAAGTGATCTATCCTGTCCTCAAGAGCGGCCTCTCTAATCAAAGGTCTGCACTAAATGGGATTGTTGCATGTACTTAACCTTAGGTTCTAATGCAATAGAGCTTTCTCAAGAGAAAATACATTCTTTTCTACAACAAATATGTTTCAAATAAACTATTCCCAAGGGACAACTTGGAAGAATTATAAAAGACAAACAAGGTAACTGAACAGCATCATCCAATCAAACCTTTTTCTTTCTCCTTTTCTTAATTGCAGAGGTTGACCCTGTATATTATTCCTTCTTTCTCTGACAAATGTACATACTACTATCCATAATGAGACATAGATGCAGAAAAATACATTTAAAATAAAACTCCAGAGGAAAAGTAAGCTGGTAGATTTTACTTTGTAGTTGTTTTCACTTCTAGGCTAAGACCTGGGAACTGGACTCACTCTCCTCTGGTACAGAACCCCCATCACCAAGCACCATGCTCATAAAACTGTAATTTATGCAAATCTCTGTGGTTTACCTTCCTCATTTGCTGACTCTAAACAGCTTTTACTCAGTAACCTCAACAGTCCAGCCTGGGAGAGCCAGGATGGGAATTCCTCTCGGAACAACACCTGCACCCTTTTTGCCCTGAGGCCATGCCTGTCAAAGTCACAGATGTTACATCATTTCCCTGGTCTGCAGGAACCCTCTATGGATAAATGAGTTTAAATGCATGAATTGTTTAGAAATCACAGCAGTGGAAGGACTGTAAACAAGCTGAAATGGAAGACTGGCTGAAGGTAAAGATTTCTGATAAGCCAAACTCATTTAAAACCCTGAGTTAACCATCACAAATCAACATACTAGTGCTTGTCATTTACTTACAACCCTGTATAACCTTTTAAAAAATCTGCAGAAAAAAATGTAAAAACAAGCATGTTCGGATTCTTTAAAACTCAGATACAAAAGTCTTTCTCTAATAATACTTCTCATATGCATTACACATTTTTGAACTAACTGTAGTCATAACGCAGTTGATTAAAATACTGATTGTTAATTCTTCTAGCCAACTTATGTGAAGGGTTGTTCTTTAAAAGACCCTGAACAGGAATACTCACTGGTGAAAAGGATAACAAGCTATAATAAGATTTTATGTAATAGTGTTTGATCCATGAGTCTGGAAAAGTACCCACAAACTAAGGACTCTATTTCCCCCTCAATTTCTGCATATGTGACTTAATGAATGCAATATACAATGCAAAAAAGTTGGTTTGGATCTCTCTATTACGCCTTATATCTATTTTATAATGCAACTGTGTCTGAACTACCAATTATAGATGTAACAGGTTTATGCTGTAAACCTGATTTTTTCTACTATATCCTGCTAGGCATGAGCCCCATTCTGGAGGTACATAAATTGGAAAAAAAGACTTCAGAGATTATGTTGTAGGATTTCCAGATCCTTCTTAGTGATTTTTGTATGTATATACACACACCCTCCAAGGTGATACTAAAATAAGTACAAGCAAATGCTGTAATTAAACATCTATGTTTCGAAGAAAATGGATTCTCGTAATAGCATATATTTTAAAGAATGAACATTATCATTTAACTGCAACAATACTTTTCCTTTCTCTTTCTGACAGAACTCTAATTTCTGAGACTTTTTTCTTTTGAGGCAGATGGCTCTTTTATGCAGTTTTACACAGGGAGTGAATAGCACTGTGTATCCTCCACTTGAATTGACCAGATTTTTCAGTGATACACAGTTAACATTCACCCTCCTGTAATACATCTCCAGAAAAATAATACACCTCATTATAGGCCCTTCATAGGGGACAATTTCCAAGGGATCTGCAAAGAGAAATTAGGTTTTAGGTTCAAGCTAAGGCTCTCCACCCCCAAAAAGAAGAAAAAAAAAAAACCAAACAAACAGACTTGCACATCACAGACAAGCGGAAACATTATGTTTTCTACATAATCCCTTTAGAATTTGTTAGTTGCTTCCAGCCTACTGGGCAAATTGGATTATTACTCCCATCTCGTTTTTATGGAAGGCTTTTAAAACATTACCCAAGAGCTACCCATTCCCTGCTCTTATGCAAAGCTTGCTTAGGAACTGAATACCACATATCTAGAAGACCACAAGGACTCTTGACAACAGGTCAGAAATAGGGCTAAGAACATATTTAAATTCCAGTAACTTATTGCTTTGTCCTATCCCCTTATGTGAACCATACTCCTGCAAGCTGTCCTGTGAGCTCTTTCACTTCCCACTGTCCACTCCAAGAATGGATCCCACAAAAATCCTCAGTCTACAGATACACAGTAAACCTTTTCATTTTCGCATGATGTGGGAGGTTGGCAAATAAGAAGTTGCAGGAAAAACTTTCGGCCCTCGGTGGATTAATAACAGTATCTCTTACAATATCTTTATTTCATAAACTCCAGTTCTGCTTTCCTTTATTTGCTGACCATCTCTTTCTAGCACTCTGACAGCTTCTTAAACATGGTATCTAGATAAACTGCTGCAGTTTTAGCCTACCCACAGTGAATGTGTCCTAGATCATAAGAATATTCCTCTAATCCAGCAGAACAGGATTAAGCTTTGTTTACAGATTCAGTTGTGGGTTGTTTATTTCTTACAGTTCTATAATCACACTAAGTTTTCTTCCCAGACAAAAGCTCTTAAAGCAGGATAGTTTGTTTTTACCATCTGTGAAATCAGAAGGTTTATAATTAAGACTCAGTAAACACCAATCAGGCAGTTATGGTTAAAACAAGTGATTTTTTTTTTTTTCACTGGGATTACCCAAACTGTGTTTCCATTTCTACATGCCAGTTCCAGCAGAACTTACACCACTCGGTGAATGGTTTAAACTCTACAAAATCCTGAAACACTAGCAAGGAACCAAAAGTTAGATCTTAATGCTAGGTGTGTTCTTGCACAGCTGGCATCACGGCAAACACACTGCAAAGACTTATGAAAAGAATCTCATTATGTTACATGTAGTTACTGGTAATGCATGCAGTGCTCTGAGTTCCTTACAGCTCTTGTAATTTAATGACAACATCTTCTGCACTGGTTCCATAGAGAAGGGGAGAAATCAGCTGGGTCCCAGTGCCTATTGGAACTGGGTCATGCTGGGTTCAGGCTTGCACTAATGGGTCTACCCACATGTTAGAGTGAATGGTTAAATGCTTTGGTGAATTGAAGGCAGAATGCTGAGCAGCTCCCAAAGCTGAAATGCATTGCTTTGAACAGAAACAAAAATTACCCAGCTGAAAAGTCTACCTTTTCAGATGTCGTGTTGGTTGGTTTTTATAAATCACTGAGTATGCTCATGCTACAGTCTACAAACACTGTAGCCTTTTTAATCTTATTTGCTTTTTCCCCAACTCTGGAATTTATTTTTGAGCATTACCACTAATTAACATCCAATCAGGTTATCTCCTGTATGCACTGGAAAACAGAGAGAGACAAGTCTGACAGCAGGTTGTGCAACAGCCTCTGTAACATGCCAAGAGTTGTTTCTTAGAAGTGAGAACTGTATGAAAACCAATTATGCCCATGGTTTCTAACCATAAGACATAGTTAAGTCATACCTAGATTCATCACAGATAATTAACAGGAAGTTGCGTATGTGAAAATATTAAAAGATTTTCACCAATTCCACTTATTCAGTGTCCAGATTTTCTAATTTACCACCTCAAACAAAAAACCTACTTGTAAGATTAAGTGCATCTCTCTCAGAGAGTTCACCTAAGTGATGATGCTTTAGAACACAATACAGAAGTCATTATTTCTAACTAAGATGTGATAATTATTCTTAAACAGAAAGCCATCATGAAGTTCAGAACTAGCTCAAGAGAAATGACAGGAAAAATAGGGCAGAAAGTATAAAAAGGAAAGATTCACCAAATAAAAACTGTCCAACACCACCTTATTAAATATATATCTGCTAGTGTTTGGCAGCAATGGCAGCTGAAATAAAGGACAAAGGCAGGTTTTCATCAGTTATTTATGAACAGCAGACTGACTTCTACTTTGCACTTACGCACAGATTTCTACTGAAATTCTCATGGCATATTAATTCTTTTGCAAGTACTCATCAGAAATAAGAGGGCTTTTTTTTTTTTTAAACAGCAAAAGGTAGAACAGCACAAGAGTTTTTTGCTGGCCACATTATCTGTAAAGTAGCTGGGACTAGATGTTCTTTTCTGTTCAAAAATTAGCCAGCCTACTTTGAAAGCAGCAACACACTTGCTTTTCATTGACAGAAAGTATTTATTTACAATGGTATTTACATTTAAGGATATTAAAAGTAAATGTACAAGAAACATTAGAAGTGAACAGCAATTATAAGTAAAATTCTCATGCTTAACAACACAAACAGCTGACAGGAGTCCAAAAACACCCACTCAGAGTAACAGTGTCCCACAGTTTTCTTATGCCTGTTTTCTGGCACCATCCCTTCAAGTATCTGGTACCAGCTACTGGATCTGAAAGAGCCTGCCTTGCCTCTGACGAGTGTTTACTGGCTTAAGCCATCAGACAAGACTGATCTCTAATTTAGTATGGCAATTACTACCTGGTGCTGTTCAGAAAAGGGGAGAGTATAGCTGTGTCCAGGAATAAAACAACTTCAGTCTGTTTTTCAAGGGAAGAAAAAGTATGAAGTTCAAAGATGAGAAAAATCAATGACTTTGTCATTCATTAGTCTGCAGTTCCCATAGATCTGCAGCTCTATATCCGAGCACAGAATCCAGTTGCTGGGCAGCATGCTTTTTGTTGTTTGTAAAGACAAACAAAAAGCATCCCCAAAAGTGTGAGCTTTCACATTAAAATATTACCCGTGAAGTCCTCCAAACATGACCTCACCAAATGTTTTGGAATCTGCTCATAGCTTGTGCCACCAACCAAAAAATCCCAAATCTGATCAGTGTCAGAGAACTTGAGGCCTCAACAACAGTTTCTCTCTGAAGCACCTATTTCACTACTGCTCAGACACAAAATACATTTATATTTTACTAAGAACAAAGTGAGGCAAGTATTAAAAACTGGTGCCTGAGGCTAAGCTTTCAGTAAGGGATGTAATTTTAAGATGCTCTGATCCTGGAGTAGCTTCAGTGAGGCTTTTAAAACATATTCTTAAGGAACTAACTACCTTTATTCACCAGTTGCTGAGGAAGTTGGCTGGTGTGTTCACTTGCTGACATAAACATGCCAAAATCCCCGGCATTTCCACCCATGACTTTTGTCAAGCCTTTGCCTGTTACATCCATGTGAAACACCACTAAGCAAAACCAGACCAAGTTTGATATTTTTCCTCAATACTACAAGTAGTCATGAAAAGAAGGAATGTCAGAAACACAGTATTGATTAGATGTATTTTTAAATTACCTTGAAGCTAAGACAGACATTTTGGTGCATCCTAAACTTCAGCATGGCAGTGTAGTGAAAGGAGGGAAGAGGAAGGAAATCAAGGAACATGCTGCAGAATGTAGTACTGGCTTGCCTCAAGCTCTGTAATTTCAGTCCAGGTTGTAAAAGGCAGAGTTATCAGGGAAGAGAACAAACACTTCTACAAAAGCTACAAGTAACTGTCATTAATAACTTAGAATACCTATTTCCTTTAACATCCTGCTGGACACTTATTACAGCGATGCTGGCAATTATGGCTGTTGCAAGAGAAAAGCACAGTCCAGATATCTAGGTTAGAGGTTAACCCAAATTTCAGACTGCTGTCTGGGCACATGAGCAGACATCATTCTCAGCAAGCTGCTAAGGCTCTAAGAAAAAAATCTGTGGATACCAAACAGGAGAAGTTACAAGACATTTTTTCTTATAACTTGATATATACCCCTACTCCACAGTGAGCCCACTATTCTTTTAATAGAATGACACAACACTGAAGGACTGACAACATCTTTGGTCAGCCATTATCTTCCTTCATTGGAATAGGTCTTGATGTGTTTTTATCCTTAAAACCACAGCGCCAGATCATACTTTTTTACATCCCACTGAGAGGACAGATACTATAAACTCTCTTCTCCACTGGAGAAGTAATTTACTTTTTATGACAGTCTTGGTCATCTGGTTACTCAGTTCAGGCAGCTTCTCACTTAAAGTGAAAGCAAGTCTTCAGGAAAACCATTTTCCTTCTTGCCAACCAAAAAATCTACAGAAGCAGCTTTTGTTAGCCAGTCTACCAATACAGACACTTCATAACTATGAGCCTATCATCATTCCAAGCAAAGAAATGATGAGTTCAGGTAAACAGAAATTAGGAAAACTGCTTTTTACTACGGCAAATACTGTATGAGCACCTGCTCTCAGCCATAAGTGAACAGCCACTGGCCCAGGGCTGGGGGGACAAGAGGTATTACCACACTTTGCATAGAGTCTAGGAAAAAATTTATGTCAGTCCATAATCCAGATTATTGGCAAGTATGAGGTCCCAGAAGGGTATGCAGATAAAGGCCATTCAACATGCTCTTTGCATTTTACAAAACCCCCAAGACAGGGCAAAGTAGGAAACAGCAGGTCTACTGAGGTAAAGTGCCTGCAGAAAGCAGAGCACACGATACTGGCCTAAGACACGGAGTAGTACTCCTCCTACACAGAGGTGAAGTTTAACGGGCAGGGTAATTTTCATCTCAAGCACAAAGGACTAATTTTCAAGCAACAGAAATCTAAAAAGGGGTGTACATTATGAGAACAGAAGCACACACAATGAGCAGAGTACCATGAACTAAACCAGAAAAAAGACCCCAGCATGAAATATCAGATGGTAACTTATGAACATGTCTGATCTAGATGTGATCTCTGGGCTAATGAGAACAAACAGCAAAACTAATACAAATTCAGTGCAAAAATGTAATTAAGATGTGGGAGCAAAGCAATTATTTGAGTTGTTACAGAAACACAGAGATAATACCTTTCACAAACATTTCAATCAAGCAGCAATGAAAAGGTGAGCTCAGGTGAGAGAATAAAACAAGGAATGTTTTTCCAGTCTTACTTCAAATTTCTGCTCGTTTTCCTGTGCTTTCCTGTATAACCACCACAAAGTTTGCAGATTCAGTCCTCTCTTCCTGACACCTATTAATTTCTGATTTTAAGAAAATCTTTTTCTCTTTCATACTTAAATACTGAAGCCCCTATTTAAGTAGAGGAACAGAAACACTTTTTATTTGTTTAAATTCTAAAAACAGGTCCCCTATTAAGCAACTGTTTTGTAGAGTGTGGCTATCTAAGTATCTGTGAAGCTCTAAAATACCATGCATCCCAATATACCATTTTTAATTCCACAAGCACATTAATAGATCAAATAGTAAAGTTCTTCACGTGTGATCAAAGAGACAGGGAAAAGATGGTGCTGAAAACTTACCAAGGATTTTGTGCAATAAAAACCTAACAAAGAAAGGGAGAAATGTCAACAGGAAGAAATGGGATAAAACAATCCAAAGAGTACTTAAATAATTCAGATATATTAGAACTGTGGGCAGGGGTGGAGGTGGAATGGAGAACATGTAAAAGACAACATACATGCTTATGAGAAGAAGAAAGACAAAGAGAACCATCACCAGTTTAAGTAGTGTTCCAAACTAAAAATGCTGGTGACAATTTGTGGAAAAGGCTGCTCCCAGATTCATTTACCAACCTGACAAGTAGATGTAAACAAAACAAGTGATATTTGATTTAAAGCACAGGGAAATAAATACTATTTCTTCTTCATGTAAAAAACAGGTGTGAAACAGATGTCCTATGACAACATATTAAGGGACTCTTCTTTCAAGATCAGAAGGAAGATACAATAATTAAACTTGGTGGACCCCACCACACCAAATTACAGATAGATTGAATACTTCTTTGAGCCCTGTGCTTCCTTGAAATGACTACCAGCAAGATGTTTTTCCCCATTGCTGATTTCAAAGGAATTAAAAAAATAAATCAGACAAGACAGGAGTATTTTACTGGCATTAGAATGTAGTGTTTCTGTCTGTGACTCAATCAATAACTGATTTTGTACTAGATTCTACAGGTACACACAGTCAGTAGCATGTTACAAACTTCCCAAGAAATCATAAAGGAATGATGCAGGGATTTACAGGAAGGTATACTGCAATTACAATTCCAGTGTATGGTCTCATCAACTTGCACAAAATGGAAAATTTCTCACTAGAAGCAGATAAATATTCAAATGGCACATCTACACCTGGAGCAAATAACCCCTGGATGTTACTCCATACCCTTCTATATTAGCACCAGAAACACCGTCTAATATTTCAGAATTAATTCTTTCCAATTAGAGGACCAACAGAAACTGTTTTAGCAAAAAACCTAACACTGGGGAAAAAAATTAGTCTGAAATACTTTAACTCTACAATAAAGCTCTAATAAAACTTCCTAAAAAGTTGTACAAAATTATGGAAAATACACAGGAATTTGAATGAGATGGACAAAAGAATCCAAGAGATAATGTCCATTATCTGTAAGTGCATAGAGAGCAGAAAGAACAATTCAGACCATTGCCTCAGCAATGCTGAGAAAGAATAAACTTGTATTTTCTGAAACCATTATCTTCTCTGTAGTATTTTAACTCAGTCTTTTTTACAAGGCTAGCATAAAAACAGTAATATTAGAGATTTTTAATTATTACTATTCTGGAAATCAAAATTTGACAATATAAACAAGTTACCCAGGAAATTTCTTTCTCTGGTTGTGGAGCACTTGTTATATGAAACCACCAGACCCGTTGAAACTGCCATGAATATCATCTGCAGTTGTGTAAAAAAATGGACTCAAGCCAACAAAAGAAAATGTCAACTAGATAATCAATTTTAAATGGAAAGCAAAAGAAAACAAGTGCTTACTAGGCAAGTGTGATTCAGAAAGGTCGTCATTCACAGCAAAACTTTAGATTTCTCACAATGCTTTCTGTAGCAGCATTTAAAATTTTTAATCTTACAGCAAAAGGAAATACAAAATATTTTTTCAGTCTCAGAAATGCAGAAACCAGTCCACATGATAACAATGAACTGGGTGCCTATATGAAACTACAGAGATAGAGCTAACAAGCAACCCTTTGGGGAACACAGCATACGCCTGCAAAGTAAAAGGAGGAACAAAATAAGTAGGTTAGGCACATACACAGTGAGGGAAACGTCACCACCAGTGAAAGGTTGCTATGCTGACCCTTGAGTGGAACCGATGTGGGCTCTTCAACACCTCTAACAATGCTGGCTGTGCCATGTAGTCATGGCTAAGCTGAGGGATGGAAAATAGAAGTGTTTCTCTTCTAGGAAGCTGGACTTTAGAAATATTCTGTAAAATAAAATTACTGATAAAGTGAGTCAGCGACTGTGAGAAGGGTAGTAAAGTCTCCCTCACTTGCACAGCCAAATCCTACACGCATTCTCACGTTCTAATACTAACAGAAGTGGAGAGCAAACGAAGATGACTTGCATGAAGGAAGGTGGCATCGATTCTGCTTCAGAAAAGGCTATGTAAGAGCACATTATTGCTACTGATGTAACCACTGGGGAAACTGAAAACCCCCCATATATTTGTTGGCAAGATGATGCAAGGTAACAGTTCTGCCAATTTTACACAATTGTTTTTAATAGTTTTGTTAATACGGTGTATTTGGCATCATCAAAGTTAAAAAAAGGAAGCTTTAACAGGTGTAATCCCATGTGAACAGTTTATTTGCAGTGCAAATTAAAATACAGTTATTGCTTTAGTACACAGAATACACCTTCATTAGACTAGACTTTTGGAATACAAACTTGTGAATTACCTGCTGCTAGAAGATGCATCTTTACAAATGTTACTGTGTTACGACCACGATCACCTGTGACACAAGTATTCCACTGAAGAAAGAGGTACAGCAGGCTGAGAAACCTCTGCCTTTAAGAATAATGGATTCTGGGTATTAATGACCTGTACTTCATCATGCTGCTCCCTAACCTCCTCAAGTCGACCCATGAATGAGGCTTGCAGTGCCTCTGTGTCAAGGCAGCTTTCACAGAACAAGACAACACTAGGTGTTTAAAGTTTCTGCATTACATCTACAGTCAAGTGTTGTACATATGACATACATTCTATGGCTAAATAAGCAGCAACACCCCTTATTCCTGCTATCATGTGCAAACAAGTAATCCTTTACAGAAGCGATATTTTTTAAACAAATGCCTGATTTGTTTTATGAACAGTCTCTTCTGCTCCTTTGTGAAGAGATGAACAGATTTTCTAGAAGATTAGTACAATTTACAACCTTCACTACCAGTTTACTCCAGATAGACTGGAACTAGAATTATCACAGGACATCTGGTCAGCAGAACTTGTTACCTATGACAGCAGTGTTGCCAGTTGCTACTGTGCAGATTGCCAGTTACTGTGAATTGGACAAGAGCCACAGTCTGTAATAAATTGAAAAATTTATTCCTTTTTTATTTTAAGCTTGACCCCTCCTTTCTGTGCAAAGGTGGCGAAGAGCAGACATGTCAGGAAAAATATTCTCATACTCTTTAAATCTAGTAAATGCAGTATTAATAAGATTTTTAATATGGCACTTCAAATTTGACATCAAATTAAATTATAATTCCTCAAAATGGTTGTTTTCAAACATTGCTACTAAATTATGTTTGTTAGATACTTCTGATAATTTGCCACCCTAATAAATCCTTCAAAGTAGTTTTCAGGAAAACTTGTCTCCTGTCTATCCCTTACTTGCATTTTGGCATCTTACAAAGTTAAAAAAAAATTGCAAATACCAACCTTCTGTTGGAATAAAAGTTATCCATTTTTCAGTAAAATAGTGTGCAATGGGTTAAATAACTTCTGGTATTTCTAGTGCATAATTTCTGTGGCATAACACACCATTATTTAGAACCTTCTTGGAATGGCAGAAAATGCTATGGCTTGTGCCGTACATCAGTGACAATACCCAACAGGGCAGCTTTCTGCAGAAACTAACACAACTTCAACCACTGGCAATAAAGTCAGTCTGTGTTTTGCACAATGTTTCCATCCAGGCTTACTAAGGACAGACATCCTCATGGTGTAGGCCAATACATTCATAATAAATATTCTTAGGGAGAAAGACTGAATATTCCTTGAAGAATTCAGCAACACAGAAAAGACAATGGCAAAGTGAGAGAGAAGCACGCAGCGTGTGAAGAAGACCTTGAGCAAACACAATGCTTTTTTCAGACAGGCAGCAGGAGTTAGATCTCGACCAAAAAAGCCAGCAGGACTGCACCTGCTATTTAAAGGCTCTGCTGTTGCAGTGTAATAACAGAAACACAGAAATTCTAAAGTTTAATACTACGTTTAAATTTCTGATTGCATTTTTACAGAAGCCCCATTTGAAGCTGTCAGCAAATGCAATACACACTGCAGAAAGTACAAGTCTACCATGCTTATTTGGGTGACTGGGATGATTTTTTTTCCCATCCATTCCTTTAGAAGTAAAGGATTGCTGACAAACTGGGAATATTATGAAAAACAGAACCTACCTTTGCCCAAAGATCTCCAGAACACAACTGCACAAGAGCACAAGCCAACTTAATGTAATAAAAGAATTATCTGAGAGAATTTAGCTTTTGACATTCCTAGCCTTAATACCATATGCTTCCTTGTCTCTGGAGAACACGGACTTCCAAATGCATGGTGATCCACAGAAATCCATATCTGCAATATTATCAACATTCCTATCACTACATTTAGCATTCTGGCCAAGAGTGTAACAATTTGGAGGATGTATGTATTGCCAAAGAGAAAAAACTTTATATGTTCATTTTAAGGTGGAGTTTCTGCTAGGGAAGCTACAAAGAGATGTTGCTGTTTGAGGATTTAAGAGCATAAAATGACATCTGTAAGAAAAAGACATCTTATCCAACTATACCAGCTGACCTAATATAAGCAAGTTTCACAGAATCAGATTGTTAGGAGTTGGAAGGGACCTTGAAAGATCATCTAGTCCAACCCCTTAAGTTTGTGTCCCTATGACAGACTGGTGTGGCTCTGATCACAAAAAAAAACAAGAAAAAACAACAAAAAAAAAAACACGGAACAACCCAACCCTTTTTTTCTAACTATATCAGCTGGTCTCATTAGATAAAGTACTTCTGCCTACAAATTATACATGGATAAGGAAGAGCAGAAGAGAGACAGAAAGAGAAGGCAGGACTGCTCTTGATCTGCTTGCACAAAGGGCACCAATGTCTTAAGCTGCAGACCTAGTTAAACTTAAAAAAAATCTTAAGGGAAATCTTGCTAATATTTTTAGGTCTTGTGACTGTGCTACGTACAAGTGTGCTTGACAGCTCCCCAGGTAGCATCTTTCATGTGTGACTGTTCTCGATTAATTACAATTCAAAAGAGGGAATTTTGTCCACCAATCTTGATTTTGTTTTTTATGATAATTGCACTCTCAAAATTCCGTTTGATATTGTGCAGTCTTCCATTAGTATGCTTAAACATGAATTTTATTTTAGTCCTAAAGGTCAGTCAAGACCCAGGATAGGTGTGAGCATGAGCAATGACACGCACTGTGTAGATAAGCTTTAGATTGAAAGAAAGTACATTTCTAACACTCTTCATCTAGACATAAAGGCTGATGTTTGCAAAGACATCAGGTCATCTTATGGCTCCTCTGGAGAGCTCAAAAACATGATCTAAAGAAATGCATCTTCAAGAAGAACAATGGCAAAGTAAACATACAAACCTAGGCTGCTACAGTTTTGGGAGTAAAGCAGTTATCTACATAATTTTTTAAAACCAACCATTTTCAATCTATTTTAATTGTACGTGTGCTTTAGAGCTCCAGAAGACTGCCTGCACAGTCTATTTCAGGCCAGCATAATTTGAGAACAAACAAGGAAGCAGCAAACATAGTCCATAAAATGTTCCACTGGGTACCATTACAGAGGCATACTTATAGAGACTGCCTGAAATTACAACTGCATATGTATGTGTGGCTGTATCTCTACAGATGTTGTTTTGCCTCGCTGTTGTATCAGAAGGAGCTTCAAAGATGTTGACAGAATGCTATCACATCTTCCATTGTATCTGTAACTAATTTTCACTGCTTGAAGGACCCTTAAGCAATGCTCAATTTTCAAGAACGGTTCAGCTGAACAAACTATTAACCTCTATGGAATGAACAACCATTTCCCATCTGTGGAAAAAGTTCCACTATGTATTAAGAAGCCTTCCAATCCAAATACAGTGTGCATCTCTGTAGGCATGTTACAAGCTGGAGGAAAAACAAACTGAAAAATGATGATTTTTTGATACAGTCTTTTGATGGTTGGTTCCTTGTCATATATGCTGCTGTACAGCTGAAGGTGACCAAGAATTAAACCAAGAGGAATTTTTGTTCCTCGTTAAGACCCACAAGACAAGTCAGATAGGACCATAGAAGTCTCTTGCTCACCCTCCTGCCCAAAGCTCCTGGGCCACACAAGGTTGCTTATGAGTTTATCTGCTTCTGTTTTAGAAAACGCAAGGACAGAGACTGCACAGTGTCTATAATGAAGCAAAACTCTCACATTGTTCTACCACAGTAGCTAGAGACCAGCTGAAAAAAAATAAAACCCAAAGCTGAAAACAAGACCCTCAACTTCTGAATCTCATCTTCCCCAGTAAAAATTGCATTTTAGATGTATTTTCCACAAGAGATAAACCATTTTCTGCTTTTAGAACTTTTAACTTTACTACTTCTTTTTCTAATGGCAACATACTGGTTGTACTGAAAGTCTGGGTGATGGAGCAGGGGGGAAATCAGCTCTTCACTGAATTCAAAGATGATACTCAGATGTTTTAAATTTTTTAAAATCTTTTAAGTGTACTGATCACTTCTAAAGCCAGGAAGAACCGTGACTTTTGATGAAAGACAGTTCTCCGTGACCATCAGGTTTCAAAGTCTTCCTTGCAAACTGTCAGTCTGAGGACGGTAAATGTTTATCAGAGCTACTCCGTCCTTAAATGTTAAGGCACATGGAAAAATAAAGCACAATAGGATCATCCTGGTGAAGAAGGGAAAGAAACTATGAAGAGAAGCTTAAAAGTAGAAGTATTGTATAGGCTTGATTTTTCTTAACATATAATAGCAATAATAGATTAGATCCTGAGCTAGATTTTTCCATTCATCCTACTCTTTGATGGCTAGAATAGCCACAGCTCAGCTCCAAATTTACCAGGTGTTCTGAGTCTTCTAGAAGAAAGTTTTTTTTAAATTTATGTCAGTTTTAGAAGTAAGATTTTAATAGAACAGTCAAAGTATTTTCATGCTCCCTCACTCTAAATAAAAAGGCAAAGAAAAAAGCTGTTGCACATATGGCAGAAAATATGTATATGCCAACCCACACATCAGAGAGCTGGCTTTTCGCTAAAAGGATTTGGTTTTCCCGACTTTAAGCAGCCAAGGGAACAGGTTCTTCAGCCCTTCTGAATGGAAGTTTTACGTTTACTCTGAAACATTGGGGACTTGGTAGAAGCACCAAGGTTAGTCCTGTTACAGTTACCTCTTGGTTTCTCAGGCTGCTATTTAAATACCCATTGTAAATCCCCTTAAAAAGCTTATTTGGGTGAGCAAAAACGTACACACACAATTTCTATGAATGGCTACAACCAGTTATTTTTCTGTCTTCAAAGACAATATATGCAAGACACTTGCAAGCCTTGCCCAGACCAGAAAATTAACACTGACATGATACAACCACTTCATGTGAACGTAGTTATATATGGAATAACTCTACTTGTCTTAACTGGAGCAAAATCAATTTATACACAGAATGATCAACATTAAGAAAATGTTCCTTTTTTAAAAAAAGGCACATAACTAACCTATCGTTAAAATTGTTGAACACAAGCCAGAACATTTAACGTGTTTGTAACGTATGTTACACGTATGTGATGTGTTTGTGTAACATTCTAAAATAATATCTTGCAGAAATAGAAACATCAGACACTTCTACTGAGATGATAACTACAAATAGTAATACAAACTCTCTGGGATGGAAAAAAATTTGAAAAGTTGGTTTCCTTTTATAGAGCTGTACTTCTGATGCTTACAGCTGGGCTTCTCTGAAACAAAGAATCTTAACAGCCCCACTATTTTTAATTTGAAAAACCCTAACCCTGTAAAAATATTTTCCTCTATAAATTATGAATTTATAAAATTTCCAGAACAGTTTTTTTCACTACAATACACACATATACATTCAGCAGTAAAAATCAAAATGTCTTCCCTTAAAAAGTGCTTTGTCTTCTACAAAAAAAAAATCTTTAAATATACATAACAAAAATATCTGACATCTTGTATTTTCACTGTGAAATGAACCTCAGCCACTTGGAAGGTTCTGGCACTGTACTTTGAAAATTAATGTTTATTACATGTTTGTGTACTTAGTATAATCAATCACTTTTGCAGAAGAGTGCAGCCCATATGTGCCTTGATTAAATTCTCAACTGAAGCAATTCAACGCTAGCCTTAGGGCTGAAGAGCAACTATTAGGTACTTCAGTTTTAGAGCAGCTGAATCAACAAATCTGGGGGCAAGGGGGAAGTCCACATCACTTCTTAGGGACTACTAAAAACAAAAGGAGTTTTTATCAACTGATAGACAGCTTTCTCCTAGTTACAGAGGAATGATAGTATCACTCACTAAAATAGCTTTCCATGCTCATCTTCTGAAGGAAGGCAGATGTTCCAACTCTACTCAAAAACACCAGTTTGAGTCTCTAAGAGCCATGACACAGAACATTTAAATGTGTCTCCTCCGCTGTTACGGCAAGTGAGTTTGCCCTGATTCATCCCAACAATGCCATGTGTGTAGCTTCAGTTAGTTTCCACCACCCTGTTATGTCTTTGCTCACACCACCACTCTTTCCTGAATCATTACACGAGCTGTTGTTCCAAGAGTTTTTTTATACTGATACAGCCTCCACACTTTCCTCCCATGTGCTACTCTCATTTCCATTTGATTTTTTCCAGGATTCTTATTAATCCCTTTCTTCTGGTCTGCTATAGAATCCCATTTCAGCATATTCAGTACATTCTCTCTTGACACTGTCTTCCTACAAACACAATGCAGGATGAGTGGGACTAGCTTTTTCACGAGAACATAAGGCTAGGCAGGTTAAGAAATAGAGAAAAAAAATCCATTTTAGTTATGGGAAAACATTACAAGCTATCTCCCCATCCCGCAGTGCCTGGCTGTCCATAGGAACGTGTGAACTCAAGTATGACAACTGCAATGTTATTCACATGATAAGGAAAAAGTCTTGTTACTAAAGCCAGAATACTGCTTGGCTAAATGTAGTACAACAGGAAGTGAGTATGCAGATGGAAACAATGGAAAGGAAAGCACTGAATGCTTTGTAAAGTCTGTCCTTACCTAGATGCACAAAAGTTTTCAGTACAGCAAGTACAGGATATGAAAAAAGAAACAAACTCATCCATTTAATCCACACGCAAAAAACAAGTGGAGTCAAGAAGAGCTTCGAAGGAAAGAGTCTAAGTACTAGCATGGATTATTTTCACCAGGGAACTGAGAGGTTTGGTTTTTGAAGACTTGTACCATTTATTCTGAAATAATGTGTTCCTATAGTTATACTCTAATAGGAAATGGTACGCAAGATGAAAATGCTCCATTTGAAAGCTAATAAATGAACTGGCCAATTCTGAGTATTTATCCACCTAAGATTTTAGCAAAGAATTTCTAACTTGCAAAAGACTAATTCCAGATGATTTTGTTACTGTTAAGAACCTCTGACACAACAAATACCGGTGAGCAGATACCAGGAAACCCCCATTCTTAATACATACACCCTTCAAAATTTTAACAGCTACACCCACACTAAGAAAGGAAGGCTGGCATCATCGCAACAGTGTTTAAATGCCTCTGTAGCTCAGGATTTTTTCTGTTAGTATCAACATAATCTACTTAAAAGAGTGGGGTTTTTTCCACAATGATGAGCAGGGCTCAAGGACAAAGCTCCCTGCTTCACCAATGTTCTCACTGTAGGTGAGAAATCCTGACCGCTACACAGAGCATTGTGCCACACTGTGTTTACTTCTATATGTAGTCACAACAGATGACAGTGAAGTTCTCAGCACTGGAGTATTTCTACTAACCGTGAAAAAGGGTTTCATCTAATTTAGGATTTGTCTACCCTTTGCAATTAACAAACACAAAAAGAAGCAGATGCAAATATTAATGATATAATCTTTAAACTTCTCAAGGCAATATTGTTTACATCAGCAGCAGGAACTGTCAGATGTCCTGTGAAACACAATGGTTTCTCACTATTCCTCCAACCTTAACAAAAATATCTGTATTGCAAATAATCGCCTTTTTAGTGCAAAACGTGCCCTTGGACTCAACACAAAAGCTCATATAGAACTACACAACTCCCAGCTTCAGGACAATATTCAGGGAGGGAAAGAGATTTCAAAATCTAATCTGAAATAGTCTACTTCTTGCAAGGAGTATCTCCACTCTTGTCACATGAAAATCATTGTCAGAAGTGTTTGCTACTGTTGTACAGCATGGTGCCGTGGCTCATCTTGCGCCATTTCTTTCATTTCCTTGACAACTCTATATTTTCTTAGTTATTATTTTTGCAGGTCTTTTAGATCACTAGATTCTAGAAAAGAATAAGAACTGATATTATACTGTCACTCATAACTGAACAGCAATATAAACCACATGCTTTTACACACACCTGCAACTAGCTCCAAGAGCAGTCTTCAATACCCTCTAATTCTCCTGAGCGTTATAGGGAGAAGAGCAAAGGAACTGTGAAGCTATGTCATAATGACCACCTTTTAATCACAGAAACCAATGACCTCAAGTATAATTGTATACAGTATTTCTAAGTCTTCATGTCACAAAGGCAGCAGAGAGGTTTCCTCACAAGATGAAAAAGTGGATGAGACTGTGTGGATGGCCCTTTATGTACACATCCCCAAAGAAACATCACAAGGACTGGCAGACTGCATACAGCAGAACAATCACCACTGATTGTGTAAGTGATGTGAACTGCTCATGAAGGAAAAAACACCCTCACAAATTTACCATTAACATCCTGGTGAGTTCCCTAACATTTCTTGTGTCTAAAACACGTGAAAGTTTTGATGTATAGCCACTCAGGGTGTAAATGTACCTCAAAAGACTTAGTTGTCACTTACCCCTTTCACTCATCCCAAACTCTGATCTGGCAATGAAGACTCATGAAGATTAGAGACCTGCAACATAAGCTGCCATACTAAAATCCACTAAAGATATTTAACTGATTCAATACTAGCATTTCCAGACAGCTCATCTTTAAGTTAACAAGTTCAAGGACTTGTCTTTCTAGATTGGTATAGCTGGTGCCAGTATCAGGCAGGTCTTATCCCAGGCATACCTGAAATCCAAAATCCTAACAGCACAAAGAAGCAAGTGAGGTCCCGCAAAAAAGCGAAGGTTTAAACACTATGCCTGCTTCCAAGAAACACAGTATCAACATACATGCATTTCTTGAATTTGCTTGCATTTCTCTCCATTCAAATACAAGGAAAACAAACAAAGGAGGAATCTCACATAAAGAGAAGAAAGATGTTAACAGCAACATTAGGATATTTTAAGTTATCCATCAGAGAGTTCACTTACATTCCAGGAAAAGGTAACAGCTTCAGAAGCTGCCCGCTTCCGAAGCAAAGACCTGAATATGTAGTTCTGATTCTTAGGATCTTTTTAACTACTGAACACAACATTGCTTCCTCAAAGAACATATCCTGTACTTAAATTCAGCAATGTCAAAAACTTTGAAGTTCTTTACTTTCATCCAGAAAGTGCACAGGATACAAACCATACAACTGATTTAAACTACTAAAGACACTTAACTATATTTTATTTGCTAATGAAGATCGAGAAATGAAGAAATAAGAAAACTCCATTACTTCAGTATGACTAGCTGTGGAGACACTGTTCCAGAACTTGTGAGGAGATGAAAAGTAAGTTTCCCACCATGAAAGCTGTGACCTCTGCATGTACATACATACTTATTTTGTGACAAGTGTTTGCACAGGCGTTATCCCTGAACAGGAGATTGCAGGTGGAACAATGCTGTATTAATGACAGGCACAAGACTTTCCTTTGAGTAAATCACATACTAAAGTACATGCTGTTAAAAAAAGTAAATTTTGAATCTGCACAGAATTGTAAAGAAATGATGACTCCTGTTAATTATTCAATAATAAGAAAAGTCTTTTGCCAAATGTCCCATGTTAGCTGAAATACACGTTTAGTATATTACTCTGTTTCAGAAAACAGAAAAACTTATCTACAAAATACCTTACCAAATCCTGGGTTATCATTCTTCGAAGAACTGGGTACAGACATCCTCCCCAAAGACCTATTTAAGCCATGCAACCTTCGAAATCCTGGGAACACACAGTTCTTCTAGACTTTTGAATGGAAACCTTACATCCCCCCCAAGCACACCTAACTGGATTTTGTGTCTGCAACTGGAAGGAAGGAGAAGGAAGGACAAGGGAATCACCAACACTAAAATGTGTTCTTAGGCTCCTAACCCATGATTTCATGCTGAGAACAGTTAAGGAATCTTATGTACTAATGATCTACCCAAATTATTCTTAGGGTTACTTTAGTGCATACCCAATACCCAATTCACAGCCACCAGTTATCAATGGTTTTATATTAAATTCTCAATAGAAACAAAAGGACATCAAGCTTTTACTGCACACATTTTTTTCACTAGCTGTAATTAGCTTTTTTAAAAGCCATCAGCGTGTAAGTTATAGAAATGAGGACTGGTTAACTGAGTCCTAGTATTAACTCTACTGCAACTGTTCAGACTACAGACCTCATACTGTTTTGTTATAAATTCCATTACTGGAAATGCCTTTCAGAGTGACAGACTGTCATGAAACACACACACTACTACACTACAGACTGGTTTATTGCTATTCTAACAAAAAGATTTTTATTTTAACATCAACTTGATTCCTACCAGTGTGTTTTAATAAGCACACCAAACTCCACCTGTTCTCAAGTGGTTAACATTACAGAAATCAACCTAAGCATAAGCTACCAGTAGAGAATTAGGAGTACAGCACCTTCAAGAGAAATGACGCAGACAGTAACTGCACTGAGGGGAAGCAAGTAGCTTAGGGACTACGCCTAGTCTATTTCCCACACCTTCAAGCTCTTGCGAGATAATTCACTTGAAGATGGATTACCTAACAATGGTTCCCCAAGAAAAGGAAGATTTTCGTCATATTTACTTCTTTACAATACTAAACAGGAGGTTGATAAATCTGCACTCCTTTTTGTAAAATGCCCAAACTCTACCTACTCTGTCCTGGAAAGGCACGAAGGTAGAAAAGCAGGCAAAGTAACAAATTAGTGAAATGCAGGTCAGCGAAGGGACTGAGATAGACAAATAAATAAAAAGATCCAGAATTTCCAGCATTATGTCTGAAAAATAAACAGGGTGTCCTGTTTAATTCCATTCTGACAAATTAGAAGCTGGACTCAGTGTTTCACATGCAGCCCCTATATTCAATGCTTCTTTGGAAAAAAAAAATAAAATGCATATCTTGCTGTACACAGCTGAGAGAACTTCAGCAAACTAATGAGATGTTCTATGCAATTAATCACTTAAAATTTGTTTCTCTAATCCACCTTGGAAGCTAAGGCTAGAAATGTTCCTTCAGACCAGTTTCAGGTAAAGGGAACTGCTTTACAGCTAGTGCTAACAAAAGCATCTGTAACAAGTCCATAGGATTTTGTCCTTGCTGTATCATAAAGCTTATCTAGTACCTTTAATATGCATTTAAGTCCTCAATTCTGTTTTTTTAAAGTATGTTACTGAAAAAATCAGTAGGAATGATGTACTGATATAGTATCCCTATGAGAGAACCTTTTTATGAACATACCTGACTGCAAATTGACACTTTGTTTTTTGTAATTCTGTGCGATAGTATTCTTCAGGTTAAGTGAAGCTTTGGATCTAAACTACACTGTGGAATCTTTTCAACGTCTAAGCACAATGATTAGCCAGAACAGCTGAAGCATGACTCATGAAAACAAGAGAAAGAATATTCTTTTGTATGGTATTTGATCTAAGGACTTTTTGTACATAGTGAAATACTTTTAATGAAGTGCCACCAGAATTTACAGATTAAGTTTGGAATGGCAATGACATGAGTATTAAGAAACATTTGGAAGGCTGTACTCTAAGTTTTATAAGCTATGCTCCTAAATATGTAAAAGCAGAATGTGTGTGGAGAAGGAAAGCGCTGGAGATCAGTTTCCTAAAGCCATAAATTCTAAACTCCAAATAAGAAATGAAAGCTTGTATTTCCATCAACAAAGCTACCTGATACCCATATAACTCTTTCAAATATGTCTTCTGATCACTGAAGAAGAAAAAACTTGCATGTTTTGCAGAAACATCCTCACACAGCCAACACTCAGGTTTTTCAGCAATATTGAGAGGGAATTTTTTTGTGGTGGTGACTGTTTTTTGTGGGTTCTTTTTTGTTATGTGACAGTAGAATTGCAAAATTAATTTGCCCTGTCCAATTTCATCCCAGTAAGAAAAGTTTTCAAAATACTTCCAAGTTACATAAAAGCCAAAGTGTATTGTAGGTACATCATGTAAGTAGAAGTGGTAAGTCATGTAAGTAGAAGCAAAGATACTGTTTACAGAGCTATTTTGCAAACTAAAAAGTTTAATTTCTTGTTTATACATCTCAAGATAAAGTATAAGTCCATCTGAGATAGCCACAGACACAATATTCAAGTAGGCAAGGCAAAAGAAGGAAAGGTACTGCATGTCCTGCTCTTCGTGGCCTAAATTAAGTACTTCTACTTATGCAGATTATAAAAATACAGAAGAATTGGAGGGATTATTATAATCTTGATAACTCTGCATGGAGGCAATCCCAATTTCCTCTGCACCGTTTAAATGAATAGTTAGTACAAACCTGAGAGTATACAACGTGTTTAGTGCAAAATTTCTTTTGTAAAGTATCAAACAACACAGCCCTAAATCCAAGTCCTTCCAGAATAACAAGTGTAATGCTACAGCCTAGAAATGTGCTCACCAGCTCCTACAAAGGACACATCTACTGTGATGTCTGCACACAGGTTCTGGCAGAATATTAACACTGCACGAATGCTGCAGCCCGGTATCTTTTAAACACTGTGGTGTTAAAGAGTAATGTATTAGTAAAACAAAACTATAAAGTTTAAGAGTCAGGAGAGCTCTACTTCACAAAATACGTAAAACCAGTCCAAGCTGGAAGTATGATATATATAAAAAATACTTCATTTTTACTTTTATGATTTTAGTTTACTTTTAGTTTTAGGAAAGCACTAACAAGCTCACACACCTAAAACTGAAGCGTCACGTTTTTATTGTGTACCTTCTTTACAGTTTATCTGCATGTCTACAGCTCTCAGTCTCATGGCAGTCTTTAGTTCTTACATGAAGTGCCTTGGACATGTTCCACAAGGAAAGAATAGCTGTCAGAAGCTACTGATATCACTCAAGAGAATAAGAAAACTCAAAGCCAGTGGAAAGGCACCAGAAGTTTGTGAACACAGGTGTTGGACAGAAAAGTAATGATCTGAAGCTAGAATTACTTGCATGTGCCATGCATGATGTAATCAAAAATTACTTGTTCCCTCTCTCTACCTAAATGATCTCTTCCTTTTAAGGACTGAGAAAAATTAACTAAGTCACCTCTGAAGAAATCAGAATGGAAGGCACTCACTCCCATGAAAAGAATGGAATCCTCTGCATGAAAACATGTGTTCTAAAGTAAGTGGTCACAAAGATTAAGCTTTGGAGACAGATAAATGTATTCCTTATTCAGAAACAGCTGTTTCTACCAACATTAGCAGTAGAAAAATGTTCTTATTTCCACCTCCGCTGTTTAGAGCTTAAGTGGACAGTAAACAGTAATGCCATTGTGAACTGCAGCCTACCTGAGTACTGTAAAGCACCTAAATCAGCAGTCTGACAGAAACTTGCTTGGAGGATTTAAGACAGGGATGTTATACAAAAATTGTAGACAAGCTGATACTTCTGTATTGTGAATACCTAGTTAAAAAAAGGTCTTTCCCCTCTTGAAATACCCCAATCAGTACTGTTGGTACACATACCTCGAAGAATTCTCTCCTCATGGCAACGTAGAAAGTCCCAGATTCTAACAGTGCCGTCGTCAGAGCATGTAGCAAATTTATTATCCGTGGGTGAGAAACTGTTACATGAAGACACACAGCAGGGGAAAGAAGTCAGCATTTAACAGATTATCTATGCTTCTCAGACAGGGCAAAATTATACTGTAATGTGTTATACACCGAAGGATGCATTTGAACATAGGGACTCTTAAGTGAATACAGTGCCTGCCAAACGACACTTCATCACAAGCTATGAATTTAGCATAGGATTACTATCACATTGCGGTGCCCTGACAAATAAGAAAAAATAAAATCCAGAATTTATTCTTAGCACCTTCCTATCTATGACTGCACACCACAGCACCTTCTCTGCAGGATGAGAAGCAACATCAATATGCTTTGGTAACTGTCACCCCAGGTTTTCATGTTTGGTAACACCATAAGAAAATGACACTGTGTAGAAGGACAGGAGAGCAGTTCTTAGGAAAAAATCTCCTCTTCAGCCACAGGTGCTTTGCAGCAGAGAAGCAAAATTAAGTGAAAGCTGTTTACAGGAAAACGCTAGTTGGATTAACTGTTGAAAAAAATAATCGTCTATAAAACAAGCATACCACTTATGTAAAAGCAATTTGGAAAACCCCCCTCTTATTACACCCCAACACCACCATGAAAAGAATCCTACAGAACAGAAGCAGCTTCAAGACTGAACAGTCACTATGGCTTGATGAAGGTCACTGGAAAAGCAAGGAGTTATTTAGCTATGTTATATGGGCCAGAACATCTCCAGCAATTGACAGGCACTCACTTCCTTTCTAGTACAGTGAAAGACCATGAGGGAGCCCTTGTGAAATCCTAGATCTTTATGACCAGCAAAGGGCTTAAAATATCAGAGAAATTCAGTGTATGGCCATGACGGTCAGAGAGAAACCGAATCCAATGTAAGCACTTCTCGTAACCAAACTGGTAGAAAATGCTGTACCCTACCAAAGAAAAATGGTGACTTTAGCAGAAAGTGATTTTGTGGCAGTGAACCTTTATCACCAAGGGCCAGCACCTGAACCCGAAGAAACACTGCTTTAGCTTCATATTGGATCTGCAGCTTCTCTTCAGGCTTACTTTAAAAACATTTCCATATCTTACTAAAGATTATGTGCAGGTTTACTTTAGAAACGTCCTTCATTTGCATCTTACTGATAGTATAACTTTAGATTCCATTTTTATATAGAGAGACATTTGCATAACTGAGGCATCAACACTGAACCAAGTGAATATCCTACAGTCTTCTTTTTCAATGACTTGCTTACAGTTTCAAGCTTGAAGAACCCATTCAGTATTAACATTAGACTTCTGTACGTGGCAGTCTGCGTGGGTATTTAGTATTACTGGGTGTCTTGGCTTCACCAAGCCAAGCAGTTCTTCACTTTATTTAGTGTTTTATTATTTTGTGAGAACTATGCAGGTGTTTTATTTCTGAAGGCTTTATATTTTATTCAGTTAGATTATTAAAGACTGAATTCTTTATTTGGAATGAAATTGTTGTCTTACACAGTGCGTATAAAAAGGAATAACTGATACACATTGTCACCATATAAAAATGAAAAGAATACCAGTGCAAAATGCGGCAGACAAATACATCTCTAACATATTGCAGAGGCGGATACTGGGACAATACTAATTCAGAAAGGTGCCAGCAAAACGGTGAGAATGTGGAAACAAAAGAAAATATTGTGTTTATGTGGTGCAGGAAGCTTCCCAGAATCTGACAGAACCCATGCATTTCTGCACTCAGAATACACTTAGAGAACAGTCTAATCATGGCAATAGGTACTACAGAAAATGGTATATTGTGTATAAACCTGGCCTCTCTAATCGCCTCCTTATGTGCCTGGAACATCTTGACGTTGTTCATGTTGGACTGCCAGTATTTCACATATCCCCCGTGGTCTGCTGTCAGCATCCACATATCATTGTGTGACCAAGTCATAGCCCTTACAGGGCTGTCGTGAGCCTGTGAATTCAGAAACAAAACTTCTAGCAAATATGCTCAAATAACATCTGACCCACACAAACAAATAAGTTAGTAAAGTTCCTACTTAACAGCTACAACAGAAGTTAAAACTGGTGATTTAGGTAGTCAAGATGTTATTGTGGAAAAAAAACTAAACAATCACTTGTTCTATACACATCAGTTTTCTAAATAATGAGTATTTGCATTTCGTTTCTGAAGTGCTGCTTTATTAATACAAACACTCATAGTATGTTCTTGAGAACAGTTAGTATTGCATATGGAGATGGAATGTGAAGCATTAAATGAATTGTTTATAGCTACAGTCTGACATGGGATCAGAGCATAACCAAAACTAAATGGCCTCTAAGCTTCCCATTACCACATTTAGACTATACAGACCCATGATGAGCAAGGTGAAGATGTGCTCCTGAAACATGCTCTGTGACTTCAAGGAAATACACAAAAATCTCAACAGGCAATTTTACCTGCAATATCGTTTCAAAATTGAAAGTCAGTCCATTCCATAAAGTGAACTCTCCACTAGATGCACCAGTGACCAAGCGTCTCCCCTCAGGAGTCCACTGCAAAAGAAGAATTGAACTGAACTGTGCAGAGACAACATTCAAATATTTCTTCACAACCTTCCAAATAAATTGTAAGCTTCTTCCAGGGAATCTACAGAACTGGAATTGATTGAATGACTCTCTAGAGGATGCAAGATAATTAAGAAGGCAGAAGTGTGCCAGAAGGCTTTTGACTCTTGTAACAGGACAATGCATACTAAAAGCAATGAAAAAAAATCTAGTCATAGAGAAAAGCTTATCTTATTGGCAACAGTGTACTTGTAGCACACAATATTCACACTAAACATTACTGCTAACATCACAGAAATGTTAAAAGATGCTACAAGAGTCAAACAGCACAGACAAATTGCCTCCCCCCCCACCTTCTGAGAGTCAAGTTGCATTAGCCCCTGAAAATGGTAAACCCAAACTTTTTTCTAGGAAGTGTCCCTCAAACTCAGAATAAGAATTTTGTACTCAGACCTCATCATTTATTCTCCTAAAACCCTCCACAGAAAGACCAGACACAGTCCATGCATTCCACATGCTAGTCTCATTTGGAATTGCTTTAACTGTTATCTTGTTTCTTTTTTTTCAATTAAGAAAATCACTCTTAATTTAAATTAAGACAATACAACTACGGAAATCCAACACTATACTCACCCTGACAACAAACACTGGGCATTTAACTTTATTAGTAGATGTCCGAACGAATTTTGTTGTTACAGCATTCATAGGGTTGTTCAGCATTCCTATAGGAGGGACCAACTACAAGAGAAGAAACAGAAGATTTAGTATTGATATTTCTAACCAGAAACTGCAAGAAAAGAATACATTCTTAACACCCATTTCTGGAAAAGTGGGCTTTTAATATCCAGGGATAGTATTAGAAGTTGGCAGAAGTGTTCAAAAGTCTGTGTGATTTACCATCTCAAACACCCACAACCAGCAACTTCAAGACTAGCTTTGCAAGCTTAGTGCATTATGTCCAAAACCTAAAAGCCTTTCTAATTTCAGGTTCTTTTTTGTGCATGTGGATTACAACAGAACAAGAAAGTGTAGTGTGGACAAGAGGATAACCTCAGCTGACAGGCAGAATTCTTCTGATCTTCTGGACAAGTTTTATCCACTATGTATTTCACCAGGGAATAGAGAGATTTTACTTACATCATTATAATATCCTGCATCAGGCTGGATTGCTCGCATATCTCGCTGGTCTCTCTGCCATACTCTATTCTGGAAAGAAGAAAATAATACTTGGTTCATAGCACCGCTACACTTCACTGCTAAGCAACAGAAAATAAGGAACATACTGATAGTCTGATTAGGAAATTCCCAAGTCTTTCAAGTACTTTACTATGAATTTTAGAACATACTCAGTTAAAAGACTTTGGTCTCAACAAGCCTGCAGAGTCTGCACAACATAACCAAAATATTCAAGAATATTTAAAGTCTTAATTTCAGACTAAAGCAGCTCTTTTAAAATTACAGCTTAGTAATACAAAAAGAGCAGTCCTATGTAATAAGAACATGACTGTAACAAATATGACTGGTACTTTGCTGCCCAGGCTAACAGGTACTCTGCAAGATGCATGCCCAAATAGTTTCAAAAGCTCTGTACTCAGGATAAGGATTTACACTATTAGGAGTTATGTTTAGTCTCTGAAAGAAATCCCACACAGTGACCTGAGCTAAGAAAGAAACTTCAGCACTGAAGCATAAAGATAACAATGCAGTGAAATAGATAAAACCTAGAAGACCAAGGGATAAAAATGCCCCCACTTTGTTAAATTTTGTGAGCAAACACAACTTTAAAAAAAAAAACCTAAAAACAAAAAACCCTTTACATGAATTAAAAATGCAATTATTTCTGCTCTGTGCTGTAGCCTTTACCAATTTGAATCTGCATGTTAAGCTAAAAATCTAGGTAAAACATTCCCAGCATACCCTACTTCCAGCCTGCTGGAATTTCTTATGCCAGGAGCAAGTAAGACAATTTCTCTCATTTTCTCCACTGAAAGCCAGGCAGGAACCTTTACAGAAATTCTTCAACAAAACTTAAGTTTTTCTGTATCCATCAACTGTACAGTAAGAGATTTTCAGAGACTACAATTCAAGTCGCAGTACCATTCAGTAAAATGTTTAGAAAATTTTTTATGGTGCTTTGGTTTTGGAGGGGAGGGGGTTTTTATTTCCTATTTTGTGAAGTCTCTGTTTCAAAAGAAAAATAAGAACAACTGCATTATTTATAATGAGTTTTTATGTTCACTGAAAAGTCAGGACATCACACAAGACACTCAATTACATCACAAGTTGGAATCCAAAAGCAGAATGTGAAAGATGATGCTTACAAAGGCTACACCATCGCCTGTGTATACATGCAGTTTTATTACAAGGATCAAACCCCTCTGTATTCATGTCATGCCAAATTTACAAGCATATGTCCTCTAGTTTGAAAATGCAGTATTAGAACTCCCAGTATTCCAGACTGCTCTACAGGTGCTGAAAAGCATAATCACAAGTTTCAAGAAGAACAAAAGTGTTTCAAACAAACAAACAAACAAAAAACCCCACAAACAAACAAAACAAAAAAAAACCAAACCAGAACTAACCTCCAAATATTTAATCACAGAGGGATTGTAGTCTATGGTCTTTCGGTTGACAGCTTTTCTCATGCGCTTTCCATCAAAAGTAAGCTGTTGCATTGCTTGCTGCTGTGCAAAATCAGGTCTTTTGTAGAACAACTGCCGAGGCGCCTGGTGCTGGAACCTCGGCATATGGAAAAATCGGGGTGGGGAACCAATTTCTGTGGCCATGGCTATCTTGTTCCTGAAAGACTGCAAAAAAGAACACACTAGGTTACTACACAATAATGACAAACATTCTGTACTAGTATATCCACTAAATTAAGTTTACAGGGATGAACAAACTTCATACTGTTTATTAGGAAGGAAATATTAGTAGGTTTATCTGAACAACTGTAATTCTTCTATTGTACTTAAACATGCTCTTCTCTATCAAGAGGAATTTTGTACTGAAACAGATCACCAGAAAGTTTGCATTACCATCCCTAAGTTAGAACTGCACAGGAAAAGAACATCCTCAGTAAAAACAGTAAGTACATGCAAGAAATGTTAAGACCCCCTAACAGCAGATGGTACTTCAGGTTCGCTACACAACAGGAAACACAATCAAAAAATAATTTAGCTATTAACACAGAAAAGAGTTTTAAAGGACTACCTCAAAACTGTATTCTAGGACCTGAAAATAAAATTACGTTCCTTTACATAATATGCACACTGTGGATCACATTCTACCTGTAGGTATACTTTCAGTTCCTTTATTGCAGAATAAATGGGTTATTTATCAAGGTTTGATAAATGTAACTGAACATCACTTCCCTACAACAAGACCTACTGAGAATGTTAAGAAAATGCGCGAAGCAGGGAAATAAGCATCAATACTTTTTCTGGGAGAGGAAAACTAGTCTAAAACCTAATCATTCAGTCTGTAAAATCCCTAACTGATGCAGTCGTAGCAACCTCTTCAGAGCTGAAAACTACAACATGCACTGTCTCTAAAGTACTTAGTAACTTCAGACTAAAGAGTGACACACTTGGAGCTTTCTCTGGTTCAAACAACTTGTACTCCCCATCCTGAACGCATAAAAAAAAATTAGCTGACACTCATCAAGGGAATACAAAAAGGCTAAGAAGCCTTCCGTTGCATGAAGGCTAAAAATGTTTACACAGAGCACATCTAAAAAAAAAATTTAAAAAACCCAAAAGTTTTATAAGCTCACATGACCTGTAAATTCATGAATATACTTTCCTACCTAGTTAAAATACTCACAGAAACTGGAAACTTGTTTCAACTGCCAGTCTTAAAATTTACCTTGCCTTTTTTGATCCAAACTGAAAACTGTTTCCACTTTCTAAACAGCAAAACAAAACTAAGATAGAAACACTCACCATAAAAGACGGTTTAAAAATTAGTGCCTAGTGTAATTCTTTAAGAAGTTCTCTAACTGCAAGGTGCAGGTTACCATTTAAATATCAGTTTGTTGGTACAGGACAGGAATGAACCTTTTTCCAGGCTCTAGAAAAGCCCAAGTCACACACTGCTTTCCACTGCTAACTGGAAGTGCATCAGGTCAGCTGTACACCTAGCTGTCAGCTAGGCAAACAACTCCAATGTAGGGGAAAAACTAAACTAAAGCCATTGCAGCCATCCTCCACTCCAGACAAACAAGACCAAACCAAAACAGCATGTTTCCTTAGATGAGGTAAGGACATTTATGACCAACCTTTGTCAGGAACAGCATCTTTTATAAAACCTACTTATGTAACTGGGGCAGGGGTGGAGGGAGCAGGGAGAAAGAGACCAGCTTTCAAATAAACTACCTCAATCATGTGGCTAAAAGGCTCATTTGCCTGAAAGCTGCCCAATACCAGGTGACCTAAGACAAACCATGTCTGCCTCCTTGTACTGCCACATTCATAATGTGGCTAACAACATGAAGCCTGTCTGAAAGAAGAACAATATACCAAACCCTTCTCATGCAGGAAGCACTATACAGGTTCACATACCCCAGCACTACTTCAGGTTCTTTTACAACTTGTCAGAAGGCAGTTCACCAGTGTTCGGGAAGCTTTAGGTATTAAATCTCAAAGGGAAAATTAGAAGGCTAATGATGTTTATGTATCAAAAGTGAAAGCAGCATCTTTAAACAAGTGAAGTAAGCTGGCATTAAACATGCAAGCACATTAATAAAGTCTTTTCAATGTAGTTTTAAAGTTTAAGAATACTCGGGGGGAAAAAAAAAACCAAAAAAAACCAAAGAGACAATTTCCAGTATCCATCTCTCTGAAATCTAATGGTATACTCTCCTACACCAGCCAGTGGTTTAAACCAGAGGGAAAAAGGTATTTTTTTAAGACATGCACCTCTACTCTTATCACTAATGCAAACACAAATTTCAAGAACCAAGACCAAGAATGCAAAGACAGACACCAGGGTTTGAAAAATCCTTTATCAGATATATATGCAAGAAAATATTACATAAAAAGCCTTTTCTGAGAAACGCTCCAAAGCAACAAATTAGTTCATAATTTATTCTCATCTTTCAGAAAACAAAATCTCCCAAGTAAATCTATTCAGTTACAACCACTGGTAAATAAAGCGTTAGATACAATATCGATCAAATTAGATTGAACATACCCAAAACTGTCACAAGCAGCGTCTAGCTTAGATTGTCATAAACAACACTGACTTAACATACAGTCAACCTCAGCAAAAACTACTGTTTAAAAGGTGAACAAAGCCATAATCATGCTGATTACACCTCTTCACATCCACCGACCCTTGCAAGTTCATGATTATGAAAAGACAGCATGCAACATCATAACTACAACATCATGACAAGGGAAATGACACATTAGGAAAATTAAGGGCTTATGCTCTATTTATGCCCTAAGCTGTTTCTCTAGCCTTTGAGATCAGTGCCTCTGTCAAAGTCTACCACTTGTAGTTACAAACTTTGCAGGAGAGATTCTTTACCCAGATGCTCATGATCATTTCCTTCTAATAATCCCTCAAGTTGTCATTCTTTTATCCATTTAATATCCTTATGCCCAAATCATGCTCCTTTAACTCCTGGAATCTGAAGCAAGATTTTTCCAACATCAAGTGGACGTCAGCTTTTGCTTTCTTGTTTCTTGGACAGTAATGTTGCCAGTTAATTGCTATTCTTTCCACGTTTATAAATTCAAATGGCAAACTGAATTTTATATGCCCGTCTTTCATGCATCCTTATTTATTTGCAAGAGAAGCACTTTTCAGAGAGCTGTCCATTTCCCTGCTTTCTGTCCCCAAAAATACCCCTTCCAAGATGACTGTCATAACATTTGAGCCAAACGTATTTAGGGATACACAGAAAATATCTAATGCATTCACTGAGCAAAGATCAGGGCCTTCAGAAACACTGGAAAAGTAGGAACTGAGCCTACTTTTCAGCTGACAAAAGAGAGCCTGGAAAATGCAATGAAACTGGGGAATAAATGCATATCTGACATGAAGCTGAAGGCAGGATTACAACTAGATGGACAAAAACCCTTACAACAAGAATGATGAAACACAGTAAGAGCTGGAATAACTGTATAAGCAAAAATTAACTGAGAAGCAAGGTCAATTGAGAGAGAGTAAATGAGAAACCTGACAAAGAGACACAGGTTAAAACCAAAAGAATAAGAGAGCTGGCCACAAGAACTGCAGAACCGAACTCGAAGCAGCTTATGATAGCACCTGAGATGTCCACTGCTGCTCCTCCACTGTCAACTGATACACTTACAACAAAGCAAGACTTTTAATCATTCTTAGCAGTGTCACAAGGATGTTCACTCAACAGCTTTAGTAATCAGTCACTGCTATGTAACTGAGTTGCAAATGAGAAAACTGAGCTTGACCTTATACTCAGGGCAACATGGTATCACAACATACATAGATTTGTAAAGTCTGTCTCCTAAATCAGAAGCAAAGTCACATACAGTATTATCCTATTACAGCAAATGTTTACCACTTAGCCATGTACTTAAATAAGGCTGCAAAGATAACACCAGCATTTCATTTAGTAACACTGCTCCTTTATCACCCTATTTGGGTATGGCTGTTTATATTGTATCAAAGCAAAATTTGCCATGAATTTTGAGAATTGACAGATTTAGCCTTTGCTGCCTGAAATCATGCAACCACGGCAACTGGCAATTCACATATCACTTCACTAAACCAAAATAAATTAGGCTACTCAAACCAAAATAGAAACACCAGAACATCTTTCTATACTGGTTTAGCCAAGTAATATAAGCTGTGACCCTCTCCAAGTTTTAAGTCCATCATTTCTTAATGATAGTTCAATACTAAAAGAAAAAAATATCTGATTTATGTATACTCTTAAGAAAATTTATATGGTTTACCCAAAAAGTTCATAATTAATGAAGTGCAGTTAATGGCAACTAAAATGTGCTTTCCTTTTCTCAGCAACTTGGGTGTAATACTGTAACCTGAATACATCAAAAGAAAAGTATGCTCCCAAATGGCAGAACAGAAGGCTGTTCTCCTGGGGAGTACAAGCAGCCAGCTCCTCTGCAAACCCTACTCTGCTCTCTGTAAGAGAATATACTGCAGCTTAAAGGACATTCCCTTGAAATGACTAAGCCAACCAAGGAAAACAGGTGCCAAAAAAAGTCCTGAGCATATCTGTATACTACTTTAAATGTGCATTAGACAAAGTACATGTAGACTTTAAAGAAAGCACCTCTTCCCAGTGCAAAAGAATTATGCAGAAGGACATGCGCCAGTCGTGTTTTATTTTTGCTGTCTCAGCAATTTTTTAAATGTTTGTAAAAGCAAAGAAAAACATGCATGTACACACATCAGTTGTCTTATCACACAAGAACAGAGGTAGCCATCGTGGTTAAGGGCTGCAAAGAGGACAGACTATCATGTGCTTCATGAAAGCATAAAACCACCAGGTAGGGTTCTGATAGAAAAAATATTCTTTTGCAAATTTTTTGCATTTTTACAAGCCATGTAATCTTAAGTAAATGCTCCTCCAATTATTTCAAACATTGTATTTGCAAAATAATTCATCTTTTTAAACAGGCATTAACTTGCACGTCTGCCAATGAATTAAGCTCTCACAGCAGAGGCAACTTTGCTTCTGCGCTATGCAGATGTCGTTATGTTTTCTGAGGAAAAGACTGGTCATCAGTTTCATTCACAGTACATTAATAATTCCTCCCTGGAAACACACAAGAACTATGAAATAGACAAATTATGCTAACATGCAGATCTAGTTAAAAACATGTTAATTTGACCAGTTCCTTGAACTGCTTTGCATTTCAATTTCCTCTTGTACTGGAACAACATTTACTCAGATTTACCAAAAAAACCAATCACCTGAACTGCTTCATTAAAAGAAACAATGCTTCATCTAAATAAATCTAGACCAGAAAGAATGCTATGGATCTTTACTGATGTATAGGTCTATAACTAGATGGTATCTTTCCCATTAGTTACAAAAAATAACGGCTGTATTAAGCAGAAATATAAAACTAGTTGAAAAATACATTCTCATCTTCAAAGCCATTTCAAATCCAAGTCCTGACTTCAGACAGCAGTAACAGCATGTCACTTTTTGCAAAAAACAGCATATACCCACCGCAGTGATAAGCAAAGTTTGCATCAGACATCGAAATGCAACAATTGAAGTGCAAAGTTGCCCAGCTTAGCCCCATAGTGATGAAATGGTACATTTCTGTCAAAAACCAGACAAAATCTTGTAACAGTAGACAAAAATTGCATAAGGCTCTTGTCCTTTGAGCATTTAAAAATCTTACTTCCACTTTTGAATTTCATAAGGCACAGACGGCAACAGTATGCAGTTTTCTGCTTTTTTCTAAGCAGATCCCCAAAATTTTATAGAAGGCAGAGACATGAGTACCGTAGGTCTAAACCTAATATAAATAAGCCCATTCTTACCATCTGAGAACAGACACCTTAATTATCCACGAAACTACAGACATAAATACTGACCTATATTATACAAGACTATTATTAAGCAATGTCACTGCTCTCTACAGCAAGCAAACTTCTGCAGGGCTCGACTACTGCTGTACTCCCAATAAATGTAAACTGGAGGAGGGAATATTTAGATTAGAAAGAAATTCCTCCCTATGAGGGTGGTGAGGCCCTGGCACAGGGTGCCCAGAGAAGCTGTAGCTGCCCCTGGATCCCTGGCAGGGTTCAAGGCTGGGCTGGATAGGGCTTGAGGCACCCTGTGCCAGTTGGGGCTATCCCTGCCCATAGCAGGGGTGAGCTCTCAGGTCCCTTCCAACCCAAACCATTTGATGATAGAATCCTATTGCATTAGCATTCATACTGTATTGTATTATGTTTGTGAATAAAACTTCCCTAGGAATGGATTTTGATTTCTGACCATGCAAACCAGGGGAAAGAGCTTGACAGTTCTCCCCACTGCACTTACTCTATTCCAATAGAAAACATAAAACAAAAAAATCCCCTACATAACCATTAAAACCACAAAACAGATACATAAATTAATCATTGGCTAAGTCAAAATAAACTATTGCCCAAAAGGTTCAACAACCTCTACTTATTTGGAGACACTTCAAATATTTCTGTTTCACACACAGCCCAGAAATCTTCTACACTGGCATGATCAAGGACATAAAAATGCTAAGTGTACTTTCACTATGCCCAGTTTCAACATGAAGTTCAAACCTTTGGATTTTTACACAACCCAAACTCATACACAAACGATACGGAGTCTGAAGGGACAGAACACATACCCCTTCTTAAATAACTGTCAAGAAAGCAATCATCCTTCATTGAATGAGCAAGACCTGGCAAAACATGATTTTGATGCAGTTCTTGGTTCAAAGGGTTTACTCTCTGCAGAAAGAGAAGTGGTGCTGGTATTTAACTGACAAAAAGCCCTACACCTTTGAAGTTTCACATAAAAACACACTATGCCCAAACACTTCTGTAAAGGAAGCACACAAATGAAGACATCTAAAAGCTCAAGGGAGAAGGGCCTGGGGGGGGGTGTTAGGGAAAAACGACTTCAGACGTTTGTTTGACAGCCAGTTTGAAAGTTTCGGGTTACAGACTTCAAGGGACAATTTTAAACAGTTTGAGTCTGCTTACCCGCAGGTAACTGACATATATATTCAAGTCTTGCATTTCTGGTGCTAAACAAATAGGTAATAATCAGACAGATCTCAAACATTCCTCATTTTATGCTCAAACTAAACACTTGACTCATTCCAAAGTAGATATATTTGCAGCAGACAGGTGCTTACGTACAGCATAAAAAAAGTCACCGTACTTCAGTTCATGGGACTCCAGAGCCAGGTCCTGCTTTACCACTGGCCATAGTAAACTGCTTTCACAAGTAAAACAACCTAGAAGAATTCCCTTTCTGCACCTCACAGAACCAGCTTGTGCAGCAGATTTCTTGAAGCATACTTCAAAGCAAACATGGAGGCAACCGACTGCAGTAAGAGCACGTTTGGCAGGCTGCACCTCAACCCAGTTAGAAGATGCACAGACATCTGCCTGCTGCCACGATTCCAGAATTACTGATTTGGTAGTTTTGCTTTATTTTATGCCAAGATTACTTGCAAGATTTAAAACCAAAATAAACCAGCAATATTCTTCCTCTAAACTACCAGTGTATCAGTGTACCAGTTATCTTGACTGCTACTTAGCATTTGTCAAAACCTAAATCTAGATTATAACCCAGACTGTCTTGTACTACTGTGAGTCACTACAATAATAGCAATTCATCTTAACTGGCTGAAATACATCCAGCTTGGTTTTCATGTTGAAGTGACTACAGATGCTGCCTTACCTTGGTGCTAACATTTTGTCAGGACACAGAACTACAGGCCTAACTTCTAAATCTCATAGCGTGACAAAAAATAATAAAAAAGCCAAGTAGTTTAAAAGCAAAAGAGGTCATTCCACTCATCACCACTAATCTTTAGTATCAAGATACTCTTTAGCTGAACTAACACTAATATTGGTGAAAATGACAGCTGAAACTGTTTGGGATGCTCCTGTTTGTTTTTCAACTTACAGGCAGTTCACCTTATAAATAAGAACATATTTTTGGTTCATATTCAACTTGGCAAGAAATCACACACACAAAAACATAATGTTAAGAGAACTTTATGATCAGTGGAAGGGCAAAGGACTAGAAGGACTATAGCAGTTTGCAGGACAAAACTACAGCAGAGAAATGCAGCAACCAGTATCTTTGTTCCAGAAACAGTCTACTGAAATTCTGATGATAAAAGAGAACAGAATCTAGACAAGTCTGAATCTCTTTACTCTATGGAAGAGAAACATACAGTTTTATATACAAGTTGAGTATGAATCCCCAAAAATTGCAAATTCAATGCTGACAAAGAGGTATCAAAGCCTTTTAGTAAGAGTTACAACTTGTTATAAAGACAAAGCTTTTATAATATTTATCTACTGAATGCTTAACAAAGATACCCAGAAGTCTTTCGACTTTATAGAAAAGTAAATGTTGAAAGCATCAAAGGACATTAATTAAGAAAATATCTACTTTATGACCCAAAACCATCTCTTTTTCCTTTTAAGTGTTACTCAGGCCAGTCTTTCTGATAAAACAACACTGTGTGTCATTGCTGTTCCCAGGCCAAATAAAGAGAGAATAAGTGTCTTAAGTTTCCACAACTAAGAAAATGAAGTCTAGAAGGGGAGCAGGAGGAAGGGAAATAGTGCTATAACGTGTGACCATGTGAAAACAAACGTGCCTTTATATACCAAGAATTGTTCAAAGGTAACAAGACCCCACAACTAAGATCCATGGTTTTCAGTAGTTCTCAGTCATATTCTTTCTCTTATTCTCTCAAGAACTTATTTTTATTTAATTGCATATTTTAATTGTCAAAGCCATTAGCCACCCATGTTTATACACTGGCTAACACTCATCCAGACACGGAGGCTTTGTGCAGCAGAGTCCCCATCTTCTGGGCACGTGGAGGTTGGCTGCATACTTCATGCATTCAGTGTAAGAAGAGAGGACACTTGTGGCAACTTAATCTTGGCTGAACATCAGGCTTCCACCACACCACTCTATCACTCCCTCCTCCAGCAGGGCTGGGAGGGGAGAAAAACAAGATGGAAAAAAACAACCCCAAAACTGAGTTGAGAAAAGGGAAGTTTAATAGAGCAACAGCAAAAGGACTCATGAAAAAGCAAAGCAAATGCTTATTCTCTACTTCCCACCAGCAGCAATGCCTGGTCACTTCCTAGGAAACAAGGCTTCATGCCTCTGAGTACCCTGCCTTATCTCTCAGCTTCTTGCTGAGCAGGTATCATATGGTATCATTTGGAATACTGTGTTGGTCAGTTTGGGTCAGCGGTCCTGACAATGCTCCCTCACAGGATCTTGCCCACCTCCAGCATTCTGCTGACAGGGGGAGAAACACTGGAGAGAGTGCCTTGGTGTGTTCCAGCACTGCTCAGTAACAGCCCCCACACTGGTGTGTTACCAGTACCTTGCTGGCTACCAACCCACAGCACCACGAGGGCTGCTACGGGGAAAGAACTTTATTGCAGACAGACCCAACACAAGTAATTGCAGCATACTACCCCAGAGTACTTTCCTAGCAACACCTAAGGAGGTTTTTTCCCCCTCCAAGGGTTTTTTTTTTTATTCCCTTTGATAGAAAGATGTAGCACATACACACAGAAAGATTTACCTAAGACATTTTTTGTTATCTTCTTCCCCAAACCAAAACTCAAGGTTTCCAAGCACTTAAATTAGCAGCTACCTTTATAGCAAAAGATGCAAATTAAGGCCTAGCAGTCTAATACAGAGGCACCCTTAAGGAAGAGTAGTGGAATCAGACAGCACAACTCAAACATTATCAAATCACATGATCCTGCTCAACAAACCTTATGGACCCCGTTAGAGAAATTCAAACCATGCTTACAATGACAGTGCTTCCCATTATTCACTTACCAGTGAATCAGGAAGGTTTTAAAGAAAAAAACCCAAGACTAAAAGCAAAACCCCATCAACCAAACGCCCCCTAAATTAAGAAAACAGTGAATACATCAGCACTTCTAAATTAGTTTGATCAAGTAAAGGTCTCACTGAAGATTATGTGGACAAAGACAGAACACAAAAGCATAGCTCCTCTATCTGCTTCATATGATTATGAGGATGTACACACACACTACCCAACAACCATATTTAAGTTTCTTTAGCGAAATGCCTTCATGTTTACCATTCACCACTGTTCGATAAAAGCTTTTGTTCATTTTCTCTATTAACACACTTTTCAGTAAAAGAAATTCAAGTTCACATATATCAATGCTTTAGAAAGCCTTTCAAAGAGAAAGGTAAGGGTTCAGTGTAACTTTCCCAATTACAGGAAGAGTCAAGCTCCCCATGAGAATCACAGTGCAGTAGAAATGCACGTCACCAGAGAGCTTTGGTTTAGAAAATAGTTCTCCAAAGGTCTACAATCCCTTGGCATTATTTCCTTCCTACTCCATACCACCTGCCTTGGGAATATCAGCAAGCTTTCCTGGCAAAGCACCACTTCAGTGAACAGTTCTAGGCCAATATTTTCATCTTACTGTACAGAAAGCTTGTCAGCTGTGGCTTACCATATTAGTCAAGAGTCTACAAAATATATTATTAGAAAAAGATATAGTTTACTTATTAAGCTTAAATTTGCTGAGACAACCACAATATTTGTATCCATCCATAAAAGAAGATTGCAAAACAGTCTGATGACTCAAATATAAATTTAACTCCAAACTCCCTAATTTAGGAACAGTGTAAATATTACAGAACGAACATACCATATTAATACTCTGCCTGCAGTCCTCCTACTTGCAAATTGGGCAGATTACATTTTTCTTGTGATATAAAGTTTCACTGGTCTCTGCAAAGAAGTGTAATGGTTTGCTTACAAACACACCTCGGTAGCAAGAAAGGCACTTTCAAAGTTAGGTGGTGGTTTTTACTGGGGTTGGGGGAAGGAGGACAATGGCAGGAAGTGCACCTGCTCATTGTGATCAAACACTTGAACTACAGCGATAGCTACTGAGCGAACCTCAGCATTACAGGGAGTATCTAAAGGATTGCTGAGATCATGTTCCATAGCAACTGAACCCAACCCAAAACTGCTGACACTTTAAAAAAAGCAGTCCTGCCTTGACCCCAGTTGTGTGTTCCTGTTCTGCATGACCCCTCTGTAAGCCAACATGAACATCTGGTGACCACACTAGCCATCCACCCAAGAAACAGCTCTGCATTAAGAGACTAATGTTTTTCTAATGTTATTCAAAATCCAAAGCAGCTTCTCAGCACACAGACTACAGAGTTCCAGGAATGCCTCTACTGACACAGGAGGCAAAACAAATGATCAGAGGCAGGGTAAGTTACCTCTTTGCTCTCCAATGCCACTTTGGATGACTGCAAATATACACTGTGCAGGTCAGAGCTGCAACATTATGCAAACTGAGGCTGTAGCACTACTCACCCATCCGAAAGTGCAGCTCATGCCAGACTTAAATTTGCAGATGAATGCCCACACCCATGGTAAATGACAAATCACTGATGCCAAAACTTCTCAGCAAACATGAAACAACAACAAACCTATAAAAATACTACCAACATATTCTTTTGTATCATGTTTGGTTTGGATTTGGGCAAATCATTTAAATGAGCCAGCCCCTCTTTCCTCCTACAACTGACAGAAATTGTGATAAAAGCAATGACTAGTGGAAGTGCTTAAAACAGAACCCTCAATTCTGACAAGACTTTACTGCAACTTCCTCAGTACAATTAAGTTATTACACTTGGTACATTTTTCAACCCTTATAATATTTATATGGATTTTCAGCATTAAAGATTTTCCCACATTATGGATGTTAGCACTGATTCTTCCTCTCCAACATGGTAACTTAATGAACAAAGTTTGGGGTTGTTTGGGGTTTTTTTGGAGATTGTTTGGTTTTTACCTCGAGTAAAAGCCAGGTACATAACTTCTGGATAAACTGGGATTTGTCTACCATACCCATTCTTGCTATACTCAAGTATACTTCTTCCATTTTATAATTTGGTGCAGAGGTAGAACTGGTACAGTATCAGTCAGATTCATTTAAAAACATAATTTGGAGAATGCCTTCCAAATCCCAACTGCGATCACTCCACACAAATAAGAAGGAACTGTGCCAAAAAAGTATAATGGCTTGAGGGAAATCAGCAAGTCAGTAGTAGAGTTTAAACTCCTCTGTTGGGACTTGTGCTTCAGCTATTAACAAACACTACAGTTCTCATATTTCTTTCTGGGTTCACCTTTTCAGGTTTTGCTGTCTTTAAATCAAGTCCCCTTTAGATAAGAGAAATCAGCTTGAAATATAGCCCTTTAGAATGAGCAAACAGTGAAGGGCTGTTAGTTACCCACTTTTTCTATTTACAACCTGCACAAGGTTTTTTCTACTATGCTATAACACATTCGAGCCTAACCGCTTCCCACTGTAAACTTCAATCCACATTGTCACAAACTGAAACACAATTTTAACCAGAATTTCACATGCCATACACACACAGGCTTTATACTAAATATGTCATCAAAAGAAAAATTACACAACAGAAGAGAAACTAGCTTACTTTCTTTCCTGGCAAATACATACTTCATATCGCATTTCCAGTTTCACAACAGAGGGATTGGTACTCCCAGCCTGAACACCGAAAGCTTGTTGAACCAGAAGTAACATTCTATTAAGAGACAAGTAGGTTTTTGGATTTTTTTTTTATAAGTAGGGAGCCGGAATGGTTTGCTGGCAAGTTTAGTGTCATTTTAAAAATAAGTATGCTCTAAGTTGAAGTGAAATTAATAACAAAACAGAAACAACAAAGAACTACTTAGGTATCAAACAGTCTATTTCTCTGCTCTTGCTTTCAGACATGCTCTATAACAGAAGAAAAAGTAAGGCTATTTTAAGGTTTTAGTCTTCTCAAAGATTTCTACTATATCCTCTCCCTGCCATTTACTCTCCATGACACTTCTTCATTAACTATACCAACAAAACCTACATATCTGTATTTTTACTTTGTATAAAACTTCCAATAATAAAATAAGAGATATGGGATTAAAATACAGAAAATAATAAAAACTGAAAGTGTCAAATGCACTACAGAATGTTTTCAGCTTGTTTTTCCTGCACAGACAGGAGCAGTTTTCTAAATCACAAGATAGTTTTAGCCTTGCCAAGACGTTAATCCATCTTCACTTCCAGTGTTTGCAAATGAATTATGGAAACTCCCAAGGTATCTACTCTGTGTTTATCTGAAGCAGAAAGAGAAATATTCGTCATGGAATCATCTCAGTAAAAAGTTAAGCTGTATTCCTTCCATCTTCATACTTCACCAAAAGCTTTCTCTATGTTGGTTTTTTTTTTCTCTGATGAGTCAGAAGAATAGGACATCTGCTAGGGATGGGAACAAAACAGAAGATTTCTCATCCCCTCTACAGATTAAGGCCTCTTTTTTTGCAGCAAAAGCATTCTGATACCTCTATCTCAAATGAAATTTAGGAACACTACATTCTCTAATAACTGAGATAAACTGGTAAGAAATTTTCAATTTCGACAGCCCTAACAGTTCATGTAGCAAGGAAACACTTCAAATGTTTACAGAAACCGACATTTAAGAGTTTAGCACCTCCACGACTTGAGTATTAAGTTATACATATGCTAATTACTAGCGCTTAACATTCTCTGCAGCATAAAGAGATTTAGGTTTTCCCCAACTTTCAGTATTTTCCTCAAAATCGATGCTCTTAATATATTCTTAGTTCCAGCCACTTCTGAAACAGACAGATACAGGAAGATTGTGTAAAGGCTACCTTCTAAACTGCAGAGCAGTTGGGCAGAAAACAATTTTAATAGCAAAGCAATTGAGGACACTCAAGATTTCTCTTATCATGCTGAGAGTGTTTAAATGACAAGTCTTTTAATTATATTTTCAGATCTTCCCATTAGAAATACTACAGGAATTTTAAGAATTAGATTTTCAAATATGACTTATGATTAATATCTATCCAAATATTAAAGATGATGGCAGGATATTGCAGCAAACAGTTAAGTAGTAGAAGTCAATTTAGTTGACAATTTCATGAGGAAACCCTTAAGTCTTGACACAATATTGTTTGCATAATATAAAGTCTGACAAATATGTATGCAGTGCTGCCTTTCTTAAAGGAAAGTCAATTCTGAGTTAGTAAGAGCATAAAAGAGTAAGAATAAACACTTGTTGCAAGGAGATGGAGTGGGGTCTAATGTCTACATAGGAAAAGAGGTCCTCAAATACCACTCTCAAGTTGTAATTAAGGATATAGTGAGGTACAAAACTACTAGAGTACGGAACTACTTACCTGATAATGTTTGTGAGATAAACAGAAGTGCTCAAATGAGTATCAATATTTTAAAATACTGTATTTGAAACCATACAGCTATCTACTCAAAAAAAGAAGCTAACAGCCAGCACAAGAGAAACAATAACCTGTCTTCAAGAAGGCACAAAGCTTAATGAGTTCTCTCCAAGACAAGAACGCAACATTTTTTCAAATTTAACAGATCACTTAAGTTTGCCATCCATGTCATAATCATGGACTGCTAAGTCTCAATCAGTACAATGTGGCACGTCATTATTAAACCCAGTCACCCTTCCAGAACAAACAAGTGCCTGCTGCACATGTGTCTACCCATACTGACTAGGGCTTCCCAAGACATATCTCCAAGCAGTCACATCCTGCTCTCCCCTCATGTCCAAGGCAAAAGAAAGAATATTATTTAAAATAAGCAAGAAAAAAAAAAAAAGGCAAGAAAAGGCAGGATTAAGAAGCTCGGGCAAGACACCTATACATCTCCTGTGCTCCCAGCCTCGGCTTTCGCCGCCACCTCAGCCCTCCAGCACACTCCACCCCGTGGGCCCAGCGCCGCGGAGCTGGGCCCCGCGCTCAGATACTCCCGCGGCCAACGCCGTGGGGCCAACGCTCCCACGGGCTCTGCTTAGGCACCCCCACACCCCCCACGCAGCCGCCGTCGGGCCGCGAAAGAACTCAGCCCCTTTGCGGCCCTGACCGCACCGCTGCTGGACCGCGGCCTAAAAATGGCGGAGGCAGCCGCGCTTCCCTAGC